>OX638253.1:7708844-8308844 GCA_951806755.1 Brenthis hecate
CAATTAAGTATTATCAGTATTGTTCAGTGCCCTTATGTGAAAATAATACCAGTAAGACACAAGGCGAGTCTGGAAAAACCAATCCATAAAATCAATGATTTACGTCTGTAAAGATAATTTTGATGTACTTACATACTTATGGATTAGAGTATAAAATATTTATTGAACTATACTTACATATTGCCGGACGCGACACTGGTCACTGCTGTAAGTATGGTTTTAGTCTGTATTTTGTTATGATGTTATGCTTAGGGATCATTTAGGTTCCTTGGATTTCCGGGGCAGAGGCTGACTGCTACCGGACGCGTCCCCCGGGTGGCGGATAGGGGAACACCACTCGCGACTGTCTGGACCCGACAGGAGCTTGTGGTACCGGAGCAATCCGGCGCGGACCAACAGCCAGGAGGGGAGGGGGGAGCGGCGTCAGGAGGGCGCCGTCTCCTTCTTGGAGGTAGCGCGGTGTCTCCGGCCGTTTCGCGGTAGGAGGCGCTGCGCGGGCCGCGCTGCCGGGGCTAGCCCGTCGGTGCGGCGGCTGGAGCGGGGCCAGTTCTGGTCCTGCGTCTGGCGTGGGGTGTCGGCAGCCATCTTGGTCCGGAGGTGGGCCGACGGTAGGGGGGCCGCGGGGGAAGAGGAGTGTCGGTATGGCGATGCGCCGCTCGTCCCTATCTCCCGCGGCCTAGCGGGGCCGCCACCGCTTGATGGCGGACGCGGTGGGGCTGCAGGGGAAGAGGAGTGTCGGTGTTGCGTTGCCGCTCTCCCTGTCCTCTGCAGCCGATTGGAGGTGGCCCACTTCGGTGGGCGGTGGTAGGTTTAATGGGGCTGCTCCGGGTACCTCTCTGGTGTAGCAGAGTTGACTGTGGAGCAGCCCCATTGGTTTGGTGGTCTGCCTAGCGTTTAGGCAGACCTGCCGCCGGGGCGCCGTAGTAGTTATGCGCAAGCGATCCTGCGGCGTCCCACTAAGGCGGGGGGAAGGGATGTCGGGTTTTAGTGGGTAGTACCGGCTCTTCTAGCCGGTGAGCCCCACATAACCACCTGGGGGATCAGGTGGTATGCGTAAATGCATTTCCCGACAATAAAAAAAAAAAAAAAAAAAAGGTTTCTTGGATTATTTTAAGACTAATCAGATTTTTACAACTTTTGATTTGTGTAATGCCTAGTACTTAGATAGATAAAATAAAAAATAAAAAAAAATCAGGGCTTTTAGCGAAAAATTCCGCCACCATCATGACATCGATACATGATTTGAGTTGCCAGCTCGAATAAATTTGTTCGCCATGGTATTGACCAGGAACGTAAGTAAATTTAAATATTACTTTACTTAAACGATTAAAACTTTGAGATTATAGAGAATTGAATTTTCGAAACTACACTGTATACACAACAAACTAGCACAGATCATATAATACTATACTTGACACTAGTGACAATGGTAAGTGACGTCACGCACCGTAATTGGCGTTTTTAGTCAAGTGACTTTGATGTTAAAAATAATAATTAATTATGTTAAAAATAAAGAAAAATCATGATTTTTATTTAATTATTCCTTTTAATAATGAATTCTAGCCCCATAAAGTACCGCTATACAAAACATCACATCATTTTATTACAACAGTCCAAGACCCTATTCAAAAAAAGTAAAAGCGCCATCTGTGACTATACACTACAAAACCATAATCTGATTGCTGATATTTTAAAAATCAATAAGTTATGCAAATGATTTACAGGCGTATTATTTCGTTTAACTTAGAATATTTTTTAAAACAATAAATCACCTTTTTGGGATCTACTTTCTTATGTTTTGTTAATTTAACACAACTTTAACAACAGATCCATACATGTAACGTCATCTATTGACATTTAATTGAACTAATTTTTCTTTGTTCGTGATGAGACCCCATGATATTTGTAATGGTTTTAGAATTTTAATCTGTTCTTGGTAGTTATTTTTTTATAAACATTATAGTAGTAATAACAAGTTACAACACCAAATGCTTTGTGTGGCAAATATGTCTTAAAAATTTGTAAAAAAAATGACCTCCAAATGGCCATTGGCTAGCTATAGTACTACCGAGTCAACATAATTTACATAGTGATATCAGGCATAGCAATAAATGCTAGGCTAAAAATGTTTATCAAACAGACATTTTAAGAACTATGCAAATTTCTATAATGAAATGACTAATTTAAGATATTATTACTGGTATAAAATATGACCACTTTGAAAATTAAAACAAAGTTTATACTAAGGCTTATACCTTAATAGGCACTCACAAACAGCTCGCACTGTAAAGAATCTCTTGGAATTTTCTTCTACTCAACCAAGGATAGATAACATAAAACAAAAACTAGTTTATTGAAATATAATATTTACTATTATTTGGTTAAGGTGTCATATAATACAATAATAAATAAATTCTTTGGATATAACTTGATATTCTGATAAAATTCTAACTCTTGTCTTCATATAAATAATGAACATTTGGTGGCTTTATTTTCATGGATATAAATTCCTTCAAACGTAATAATGTAATTAAATAAAGGAACAATATTTTTCTAGATTTCTAATATATTAATTGAAAAACACCATTTCAAATAATTGAACTCACATAAAATAAATAATGCAACGTAAAAAATTTTAAACATTTTGAAATATATTATTCATTCATCCTATACTGTACATTGTACAATGTACATATTGTGTTTTTATGGTTTACTTTTAAGTAATACATTTTTTTTTTGGTTTAGACTTTTTTATCTTCTTCCGAGACCTAATTACAAAAATGTAAAAACTTTACAATATATTTTCTCCATCATTAAAATCCAATACGCGTGAGAATTTCTGAAGTTGATTTACTTACCATATCCACGTATAATGTATATACTATATCCAATGAACACAATTGCAAAGAAGTAAAATTTCTTATTATTAGCAAAAAGTACTCAAATTAGTCAAATGGATGAAATATAAAAAAAATACTTATTCTTATAAGTATTGGGTAGTATTAGAAAGCGAAATTAATTCAAGTAAATGTCAATAGATGGCATATTACGCCGTATGGATGCTATTTATGTTTATGCAAAGTAGATAAAATAAAAAAATAGATCCAATAATTTAAAACTACTCTAAGAAAACGAAGATGAAAAAATGGTTCTGGTATGTATTTTTCCTATTATTAACCAATAATGAACAATCAGCCCGTAATATTTTGCACTGCATTTACATTGAGCTTTTTTAAAATCAGTTGATTATCTATACATATTATAAAACAAAGTCCCTGGCCGCGTCCGTCTGTCTGAACGCAATAAATTAAAAAACTACAGAACAGATTTTTGTACGGTTTTCACTAATGGACGGAGTGATTCACGAGGAAGCTTTCAGTGTATAATCCGCTAGCGACTACCCTCGCTTCGCTCGGGGCCGTCCCTAGGTTGATTCTCTATACAAATTTGCATCCCCATGTTTAACCCCTTAAGGGTTTAAGGGTCTTTCTCAGGGTCTCAAACTATCTTCTTACCAAATATCATCTAAATCGGTTCTGTAGATCCAGAGATTACCCCCTACAATCACACAAACTCACAAACTTTACCTCTTTATAATATTAGTATTTATAGATTAAGGTTTCATATAAATTGACTGAAATATGACGATGATTGTTGAAGATTTTGGAAAAAAAGCATGCCGACTGGGAGCATTACTGGCGTGCGCCGCATAAACTATTGTAGACAGCACAACGAAATGCTGTAATAAATTGAAAAACATAAAAATTACTACAAAAAAGTCCGCGATAGCATATATTATGTTTATCTTTTAAGGTGGACTCACAATAACCATTTTTATGGTTCTCAATTAGGGTCTAAAATAATGCTCATTTACGAAAGTGCTTTTACTAACGTGGTGTTAATACTTATCTAAATAAATATGTTAGACAACTTAAGCACTTAATTTAAGATCAAAACTGACCCTTACACCACTCATATTAGATGAATATCTTAAAAGATATCACAGAGTTAAAATAACTCGCGAAAAGTAATAATATCTTAACGATGACGACACCGGGGGCAGCGGCGGATGGGGGTGAGAGTCCAATAGTTTTTATAAAAACAATGTATTACAGAATTATTTGCACCCAGAGACCAAAATAAAAATAAATTTGGATATTGACAAAAAAACCAAACCTTCCACTAAATTGTTTAAGCATTTAAGCACCATGTAACTTTAATCAAAATAAATGGACAAGTATTATAATTTAAGGATTAAGAATACATAAACCAATTAAAATATAATTATAAAGTTTTACAGTGAAAATGTGCATTTTATTAGAATTTGAATAATAGATGTAGAGTTTTTTTACTTTTGGAATACTAATGTGTTTCTGGCAATAACAGTTTCAACTTGTTATAAATCATCCTTTTGACTCATCTGTGTATTTTTTACTATTCCCTATAGTTTATCTTTTCACCATCCAATATCACTTGATATTCATGTTATGTCTTTACAATTTTACAGTGAGTATGCATACCAGCTTATACTCCTACCATGATATCCATGGTGGTTGTTTCATTTTCCCTATTGGCACGTGTGTCAAGTTAATTGGCATGTTTACAATAGCATAGTTTTTTTGTAGCCTCCTTAGTGTTCGTATAATTGTTGCACCACTACGACCAAGAAGAAATCCTGCTGGAATATTAACATCTAACTCCATTCTGTAAGATAAAGTTTAATAAAATAATGTAGGCATATATTTATCATTAAGCTTTTACAGTGATTTAAATTAAAATGTTTTAGAAATTACATTGTATAAAGTATATTTAAAATTTTCTAAAGAACTTCCATCCAGCATACCCTATTTTCATTGCTGTTTTCATTTAATATTGTTAAATTATATTTAAGAGCCTGTACAGGTCGGATGATCCTTCAAATTTCACTCACACAATACCAAACACATTACAAATAATAAACGAAAAATATATGAGAAATATAAATAGGTAGTAAAATAAACCCACCAAAAATATTTTCATGTAAAATGCTGCCAAGATGAGACCATAGACCGCTCGCACTGTTAAAAAGTTATCAGATCTCATGTAGAGCCAAGTTTCTAACTCTACGCACCCTAACTCTACAAGTCCTAACATCGCAAACTCTACACCTTAGTCAAAATATGTGACTTGGCCGTTTCGCTACCGTCACATGGACGTAAGGTGAAAAATGTATTCACTGTTCATTACTTTTCTGTTATACAATAGTTCTTGTATTAGTAGTATTTACACAAATATTTACGTAACAAATGTCAAAGCGCGGAGCGATACGATCTCTCTGCAGAAGACCTCATGGCAGTCAGATAAAAATTGACATGTGTGTTATGGGATTTTTTTAATATTTTTAACAAATAACTAGCAACTTTAGCAACTAATATGTTGATAAAACTCGTGCTTCATTCATATAACAGCCTAGAAAAGTGCAGTTTCCGAGGTAAAGAGCATAAAATGGTGTACAGGCTCATAAATTATGACCAATATGGTCCAGAATAACAATATTTCATTTTATTCATCAAATCAATCTTTAAAAAAACGTTAACATACCTAGTTATATAATTATTTTATTTATCAATCTCTTGAGTACTTTTTATATAAAAAGTACCTTATAAGACATATATGCAATATGCAAGTTATATTTGTATAGGTACATATAATTAAGATATTATATTATTATGTCATAAGAAGTAACAAATGAACAAAAATAAAATTTAACTTACTTGTCATCCACCATCTCAATAAGGTGATCTAAGGCATCATCCCATTTATCAACAGATTCTGTAATAATAACTGCTTGGGCCCCAACTTGCTGGGCTTTCAGAGTTTTAAATACAAAGGAGCACTCTCTGAAAAATATAACATGTAAAAATAAGCTTTTTGAAGTGAAACTTCTTTTGAATCGTTATGATTTGAAACTCGATGAAACGAAAATGCAACACTAAAAACTAAAAAGAGACAAACACATAAATATATAGGATTAAATTGACAAGAGAATGAGATTAAAATACATTGCCATGTTACCATGGTAACCATTGTTATTGTCTGACAAATATATAATATTATATTCTTTCCATATATGATATTCTATAAATATATGATTGTAATATGCCTAATACATATGCCTTATTTAATTTTTTTAAAATACATTACACAGGAAGTGAAAAATAATAAAATTAATTACTGCATAATATGTAATGTATATTTATGTCAAATAAAATAACTTTTAAACTTGGTAAAAATATTATAAAGAAAATTAAGTTAATATTATCCCACTCCTGATACTCTATATTTATCTCATTCTTTCGTAGGTTACTTTTTTTTAGTTTCACTTCTATCATGTGTGGATTATACACACACACTTTTTATTTATATTTTCCAACCATCATGTTCGATACTAAACAGTAATCATATATGTTGAACTATACTAGTTAATTTAAGTTTTGACTGCCTCGGTGGTGTAGTGGCTAGCATGTACGGCTGCATACCTGGAGTTCCTGGGTTCGAGTCCCGTGTCGGGCCAAGTTTAGTTATTGAGTCTTTCTGTATAGTAAGCCTCAGTAACAGCCCAGAGTTGGGAAGTTGGCGGTGTTTCACCCCCGTGCCTCGGAGAGCACGTAAAGCCGTCGGTCCTGCGCCTTAACTCTCACTGGTCGTGTCGAGCGGTCGTCCCACCAGAGTATGAGAGTGACAGGAATAGAGAGTGCACTTGTGTCTGCGCGTACACTTGTGCACTATAATATCTCCTGTGCAGTTGGCTAATTTCAATGAGATTGGCCGCCGTAGCCGGATTCGGCTAGGAGAACATCAATTTAAGTTTTTTTTTAATATTCTATATTATAGTTACTTAAGATGCTATTTTTGATGATTTATTCATAAGCTTTTGTTTCTTATTTATATTATAATTTTACTTTGTAACTAAGATGTTCTAAAAAAGTATAGACTCTCAATATATTTTTAAGCATGTTAGTTACATATGCTCTTAATTTTTACTTTTTTTAAGTATTCCATATTACAATTAATTAATATATTTTTTCTAACCATTTAATAGAATAAATATTAATTACATATATATATATATATATATATATATATATAATATATATATATATATATATATATACATTTCCAAGTTATTTTTAAATTTTTCTTGCTTACCCTCTCTCAGACAAAGCAATATTGCCAAATATTTCATCTGCATTCAATATATCTGAACAACTATGCAATGGGAGTGTTGGAACTAAACGCACTTTCTCAAAATAAATACTGCCATTCTGAAAATATTTATTATTTTTACTAGCATTTAATGGAAATTGAAACATTGAATAAATACGATAAATATTGGATAATGCAACAATAAGCACAATTTATGTTTAGTATTTTTAACTTTAGCTTTCTTTATTTAGTATTGTTATATTTGTATATATATATAACTGTACTTACGAATGGAGTTCCAAAATCTTTAGCTGGTCTAATTCGATAAGAATACCTCAGCTCGGGAGGGTCCAAAATTTCAAAAAATACATCTCCAGCAATGATATCAGCTGTAGAAGAACCGTCATAGAAGTGTAAATCGTTTGCTAAAAAATATTTTATATGTAAAATGATATAAACATTATTTTAGTAACATAACTTTACTCATTTATATTTCATTGTATATGTTAATTACCTCCCGGTGAAACTGTACTCACTAATGATGAGAAGAGGAAATAAATACATAAAACAAAATAATTAGCAACACTTAAAAACTTTGTGGAAGGCATAGTGTGACAGAACAGCTATGACATTTCTGTTCCTTGATAATTGTTTACTAAGTTAGAGAATGTAACCACTAACCACTACGTTTTACCTGTTAAAAATAATTACACTCTTTGCAATTGTGTCTTATCTATAAAATAAAATGATGATTGATGAATGAAGTAAAAGTAATGTCCAGTTGTCAAATGTCAAATTCAAAATTGTTAATTTCTAATTTTAGGCATAAAACGAAATTAATATTTTAATTACATATTCTAGTTCCGTTTAAATCTCATAAATTTAATTTGTTTCTACTTTTTTTTAAATAACTAAAATAAACCCATCAAATCATAAAAACAAAATTATAAAAATAATTTTGTTTAGCAACTTAAATCAAGTTTTATATTAGTATTTAGAATTGTTTAGTATTATTTTAAATATTTCAAATTTACTATATTGATAAATATTTTATTTCAAATGCCTAAGTGTTTGATTTTCAATGATGTGATTATCTGTGTCTATGCTTTTTTATAGCTACTTCTTTTGCAGTTACGTGTACCAATAAAGTTATTATTACGTGTATGGAGGGTAAACCAGAGTCTAATCTAGACCCTCAATAGCCGCGTTTTACATCTGTTTGACATTACTACTATTATAGGGGAATTACCATCCAACTAGTTAGGAGGTGTTAAAAATTCAAAATACTTCTGTACATATAATAAAATTGTAACTAAGTCGAATCTGTACATTAAATACTTTTTGGAAAATCTTATTTAAATAGACATTATTATCGATACAGAGTCCAAATCTATAGTTTTTAGAATTTTTGTCTGTCTGTCTGTCTGTCTGTTACCGCATCACGAGGAAACCACTGGACAGATTTTGATGAAATTTGGTATGATGATAGCTGGTTATCCGGGTCAACATATAGGATACTTTTTACCATGGGAAAATATCTCATTACTGAGAAAAAATACAAAAACTGCATTATAAGAGTACATGTAATAATATGTAAAACCTAAGAATTTGGTGTTGGTCATCTGAACGCGGGCGGAGCCGCGGGCAATGCTAGTTGTATTATATATTTGATAAATTAAATAAGTAGTATTTTAAACTAAGAAAAGAACGTAAAAAAAATAATATAAAATGTCACTGATATAAAATATGTAAGAAGAGTAAGTCAAGACAAAGATTTGACTTTCGTGGTTAATCATAGTTAATTAATATATTTATTTTGTTTTGCGATGCCTCGCGGTAAAGAAATAAGTTCTATTGAAAAACAAAGAATTATTGATCTTAGAAGCTGCGATAAAACTCAAAGAGAAACAGCTGACATTATTTGTAGATCACAGTGTGGTGAAAAGCTTTTTTAAGCTAGATGTTGAAAACTATGGCAAAATAAAACGTTTAAAACATCCGCTGAAATTGCTTCCTAATGTTAAACGAGTAGTATTGAGAGAATTATCAAGTACTGGACCATCATCATTGATTTTAGTGCGTAGATTTAATTTAAACGGTGATGCTAGTCCTGTGGTATAGTGGGCACAAAAGCCCAGACGCTTTAAATATCGGCAGTACCTAAGTTAATCCGTCTTAAAAGCAAAGGTTGTTGTAAAAAGACCAAAATGTGTCGAAAATTGTATCAAAAAAAGAATAGCTTCTGGAAACACGTGATTTTCTCAGATAAAAAGTATTTGAAACTGTCCAGACGGTTTTAAATATGATTAAAGGTTTGAACGTAAAATAATGTCTCGTCGAGCACATGGAGGTGCATCGGTCATAGTTTGGGGTGGTATCACTGGTCATTTAAAGATAGAATTGGCGTACTGTAGTAATCGAATGAACGCTGCTAATTATCGAGAGCTGTTACACGACCATCTTCTACCATTCATTATGTTGACTGAAGACAAAAATATAATTTTTCAACCGGACAATGTTCCAATACACGTTGCTGCAACTACAAAAAAGTGGTTTCAGGACTTCGGTATACCACTATTCGACTGGCCAGCAAGCAGTCCCATTTAAATCCGGTGGAAAATGTTTGGGAGATCTTAGCAAGAAAAAATATAATCAAAAAAACCCAAATCCATAATATTTCTCAACTTAAAAAAAGACTGCAGTCTTGTTGATCCAAAATTACATCAATTGATGAAATTTCGGACTAAAATTTTATAAAAAAGAATTAATTGATAGTATAACCGATAGACTAATCAAAGCCATTAAAAATAAGGGTAAATTGACGGAATATTAATTAATAAATATATATTATGAAGACATTGAGTTTATAATTATTCCCAGTTAGTATTTGCCTTTAAGCATTTCTTTCATTTTTATATTTATTGTAATGAATAAAAAAAATGATCACATACACTAAGAGTTTTCTTTTTTTGTTTTAGGTGGGTTGGTGGGTACGTACGTATGTATGTATGTATGTATGTATGTATGTATGTATGTATGTATGTATGTATGTATGTATGTATGTATGTATGTATGTATGTATGTATGTATGTATTTATGTTTGTATTAGTTAAAATAAAGAGAATTGACTATTTTTCTCTATTTACATATTAAATAGATAATAGATGGGCACTTTATTGCATACCACACAAAAAATACATGAAAAATATACAATAAAAAGAGATGCACAACAGGCATTCTTATCGCTAGAAGTGATCTGCTCCAGGCAATCTTAGAGTGGTATTAGTATACGAAAAGGTAGGTATTTATATTGTATGTGACATTTTATTTGGAAATTTATAATTATAATTGTTCTTTTTTCTTTTTAATAATTTAAGTTTATAGTTTAATCTACATGATCACTTAAAACCTTAATTAATAATATAATTAACATGCTGTATTTACCTATAACTAAAAGTGCAATTAACATGTTAAGTGTTGTGCTTAGATTATATATGTTAACCATTGTAACTTTTGTTGGTAATTTAATAAATAAATAAATCAAAACTCAGAAGAAAGGAATTCAAAAGTATTATAGTAAATAAGTTTATATAATTATCCTAATTATCCTATCTAGTGGCTAGTAGTGCAGTCCTTCCAGTTCCAGTGTCAAGAAACTCTAACGACTTCAAACGCTACAAAGCGTATTCTTATGTATAGTCAGTCCCTGTCATATATGTACATAATACAATCTTGCATAAAACCTGATATATATTATATTATTTATATTCTAATAAAGCCTCAAAATACGTTAAGGCAGTGGTAGCCCAGTGGTAACACTCTCGCTTGGGAAACCGAGTGATGCGGGTTCAAATCTCGGGTCTCGCACCTCTGATATTTTCATGTGCGAATCATTTCTAGCATAATTACCACTTGCCTTACGGTGAAGGAAAACATCGTGAGGAAACCTGCATGTCTGAGAGAACCTAGCAAGTTTTCAAAAGACATGTGAAGTCCGCCAACCCGCACTTGGCCAGCGTGGTGGACTATGGCCTGATCCCCCTCGTATGGAAGGGAGGCCCGTGCCCAGCAGTGGGACGTTAAAAAGGGCTGAATACACACTGTTGGGCATGGGCCTCCCTTCAATACGAGGGGGATCAGGCCCTAGTCCACTAGTACGCTGGCCAAGTGCGGGTGCGACTTGACATGTCTTTCGAGAACTTGCCCTATCACACTGCCCGTATCATGTGGTACATTCAATTTATTTCTCCTGTAAGTAACCATAAGCTGCTGTAAGAACCTTTATGTAATGTTAAGGATCACCCAATTAATGTACACTAAATATATATTAACCCAGTTCTACCCACCAAATGAAAGCTTCTCCGAGTCTAATGAGATAGACCATACAAATTATCTTCCAAATGCGTCTCTCAGCAATCTGAAATGTACATCGTCTGCACGCTTACAAAATTATGTGGTTTACGTACTAATTACGTTTGCAGCAGTCAGGAGGTCGAAAAAAAACGAATAATTAGGTATTAATTATTTATTAATATTATATTAGTACAATAATTATCATAAAACTAACGACTTCTTTATTCAAAGTGGGAATAAAGAGTGATTAAAATAATATTACAATTATAATAATTAAATAAAATTAAATAAAATTAGAAATTAGAACAGGGGCATTGTAAGGCTACTACGGGGAACTCGGCGGTGGTACCCTGGGAAGCTTTCATCCATTTGGTACGTCAGCATATTCGTGGGGTTAGGGCTCCGTAACTTACAATATGTAATGGTAAATACTATTTGTTATTATTCTCATTCACTAGTAAGTTCATTTATATTTACATAGTTTTTTGCTTTTCCTATAACATTTAATAACTAATATTTTTTAGATTTTTTTTACACAACTATTAAAATATAAATATTTTTACATTAAGCAACAAATGACTGCTCGTACGGGCATTCCACTAACGTCTAAGGAACTCATAACATTGACATTTGACGTTTCTAGTTCTTTCTTTCACTTGAAAAGTGAAAACATTCATTTCGATGTCGGCGTTTTGAGAAAGAATACTTTACTGTTGTTACACGATAAAATAGAGTTTATTAATAAATACCAGTAATAACATTAAGTAAATTTCTATTAGTAAAGGAAGGTTTCAGTGAGTATTTGTTTTTAATATATATATCACGATTTTATTATGAAGTTGCATCATTTTTTGCATGAGAAGTTTAGCTATATTAATGAAATTTATAAAAAATATTATTTAATTGCAAATCTATTCATTTCAAACTAAAAAAATATGATCAATAAATGGCTGCAGTTTAGAATAGGGGACATTACCCCTGGTGGAGTGGGTGGTATTTCTGGATAGGGCACGTGATAGGGAGTCGAAATGTTAAATAAAAAATTTTCCGGAAACGTACGAGTAAAAAGTTATTGAGACTTAAAGTTACAATATTTCCATACATTATTTTGACATTACTACCATTTAGACACTTGGAAATGTCAAAACGTCACTTTCAATTGTCAAAACGATCTCCAGATGATTATGTCTTTATTTGTACTTTGCGTGAAATTCGAATTTTCTAGTTTTCTAGTCATTTATGGCATTATCTAGGCAACTGTTCTAACCTAACCTAACCAAGATATGACGAATAATAAATAAATAATCTTAAATGTTCTAACCTAACCTAACCAAGATATGACGAATAATAAATAAATAATCTTAAATGTTCTAACCTAACCTAACCAAGATATGACGAATAATAAATAAATAAAATAATATTTTTCTTTTTATTTATTTATTAATATTTCCAACAGAAAAATCAAAAATAATCAAATATAATCTGTTGTCATTTAAGCGGTAATATAAAACAAAGTGACAGTTTTGCTTTTGTCTTTGTGCTTTGTGAAATTATTAAAATATTAAATACAATAAAGCATTAATTGTTGTGAAAATATGTATTGTACATAAAAAAGGATGCGTACTATTCGTTAAAGGTATGTTTATCTGTTGTAATCACTTATTTAGGTAAAGAAATGTATGGAAATGTGTTAGATATGTTATAACTTTAAGTCTCAATAACTTTTTACTCGTACGTTTCCTCCAAATATTTTTAATATATTTTGACTCTCTGTCACCTCCCCTATCTAAAAATACCACCCACTCCGAATGGTGGTAAAGAAATATATTAAAATGTATGGAAATGTTGTAACTTTAAGTCTCAATAACTTTTTACTCGTACGTTTCCTCCAAATATTTTTAATATATTTTGACTCTCTGTCACCTCCCCTATCTAAAAATACCACCCACTCCGAATGGTGGTAAAGAAATATATTAAAATGTATGGAAATGTTGTAACTTTAAGTCTCAATAACTTTTTACTCGTACGTTTCCGGAAAATTTTTTATTTCACATTTCGACTCCCTATCACGTCCCCTATCCAGAAATACCACCCACTCCGTCAGGGGCAATGTCCCCTATTCTAAACTTGTGCCCAATAAATTATAGAAGAAATATTTTGAATATTTAAATTTAATATTTTGTAAGATACTGTGCATGATCATTATATACATATGAATGGATTTTTTCCCGTGGCTCCGGTCGCGTAGTTTATTTATGTATAACTATTTCGATCTTAAAAGATTGTAACTGCTCTAAAAAAAGACTAGTCAATGAAAAAAATATTTTTCAAATCCAACTGGTAATTCCAGAAATTAGCGCGTTTAAACAAAAAGAACAAACTTTTCAATTAGATTATATTAGTATAGGTATCATATATCCTGGAAGATATCTATAGATCCTGGGAATTATTCATGAGAATTTTTGTATGAAATGCAGGAGAATCCTTAGATCATAGATGGGTCTTTAGTCCATTAAATCTAAACAATAGTATATCAAAATATTAAATCCAAACGTTATATTGTTGTGTACAAAACAATTTATTACAGGAAAAAAAATCACATGCATATACTTGTATTTACAGATAAAACAATAAAAACATATGAATCCATATGAAATTCAAAAACAAAAATTAAAATGGACTCAAATTTGGAACTTATTCCAAGAATTTATCAGGCTCAAATAGAAGAAATTGCATTTAGAAAAAATACAATCATACATTTACCTACAGGTACTTTTTTTTAATTAGCTATGGGCAAAATTATTAATATTTGTTATTTTTAATGTTTCAAGTTATTTGAATTATAATTCTTTTATAGGTTCTGGTAAAACTTTAATTGCAATAAGACTTATTAAACGATTGAGAAATACTTTTCAAAAACCATGGGGAGAAGGAGGAAAGCGTTGCTTTTTTTTAGTAAATAATGTTCCACTGGTAACTCAACAAGTAAGTCTTTAAAAATGTTTATAATTAACTTTAAAGCACTTAAAGGATTATAGATAACAACTAAACAAAGTTTTTCATTTCCACTCTTTAATAGCTTACTATGGTAATAGTAAATCTAAAGTATTTATATATATTACAAGTAGATGTATATTTCAATTATAATTAAAATCAAGGCTTTGTATTTGAATTTAAACAGATTCTTTATTTTTGCTTGCATTGATTAACTAGCATGATTCACTTTTATAGAGGTTTTTTTGTTAAATAATAAAGATGTATTATGCACAGATATGATTGTATGTGTTTATGTGTGGATGTAGGTAGTTGAAATAAGTGATGTAAGGAAGAAATTTGTGAGAAGCACATTTAAAAAAGATTTTGAGACAATTTAAGAATCTCTATTTCAAGAGGATTGTTTGGAGTCTTCAATAAAATCATAAATATCATTATATCTGGGTCAAAATGTACATTAGATGTTAGTCAAAATATTTATGTATGATAGGTCTTTGGGTAGTACTAAAGCGAATATATTAATAAATTTGTATAGTTTGTTTAATTTATTTCGTAATATAAATTTTTAGAAAAAAGTGATAGAGCATCAGTGTCCAGTTGATGGTGTAGCGGGTTTCTGTAGTGAAGATAAAGTTGATTACTGGGATAAAAACAAATGGGACTATGAACTCTCTAAGCATCAGGTATTTATATTAATTTATTTTTTTATATACACTGGCGTGCAAAAAAATCGGGCCACCCTTAATTTTAAGCATAATTTTTTTTTTGACAATTGTTTGGTGAAAAGAAATGCCGCAAAGGTAATTAAGGAGATTAGACGCCTTTGTTTCCTTCATAAAAGTCATAAAATTCCTGGAAATGCATGTGTGCGCTTAATTATAATCAATTAGCAGTAATTAGTGAATATTTGCATAATATGGATTGAAGCCACGAATACTGTTTTTTGTTATTTTAGAAGCTTAGTTGAGTTCCAATTATTGAACAAGACACTTCTACTTTGATCTGCGATTATTAGAAATACTGCAAGATGGATCTGACCGAGGCTGAATCATCTTGAATTGTGACTTTGCTTGAAACTGGACAAAGTCAACATCAAGTGGCTCAAGCTTTTTCTGTGAGCCGTTCTACGGTCCAGAGAATTTACAAACGTTACATAGAGACTGGTGGCTTTGTACGACGACATGGTTCCGGCCGACGAAGAGGCACATCAGAGCGTGATGATCGATTTATTGTGTCATTCGCTCTAAGAAATCGTCATCGCACAGGGGTTGACGTTCCAAATCTCCTGAGAGAAGTGAGAGGTGTTAATATTAGCGAGTGGACAGTAAGGCGCCGACTTAGAGCCGCTCTCCTGACGCCACGCAAGTCCGCAACTGGCCCCAAACTCACCCCTGCACATCGAATTGCAAGATTACTTTTTGTCCGAGATCACGTGAATTGGAATTTGGAGCAGTGGACGAAGGTTCTTATTACTGACGAAAGCAGAATGTGTTTGCATGGTGCCGACGGCCGTAATTTTGTTTACCGGCGAACAGGTGAAAGATATGCACCATGCAATATGCGGGAAACAGTGTCATATGGAGGGGGCTCAGTTATGTTTTGGGCAGGATTCTGTTACGAAGCGAAAACCGAGCTTATATTATAGAAATTCATAGATAATGGAAATATATTCATAGAAAATGGATCGCTTACAGCTAGCTGCTAGGTATATAACGGAGGTTTTAGAAGATCATGTGATGCCTTTTACTGGGTTCATTGGAGAAGATTTTCTGCTTCTACGAGGTAATGCTCGCCCACACACTGCTACATAAGGCAGTATCTTCAAGAGGTCGGAGTGTCTACTTTTGCCTGGCCAGCGCGAAGCCCTGACCTCAATCCGATAGAGCATGTATGGGACCATCTCAAAAGAAAAGTAAGAAGTCGCGTAGTAGTCCCGAGCAACATACAAGAATTAAAAAGCGCCTTATTGGAAGAATGGGAGTCTATTACACAAGGTTATCTAAAAAAGTGTGTCAAATCTCTGAAAAACCGATTAAAAGCTGTAATTAAAAATAGAGGCGGTAATACGCATTATTAAAAATCATAAAACAATCGAAATCTTTTAATTTTCCCGTTAATTTGCGGCTTACATTTTTATACCAAACTCGTGAAAAATCATTAAATTTGATTTTCCTCTATTTTCGAGCAATAATTTTTATTTAAATTATTCAAAGATTATTGATTTAGGTACCTAGGGTATACAGCTACCCATATAACAAAATTAATAAAAAAATATCATATCTTAAGATTGTCCATTTTCTCTAGGTGGCCCGATTTTTTTGCACGCCAGTGTATTTCATTGTTTATTTGTGTATTCAGCTCTTTTTAATATCTATATCTCTTTTTAATATCTATATCTCTTTTTAATATCTATAGCCTAAAAGCACCCGTTTGAAGTGGCAGAGAAATCAAGAGTTCACATGAGATCAATACAGAATAGTTCTTATGAAAATGTTTTCTATATTTTTATTAGTTATGTTAAACTGATTAACATAATGATTAATTATAATCATTCATTATAAAAGATGATTTTGTTATCACATTATTCGGAGATCACATGTTAGGAGATTTTAGTCCATTGAATTATGACTTAGTGAAGTGGACTGCCCAATGTCTTACTGTGTTGAGTCCCGCTGGGGGCATTAATTTGTTTGATGAGCATGTATGTGTGTACTCCAGTGATGGGTGTTATTATACATACATAATATATTTATATTATGTATTTAAAGTTTTATATATATATATATATATATATATATATATATATATATATATATATATATATATATATATATATTACTTTGATAAAATAAAATCAACCAATATAGTTTAATATGGTATGTTTTTAGGGTTAATATTTTTTTAACGAGACGTTTACCTATTACCGCTGCTTGCCGCTGTCGAGATATTTGTTGTATTAAGATCTTTATACATTAGCTAACGCAAGGAGAAAAAAAAATTGCACATATTTGCACTTTTTTTGTCACGGTGTCAAAACATATCGCGAGGTAAAAATCATTATTTTTTCAATTTCTTTTTATTTCTCATAACATCATTTGTTATCTATTAAGGTCAAATTGATAAAAAGTTCATTACAGTGATGAGTATTATTAATCGTTTTTTCTGGTTTTGATACAGTTTTGACCACCTTACTTGATAAAATATGGTCACTTATTAGGGTCGAATTAAAAACAGGTTGGTTATGGGAAGAGTGCAAATTATTATTTTCTTATCTTTTTGCACATAGCACTATTTCATTGGCCTATAAAAGGAAGGCGAACCCTGAAAAATTCACAGTTGTTGGTCAGACAGTCAGTTGCCCTAAAAAGCAGTTAATATCTATTTTCAAATATTCCCAAAAGTTAACTGATTTGAAAAATGGGTGAATTTGTTTGTAGCAAGTGAGAGTTGTGTAATTTGTTGATAAATGGGAATAATATAGAAGACTACTTACAAGAAAATTTCAATTTGTCACCAGAGGATATGGCTACTGTGGTTTCTTACATTCAAAGAAACTTGGTATCTAAATGTAACGAACGCTGGAGAAATGAATCTCGGATAAAAGAACGCTTTAAAAGTAAGAACGTCAATTTGTTAGATGGTCAATTTCGTGTTCCACTAGGGTGTCGAGTCACGGTTAATGACCCTAATACGTCTGGAAGTAGTGGTGGCAGACCTTCGAAACCATACGAAGCATCTTCAGAAAAAAACAAAGAAACGAAAAAACATGGAATTAATACAAGAGTACGGATTGGACTGTTTGCTCAATGCATATGCTCAGGAGTTACGGTCTATGGGTGAGACGGAGGAGGCCACAATCGTTAATATATTACGAACTGCATCAAAAAATGATAGAAAAAAATCTTAAATACATTACTGAGAACTCTGAAGACGTTACACCTTTTTCAAGGGAGGAAGCACTACGGACCTTTATTGACTTAGATCTTAACAAAGAACGGTATGGGAAACTTCGACTTTGTTTGGCGGACAAAAACTGCTCAGTGTTTCCTTTTTATCCAACTTTAGTCGAAGCGAAAAAGATGTGTTACCCACCAGATTCGAGCATAACCATTACTAACATAAGTGCAAAAGTCAATCTGCAGGACTTGTTGGATCATACTGTGGCATTACTAATTGATTCAGATTACAAAAACAGTTTAAGAAAGTTGAAACTATTCTGTAAATGGGGTTGTGACGGGTCATCAGGACAGAGTGAATACAAGCAAGTTTTGCCCGAAGTAAGCGATTTAATATCAGATGCAAATCTTTTTATTGCTTCACTTGTACCCATTACTCATAGATGAGACAACTAATACTGTTGTTTGGAAGAATGAAACTTGCTCATCTGTAAGATATTGCAGACCTATATTGTTAGAATTTGCCGAAGAAACTCTTGAAAAAACCGCGTCTGTAGTGGCTGATATCAACAATCAAAAACAAAATCTGTCTCCCTCCCTGATAAATAAGAATGGTGAGGTAATCGAAATTACTCATGACCTATTTTTAACCATGATTGATGTTAAAGTGGCACAAGTTTTAACTGAGACTCGTTCGAGCGCTTCTTGTACAGTTTGTGGTGCTACTCCTCGGCAAATGAATAACTTAGAGGCAGTTAGGACACGAGATGTGAACGAAAGTTCATTTCAATACGAACTGTCAACACTACATGCTTGGATTAGGAGTATGGAGATGATCTTACACATTTCTTATAACTTGTCTTTTGAAAAGTGGTCAGCTACTACACCTGAAATTAAAAAAACAAAGACGAAAAGAAAAAACTGGTACAAAAGCGATTTAGGGAGGAAATGGGACTCCATGTCGATAAACCTCGACAAGGCACTGGAAATAGTAATGACGGAAATACAGCTCGGAGATTTTTTCAGAATTACTCTTGCTCTGTAGACATTACAGGTGTAGACGTAGAATTTATAAAACTAATGTACATAATACTACAAACTATATCATCTGGAATGGCTATTGATTCAAAAAAGTTCGGTGAATACGCATATAGTACAGCCCAACTGTACGTAAATATTTATAATTGGTATTATATGCCTTCGTCCGTGCATAAAATATTTATTCACGGAGAAAAAATCATTGAGTACTATGCTATTTTACCTATCGGACAATTGTTCGAAGACGCACAAGAATCCCGAAATAAGAATTACAAAAAGTTTAGACTTCATCATTTTAGAAAGTGTTCAAGAGTGGCTACCAATGAAGACGTGTTCAATACCTTATTGTACACTTCTGATCCATACATATCAAGTTTGAGAAACACCTCAGAAACAATATCGAAAGAACTTTTAGATGAAGCCAAGGCCCTTCTTGCTATCAATGAAAATCTGTAGGAGCTTCCTGAATTTTGTACATATTTTTTTTTTCTCGTTTGTTACTATTATTCCATTTTATGTAAATTACAAAAAAAAAAAGACATTTTGTTTATTTTTCAATATGAATGAATGAATATGATATGAATGCATGTATTTTTTTAAGTTTTATTTCTTAAATTAATTAAGAAACAGAATTTTCAAAATAAAAATTATTTCCATTAAACTTTGTACATACAAGTATATGTGTGCAAAATTACAGCTCATTTAGTTTTGAAACAACTGAGATACGGAGTTTTGAGACGAAACATACGCGATTTTCCCATAGTGCTCCGGCAGCCTGTTAGACTACTGGGACTCTCTGGGATGGAAAGACTAATACTACACACAGCACAAGCTCACGCACAACGGGCAACAATGCCCAAGTGCGGAAAAGGCCGTGCAGAAGAAGAAGAATGTGTAGAGTATCAACTCTGGTATCCATAACACAAACCTAGTAGCTTACCATGGAACTAGATGGTGCTGCGTGTTAATGTCCCAACATATTTATTAAATCAAATCAATTAAAAGTTCATTGATTTACCAGTGATTGAGGAACAAACATTGACATTTATAATATTAACAGGAATATATTGTTTTTACAGGTGATAGTGATGACAAGTCAAATTCTTCACGATATGATTACACATAAATTCATAAAAATTGAAGATATAAGTCTGATCATATTTGATGAATGTCACCATGCAGTAGACGACCATCCTATGCGATTGGTGATGAAACATTTTGAGTTATGTCCAGTAAACAAACAGCCTAGAATACTTGGTATGTTTTATTATATACACATAAATATCTAAAACAAGGCCCTTTTAAAGGATAAAAACGTTCTTTAAAATTAATTACTTATTTTGAATAGGTACCAAAGTGTATTGTTTTATAACTTAAATAGCCATTCTTCACACATTGTATGCCTACTTCAGTAATTTATAAAACAACATATTATATTCAATATTAAATCAAGCCTTAGTTCTAATTGAAACAATTTTCGGATTTTGTAGATGAAATTTTATTATCTGACTGCATTGAAGCCCAAAGGATGGTTATTTTTTGTTACCTGTATTTATTTATGACCCTATGTTGCCTCATAATAACTAAAAGGCTTACTGATTTTGATGATTCATACATTGTTGAATTCGTCTTGATAATGCGAGTGTCATAGGGTATATAGATAATATTAAAAATGAAAATGGCGGATCCTAGGTGGCAATTTGTGTTTTAAAAACTTTCAGTCCGAATCAATCGAATGTGGTACAGCTTTTAAAAGCTGATTACAAAAATTTACCCAACTTTATGCAGTTGAGTTTTCTATATTTTTAAAATAAATCTATCTTTTCGGATTATTTCGCGGATTTATTTTGATTTTTGGTTCCCGACGTTTCGAATGCTTTACAGCAATCATGGTCACGGGAGAGACTTAAGGTTATAGACGTCTCAAACACATACTTGTTACAGACAGTGCCTACTCACTATTTTACAAAAATGATTTCAAAAATGACAAATATTCGCGTAAATCTAAGAAAGTATTATTTTCTATTTAAGTTGTTTTTTTTTGTATTTTTGGGCGCAATGAATTCCGAATGCTTTGCATCAAACATGATCATAGAAGAAACTAAGGTTTACGACATTTCTAAAGTTTATAATGCTGTTAAATACGGTATGTAGTGTCCAACCAAAATCTTGTGGAACAAAAATATGAAAAGAAACCTCAAAAAAAAATCGAAAAAATAGTTTTATTTAAATTTTTAACCGACTTCCAAAAAGGAGGAGCTGGAATCTTTTTTTGTATGTTCACTGATTACTCGAAGACGCCTGAACCGATTTGCAAATATATTTTTTTGTTTCAAAGGGTATACTTCCCTGGTGGTCCCATATAAATTTTATCGAAATCGGTCGAGCGGTTTTATAAAAAATAAACAATACATTATTTAAAAAAAAATAATCGAATATGTAATTAAAAAACTTTCTTCTTACAAATTACATGCTTATTACGTCTACACTAAAAATGGAAAAATAAAAACTAAAAGAATATATATAATTAAAACCGACTTCCAGACACTAAAATGTAAAAATAACTAAACAGGGGTTTTCATTTAGAATAGATACCTAATCAGATATTTTCGAAGTCTGTCTTCATATTAGCTCAGCGGGTGATCCTGTGAATTTTGTTAGCGATCGGAAGTTTTGACGCGGGCGAAGCCGCGGATACCGCTAATGTGTATATATATGTGTGTGTGTGTGTGTGTGTGTGTGTGTATATATATATATATGTGTGTGTGTGTGTGTGTGTGTGTGTAATTTATATTTGCTTCACTTTTACCAAACTCATAACGCGTTTTGCAGGTTTGACAGCAACTCTTTTGAATAGCAACGTGAAGTTACGCAAAGTTGAGGAGAATTTGCGTAATTTAGAAATTACATTTCACGCAACAATCGCTACAGCCAATGACATGGGAGAAGTCGCTACGTAAGTTTTCTAGGATTACTATTAACTATTATTCTATTATTTATTATATATAAAAAACAAAGTCGGATTTGTTACAACACTTATAACTCGAGAACTGCTGGATCGATTTTTATGATATATGTTTTATTTTATTTGTCTTTTCCCCGAATAGCAGAATAACTATTAAAACATCCGAAAAATTCACGAAATAAAGAAATTTGAAAAAAAAAACTATTTCATACTAAGCGTCAAAACGTACCTAGGGATGAACCTGAGCGAAGCGAGGGTGAGTCGCTAGTATATAATAATAGCGAATCACCCTGGCTTCGCTCAGGTTCATCCCTAGGTACGTGTTAACTGTTAGTATAGAATAGATAGATTATATATTATATTCATAGATATTATGAGTTTTATATCCTTTACTTGAGCAATGATTTCCCATACAAACTTCCACCCCCTTAATGGATGATTTCCGGGATAAAAACTATTTTATGTCCTTCCTAGGGTGTCAAACTATCTTCATACCAAATTTTATCTAAATCAGTTCAGCGGATTAAACGAGAAAAGATAACAGACAGACAGATAGTTACTTTTGGATTTATAATATTAGTATATAAAAATGCGAAAATGTGTATGTTGATCTTGGGTTGTGTGTGTCTCTGTGTCTGTTACTCCTTCACTCCGAAATGACTGAATAGATTTGGATGCAATTTATATAACACAATGTGAAGCTACATATAGTCACTCTAGCGAATCGCGAAGTATTAGCAACTTACCCGAAGTTGTTAATATTATTTTAAATAATAATATACTGTTGCATAATGTTTACATTTAATAATTACTTTTTAAAAACTAAAAAGACACACTGACTCTTCAATACACATTTAAAGTAAGTTGAGATGGCTAATAGGAAGGATCTAGTTTCATTTCAAACCACGATATAAATAATGATATAAGTAACGTTGGTATTTGAATTATATTTCGCAGCTTCATTCTTTGCGATTTAATTTACAATTCGTAACTAGTCCCACGCGTCAGCCATCCACGGTTATTTAGAGAGCAGTCAAAATAATTTTTGACTACCCTCCACCAAGTTACCTCACTCCGGTATATGTCATCATACTCCATTCTACGTTTCCGTGTGGGAGCCATCGCACGTTTCAAAAATAAATAACACGTTATATTTAATTCGTCCGTTCGAGTTTCGACGAGTTATTTTGTACACGATGAGCAAAATCAAATCAAGAAGATTGAAGAGAAATAATGAACAGCATGAGCAACGAAGGAAAAGAATTTGTCGCTGTATTATTTCTTCATGGAAGAGTTCAAGGAGGAGTAGAGGGCACTAGGACACGTGGCAGAACGCCCATGAGGTGGACAGACCAAGTGAGGGCAACAGAATCCGATATAGGATACTGTAGTCGTCAAAAATCATTATTTTTTTTATAAACCTGGGATCACAATAGCTTGAGATCCACAATTCTATCTTGGTTAAGGAAAAAATTACTTTTATTACGAGTACTGTATGTACGTAACAATGTTCCTAACAAATATCCTAACAATAAATAAGTAATACATCACTTTAAAAACGCGATATATATCGAAATATCTAGAAATAAAAAATCTATTTGTTTTGGGTATATTTTTTTTGGTGACAAAATCTAATAGTGATTTCACTATTTATTGTGAATTAAACAAATTTATCAAACTTCTCATTTCAAAATAGAAGACGACAAAACCGGTTGTACATTAATTACAGAAAATTATTAGTGCCATTGATATGCAATGTATGTATGAACATCTAAGACGAGAATTGAGTTGGTACAGATTCATAATTCACACAAGAAATTTTGGTAAAATTTGTGATTTGTATTTAATAATATTTTTTATGAATTTAAATTTGCTATTAGGATTTTTAATTCTTTCACAAAAATATGGAGACCTGTCGCAAAGTATTTGAGATCACGCGGCTTAATTTCCATATCTACCTAGGTATGCCAATAATATCTTTTGTATTGGTCGTGATTACGCCAAATGCACAAAGTGTTAATTTTACAAGACATTTACTTGAAAAGCTTGGTTTTATTATAAACTAAAGGCAGTTTAGTTTCGAAACGACGAAGCAAGTACTTAGAATTTTCATTTGTTTTACAAAATGAGAAATGTTAACGTCAGATCTAAAAGGAAAAAGTTTAAAAATATTTTAATTAAGAATTTACAAAGGCTATAGGTATTTTGATATGGGCACTTCCGGCAATAGAATATGCAGTAGTATATATGTATATAAAAAAAAAGAAAAAAAAGATATACGAAGTCTTTAAAAACGTTTAAATACCAATGTTTGCTTAGTAATGAGAATTAAATTAAACTTATTCTATCGAACGGCCTGGAAAGCGCCATGACTTACTGGTTGAATAATATTGTTTTTGAGCCATTTTTTCTTTTGATGTTAAAATTATACGCTAGAGCTATTTTAGGATATTATAATACAGTAACGGTAAAAGCACAGATGGTTTCTGGAATTGTATGTAATAATTGTAATGACTAAGCTTTGCACATTAATATTTTAGAGCTTACAGCTACGTTAATTATACTAACAATCGTTTTTCCAAAGATCTAAAAATAGCTAAATATTTATTAATGAGGATAAATAATACCCATTTTAGAAACGGGAAGTAGATAAAAGATTTTTTTAATAAATAAAAAGGATAACATTTGTTATCCCCATTTAAGGAAAATATGCTAGAATGCCGTAAAAATTGATAGTTCGTTAGCGTCATAAATATACAGTAGAAAGTGATTATATATCAAAAAGTAGTTTTCAGAAATTGAATCAAAATTTAATAGTAAGGGATATAAAGTAATTATTTCCAAGGTCGTTGCACCAAAGGTAGTAGGTAAGGCTATTTGTGAATAGATGCAAAAGTCAAATGTAATATTTACATTTCTTGGAGACCTGGCCAAAATTCTTGGTTTGTTGTCGTTTTTCAACCGACTTCAAAAAGGAGGAGGTTCTCAATTCGACTGTATGTTTTTTTTTTATGTTTGTTACCTCAGAACTCCGTCATTTATTAACCGATTTGGACAATTTTTGTTTTGTTTGAAAGGGTATACTTCCAGATTGGTCCCATTTAAATTTCAAAAAAAAATACCACCCCTAAGGGTGGAAAAACAACTAATGATGAATTTAACCTACTTCTAATTGTCATATTGACTTGAAACTTTGCAAGTATTTCTATTTCCATTGATAGTACAGTGGTTCGGTGTTGTTGACCTGATCTGATGGTAAGGCCAGAAGGTGGATAGGTGGAACTCTTCAACGGCTAATAGTAGATACTTTGAGTTTGGGCTTATTTTGTTTGATTTCACAAGCCTAACACGTTAGAATCCTTACTTTGCTACTACTGTCTACACTAAAAAGGGAAAAATAAAAACTTTTTAACAAAAAAATAAAAACCGACTTCAAACAAAAGCACTAAAAAGTAAAAAATAACTGATTGGTAGTTTTCATTTACTATACATACCTAATCAAATATTTTCGAAGTCGGTGTGCTTTGGCTAAGTAATTAAAGCCTACCTATTAAATACATACCTAATCAAATATTTTCGAAATCGGTGCCAGCCCATACAAAGCAAAAATTTGTTTACAAAAAAAAAAATTATTCTAAAATTGCAGAGAAAAGCTTTTGATCTAGAATCTTTATCGAAAAAGATTGTGACTCCTATGGCACTTGTTAATGTGCATAGAGTGCAAACTTTTTTTCAATGAAATTAAATATATTAAAATTTAATCATGATATAAATAGCCATTGCAAGCACTGACACAATGATTAAAACCATTAAAAATTAATTCATTACAATAATTTTATCATTATATCTGTCTTGCTCTTGCCAGATCTTTATGTTTATGCTCATGTAGAGAATACTAGGTATTTTCAAAAGAGTGATGTAATTTATTCATCAGTTTTATAAAACCATACTTTAAGTATCATATACATTGAACACTTCGGTAGCCATTACGGCGTGCAGCAGCTCTTTGGTGATGCTACAGAGCTTGTTTGCTTGAGAGATGCTTCTAATTTTATTTCGCTATTTCTCTAACTCTAAACAGCTACAAATTGTAAATTAAATCGTAAAGAATGAAGCTGCGAAATATAATTTATGATTAAACGAACTTAGCTGTACGTGAAGTTCAATCATAATTATATGAGCAGCTTCATTCGAAGCGATATACATCCCGCCCAGGTTTATAAACCCAACCCTTTTAGAATAGCGAAATGAAAATATTTCGTTCAACTTTAAACATAATGAAGTATGATGACATATACCGGAGTGAGGTAACTTGGTGGAGGGTAGTCAAAAATTATTTTGACTGCTCTCTAAATATCCGTGGATGGCTGACGCGTGGGATTAGTTACAAATTGTAAATTAAATCGCTTCGAATGAAGCTGCTCATATAATTATGATTGAACTTCAAGTACAGGTAAGTTCGTTTAATCATAAAATATATGTTAAATTATCTATTAACATTTGTAGGCATTCAACAAATCCGCATGAGCTAGTTCAATATTATGAAACACCGTCGATGAATTACGCGGCTCTAGAAGCAATATTTCTTCTCTCTGAACTTCAATCGAATGTTATGTCGGTCGATTTGCCTAAACCTGTACTAAATCCAGATGTGAAATTGAAACCATGGCAACTTGATATATCTACGGACCCTGCGAAGGTAATGGAAATGCTTTTTCGATAAACGTTCAAGTTTAACAAATGTTCAAGTTTAACAAATGTTCAAGATTTTATAGTTTTACATATGAAACGAGAACGAGTTTCGAGTTAGTTCGATAAACTTAAAATTAATTAAAGTCTGAGGTCTGATTGTCATTCATCTGTGTAGTGGTTGGAAATAATGTTTTTGTTAAGCACTAGCAATTTACCCTCGCTCGGGTACGTCCCTAGGTACGTTTTAATTTTCTTGAGCGGAACCCTAATTCTTTTTCTAAAATAAAAATAAATTACTCCTTATAACATCAGCTATCTGCCAGTGAAATTCCCGTTAAAATCGGTCCAGCCGTTTCGGAGATTATCCGGAACAAAACAGACAAACAGACAAAAAAGTTAAAAGTTGTGTTATTCTTATAAGTACCGTATATAATTTCATATACATTTAGTAAAAAGCTGTCATTTCGACATTACAAACAGACACTTCAATTTTATCTGTATAGATAACTCAATAAAACAAATTAATAAAGAAAATTAGGTCAAGGGATCTTTTAACTAAAAATAATATAATGAAAATTGTCCTATATTATAATATAATTATAGTGTTTCCCATTGCACATATTCTAATAAGTTATCCTTAATGCAACATACACCTACAACATACATCTGGCAAACAGATAATAGAAAAAAACCTTACTTCAAACAACCTTACTTCACCTACTATAAGCCTGAACTGTCTTATACTGAATACTTTCTTAGATTTACGCGAATATTTGACATTTTAAATAAAACTATCTGTTCGGATTTTTTCGCGGATTTATTTGGATTTTTGGTTCCCGACGTTTCGAATGCTTTACAGCATTCATGAGAGTCTCTCCCGTGACCATTCGCATCAAATCCGCGAAAAAATTTAAATTTTAAAATGTCTTATACTGAACGTAATTGACAATTATTTACATTTTTTTTGTCTGCTTGTTTCATCGCTGTTTCTAAATAGATGAAAATCAATATTGGTTACACGATTGGTATTTGATTAAAATATGTCTTTAAAGTTATTTAGTCTATTATATTTGTGTCAGAAATCGGAATGAAATTTTATTATTTTTAAACACATTGTTTCATGATTTTTTCTTTAATTAAACTGTTAACATGTCAGATTATAAAATCAGTGAAGAACATGATACAATCTATGATAGAAACGATAAAGGAAATGGGAATTTACGGTGGTGCAATTGCAATACTTTCTTATATTGTCGCCTTTGAAAGAAGAAAACGTTGGGCCGCCACACAAGAGGAAGAACTGCTATATACTATAGTTATAACACATTCTATTGAGTAAGTCATTCTGTAGTATCTAGCTATACTCTATTCACGGAGTGAACCATGCAAAGCACTTTCTCTGTCCCACATTACCATACAAACTGATAAGGAGAGAAAATTTTCTAGCTCCGCCCGTTAACGCTTGCAACTGGTTTGAAATCATAGGGCTCGTTCATGTAGCTATTTGCTAATGATTTAGTGTAGGAACTAGGAATTATTAATAATTTTTAATAAAATAAAATTAACATACAAATAAAATCAACATTAAAATAAAATTAACTGAATTTTTAAACATGTATATACATTATTTATTAATTTTCACTTTCCGACGTTTTAGTGTTATCTTCTACATTGAGAATTAATGAGGTAACTACAAGAGAGACGTCTGAACGGTACGGAATGCAACAACGGACTAATTATGACTTGCATTGTAATCGCGGCCTAAGCGTCTTATCCGCAATTAATCACGTGGAAGCGCAAAATCTCAGTGCTTGGTTCATTCGGCGAATACAATATAATAATATAAAATTAAAAGGAGATCGACAAATTTGTTGAAATATAAATGCAGTCCTTTATATGTATGATGTATTTTATATATTATATAGCTAACCAACTTGTATATTTATATACTATTTTGTTTATTAAGAATAAATAATTAAAGCTTTCATCGTTTTCACGCTCGGTCCTTTTAATTGTACTTTTAAACATTTTAGCTCAATTTACGATAATTCTATATTAGTTTTCAATGATGAAAACTTTTCATTGATAATTTGTGTTATATTTATGACTTAGTCCCTTTTTTAATCACGCGTATCACAATATAACCACTTGCATATCATAGATTAGGTACCCGCAATTCTAATCTGCAAATAAAGCAATCCAACCGCCGCAACCGCCTGGATTGAGGAGATATGTTTTTTATATAGATTACTTTTTATTCCCCCTTGATGTGTGTTCATTTTGTCGTGGTTGGATCGTTAGCGTCCGGCAATCCAGCCAGGCGGGAAGCCAAGTTTTTTTTCAAATCACCTCACCAGAAACGTGTTTTTCATAAAAATGTCTTATATTTTAGGGCTAGAATGGTTCTTATTGAAGCTATGAAAAAGAAAGTAGGCTATGATAAGATCGTAAAATATTCGTCACCAAAAGTACTGCAGCTTTTGAATATACTGAAAGAATATAGTCCAGTGAACTGCTCAGCAGATGATGGTGAGTTTCTTTTTTATTTATACCATCTGTTCAGTATTCGTTCAATTCGTGAGCGGGTCGTGTCGATGGAATCTGGTGGGGTCAGAGCGGAGCTCTATAAAACGAGCATACGGCAGGCCGTTAGCCTCTTTCCTCTTTTGGAAACGCACGAAGCAACGAACGACAGCATAGCCCCGCGGCCGCTCTCGCCTCTCAGCATTAACGCAACCATCGTCGTGGACGACACACGCATAAAACAGGACTTGGAGTGGAAGGGTGTGCACTCCACTCGCACCAGAGTGCCGGATTGACCCCCCCTACGGCAGGACCCTCTGCCGTACGACATCTATAAAGATTTTTTCTACGCCATATAGTCTACCTGTTGTTAGCACGAATGCTATGGCTCGACATAGACTAAAGGCCCAATGCTATTTATATAATATTATACTAGTAAATAATTCTAATATGAATTCGGACTATTTTCCCTGTTTTTTCCTCAATAGAATAAAACATGATGTATTGCGCTAACTCCGAAGCCATTTAGTTATTTACAAGTGTGCGCACTGAAATGTGTATAATATAGGATGACATGACGACACGTTTGGCTCAGTTTATAGTGACCCTCCTTGCTGTACCAGCGGTCGCAGGTTCCGATCCCGCTAGGGGCATTCATTTGTGTGATGAGCACGAATGTTTGTACTGGTGGGTGTTTATATTTATAATAAGTATGTATTTAAAGTTATATATGTGTAGTGTATCAACTATCTGGTATCCATAACACAAGCCTCGTTTGTAGCTTATCATGGAACTGGATGGTGATGTGTTAGTGTCCCAACATATTTATTTATTTATGGGATAATGCAAAAATCTAATTTCGATGACTAAAACCGCTTGATAGTTGGCACTGGATAATAAACTATAAAATGTAATTAGCGCCCTCATTAATATACATATACACAGTATTCTTCTAACATTGGTACAATTGACATTTATTTATTTTCTTTCTTGGTACACCGCTTATTATAATTATATTTTATAATAATTTAACTAATTTTTTTCGCTATAAACAAAATACCAGAAGAGTCGTAATATCATACTTTATTTTTGGCAATTTTGCTTAATCATATTATGAATTTTTGAATTTATATATATATTTTTTTTCAGTTTTATTAAAAATAAATCACAAACGAAATGCACTTTCCGCGCTTATTTTGACTCAGCAAAGAAGTACGTCTAAGATTTTGTTCAATATTTTGAAAGACGTAAAAGAAACTAATCCTGTTGAATTTGGTTTTTTGCAACACGATTTTGTTGTTGGTTTTAACATAAATCCTTTGACACACACAAGAGAACAATATTACACAAAGAAATTAAGTCTACAGGCATTGCTGAAATTTAAAAATGGGTATGTATGCATATATGTATGTACATATGAAATATAATGATTTTTTTTGTTTCATTTTGCAGCATTAAAAATATCTGTATTAAATATTAATATTATAAATATGTAAAAGTTTGTGAGTGTGGATGTTCATTACTCTTTCACGTCAAAACGGCTGAACGGATCTGAATGAAAATTGGCACAGAGATAGATTATAGTCTGGAGTAATACATAGACTTTTTATCTCGGAAAAATGTACGAGTCCCGAGGGATAGGATTGTTTTTTTTTCCTAGAGGCGAACCAGAGCGAAGCGATGATGAGCCGCTAGTAAAAATATAAATAGCAAATGCTCACTTTATTTTATAAAAAAAATCATGCCTCAAGCAAGAAGACAAATGATACTATACCAGGAACCCTAACTTTATGGGAGTACGATTGGCGCTTGACTATTTTCTAATCTGGTCACCCTCTTAATTATTAGTTTTTGTTGCCAGCCGTGAATAATGCGTTTGGCTCAGTTTGTAGTAACCCTATTTGTTGTGCCAGCGGTCGCGGGTTCGAGCCCCGCTGGGGGCATTCATTTATGTGACGAGCACAAATATTTGTACTTCCAGTCATGGGTGTTTATATTTATAATACATATGTATTTAAAGTCTTAAATGTGTAGTGTATCGACTATCTAGTATCCATAACACAAGCCTCGTCGCTTACCATTGATAGATGGTCCTGTGTGTCCAATGTCCCAACATATAAAAAAAAAAACATTAAAATTTATTGTAACATTGTTGCAGAGATCTAAATTGCTTAATATCTACTAGTGTGTTAGAAGAAGGGATAGACATACCTCAATGCCTGCTTGTAGTGCGATATGACGAACCATTGGAGTACAGGTCTTATATACAGAGTAAAGGTATGTATGTATGTAAATGTATTCAACCATTTTAACGCCCCACTACTGGGCACTGGCTTCCCTTCGATACAAGGGGGATCAGACCATAGCCCACCACGCTGGTCACGTGCGGGCTCACAATTGTCTTTTGAAAACTTGGTAGATTCTCTCAAACATGCAGGTTTCCTCACGATGTTTTTCCTTCATCGTTAAGACAAGTGGTAATCATGTTGGAAATGATTCGCACATAAAAATATCAGAGGTGCGAGACCCGGGATTTGAACTCGCTTCACTCGGTTTCCCAAGCGACCGCGTTACCACTGGGCTACCACTGCCTTATCATTATTTATGCCTTATGCAGAGTAAAGGTATCTTTCATTATTCACATTACTTCTACTTTTATTCATCAATTTAAATGTACTTTTATTTAACTTTTGTGCAAGATAAAAAAAATGACCTAATAATGATTTACGTTAGAAATACTATTTCACGGCTCTTTTAATGTTTATATCATTTTAGGTCGTGCTCGTAGTAAGGAAGCAAATTTTGTTATATTAGTAGCGGAAGATAAAAAAGAAAAGTTTGTTGAAAAATTCAAAGAGTTTCAAAAGATAGAAGAATATATATATGGTGTAAGTTATTTAAAACAACTTTGTACATATTTGTCATCTAAGTCGATGTCGATGATCAAAAAATGTCCTCACCGAAATAGCGCTCATTTGAACATTTGAGCGCGCTTTTATTTTTTTTATAAACACAACTTTTGGAATTGCATTTAAGGTTCAATTTACATTGTTGTATATTTATTTCAACTAGAATAATTACCTAAACACAATTGGTGACAATTTGAGAACTTTTGTATAAGATTTATTTATTTATAAGTTCACAAAACTAACATACAGATGAAATAAACAAGCTTAATTATAAATATTCTAAAGTATACAATCAGAAAAATGATGTTTTCTAAGATGTGAACATCACATGCATATGAACAGAACTAAGTATTAACAATAATTATTAAAATTAAATCTAATTATTATTGTATTATAACAAAATATTACATAAAATATAGCACAATCCAACTTAACTACTTTTGTTTTATGCTACTAAAGTAATATATAAACATCTTTTTTTAACGAAGACACGGAATCACTGAAAATATCTATATCATTTCTTAGTGCATTTGCTAATGATACCATTCTATAAATAGGACTATGTTGACCAAGGTTGATTCTTGTATCTGGTAAAAGGAAGGTTTTGCGATTATGCAATCGAGTTTGTTGGCGGGATATTGAAAAATGCAAGCGTTCTAGTAATTCAGGGGTATTAATTAAACCTTTAATTAATTTACACAAAAGAGTTAAATCTCCTAGTTTTCTTTTTTCTTTTAATGGTAACATATTAAAATGTTTGAGACGAGATTTATATGAATGAATAATTTACAGTTTCATTTTAAATATGTTAGATAATACAGAAAACGATTTTGTACCCGCTCGATCTGGTCTGAATGCACTTTATATCCTGGATTCCATACTAAACTGCAATATTCCAAGATGCTGCGGATTAAACTATTGTAGACTAAAATTTATAAACTAGGATGCCAAATCTTTTCATAGTATGCACTACAAATCATAACAGCTTTCAAGCTTTAGCTATTGATTGTGTATTTAGTACTTTTGATCTATGATATTTGTATAGTATTATTATTATTATTAAAAAACAATCTTAAAAGATTTCATTCAACTAATTATGGTGACCAATATTTGAATGATTACATGTAAAAGATTTATCTTCTCTGTTTATGTCTTAGTTGCTACATGGGAATACATTAGAAAGAGACGCTCCCACTGAAGATGATATACAAGAAAATTGTTATGTCGATAACATACAACCTTATTATACAAAAAGTGGAGGTAAATATCAAAATATATTTAAATAATATAAAATCGTTGTTGAATTGAATGTTGGTTGCATTACCATATATATTTTTTTAACCTATAGATAAGAGGTAATTTATTTAATGACATGATAATGACAAAGAAATTGAACAATGCTCAATTCTAATATGAAAATCTTACAAATATACCTGTTATGTGTCTTTAAATGCCATGCGTATTTAACAGATATTATATATAAAGTAACAATTCGACGTGATTAGTTGCGCTGACCAAAGAATGTTGAATATTATTTTTCATCCTGTTATTTTTTTATTCCATTAAATTGCAAAAGCAATAACTATTCACGGTAATTTGTAATTAGGACCAGCAGAAACCAATGGATTCTTACTTTTTTCTAGATACCTAAATAAAAAAAAAATATAATTACTAGCTCACCCGGCGAATTTCATACCGCTATATTTTATTTCTCTAATCGCAACTGAGGAAATAAAACTCTTCCGGTAAAATCGAATTAGCTAAATTGAAAATAAAACTGGAGTACTCAATTGAAAAATTCATATTGTTGTACGGTAGATAACATATAAGGTAGATAACATTGATTATGACCAATTGTTTCCATTTAAAAAAAAAATTAATTTAATAAAATTGACAATTATCTCAACACTATTTTGTGCACAATATTCTTGGTTAACCTGTTTTTTGCTAATACAAACAAATTTGATGGTTTTCCTACACGTGAACATGGCAACATACAGTTGTCTATGAGACCTGACTGAGATTTTACTGAGACTGTCACTTCCGGGAGATAGTATTAATTCACACGTTTAAAAAAGAACTGAACTGCGGTGACACTCGGCGCCAGTATTTATACCTGAACCTTGAATTTCCCGAACGTTCTAGTTCGCATGCTTCGAGACATGGCGACTCGATAGAATTTGATGGCCAGATCTTGAAACTTTGATTAAAATTTGGCGCCAAGACTTTAATAATTCTCTAACAAAAGTAGTACAAATTTTTTTTGTTATTAATAGTAATAATATTGTAACATAATACGCAGTATAATTATAAAAATATCAGTCACAAACCATTAAAATAATACGGTTATATCGTGAACATTCTATTGGGTGTATTTGCAACCTAGATGTCAAACAATATTGAAGAATTTTATCGATGAATCAACGTACACCGCCATCTATGAGAACTTCATAAAACTAAACAGTAAATAAACACTTGCTTAAGAAATAATTAATTGATACATTTTATTCGTTTTCATTTACGATATAAGCGAACAATTGAGATGATAACTATCCTATCCAGTAAGTTAGACCAAAATACGGGTACGTGTGAAATTTGATTGAAATCGGTTCAGTAGTTTTGGAGTTTATTGGCAACATACATCGTGACACAAGATTTTTATATATATAAGATTTATTAAATATTTTTATATCCTTTTTTCTCATAGTTCGGCTTCCAGCAGAGTCTGCAATAAGTCTAGTAAATCGGTATTGTAATTTATTACCGCATGATCAATTCACAAAGATCGCACCGATGTGGGTACAAGAAAAGGTTCATAAGAATGGAGAGTTACATCGACTTATCACTATAATAATGCCCATGTCTTGTCCAGTCAAGGAACCTGTACAAGTAAGTGTTTTTTTTTAATGTAAATAAATATATTTTAATAGCTATGTTTTGTAAAGATTTAGTATGAGTTCATAATATTTTCTCAGAATATTTGACAATTGGAACGTTTTCGGATTTCGTTACGTAATTTTGTTTTTGTTCCCGGCCGTTTGCGGTAAAATATTCGAAACGTCAGGATATCGATTAAAAAATACTAGATACACAATCAGCGATAAAAATGTCCTCACGGAATGAGCGCTCATTTGAACATTTGAGCGCGCTTTAAATTTTTTTTTGTGAAAACAATTTAAGCATTGCATTTGAGGTTCAAATTACATTGTTGTTTATTTATTTCAACTAGAATAATTAACTAAACACAATTGCTGATAGTTTTAAGAGAACTTTTGCATGAGATTGTGTATCTAGTACTGTGATTGATGCGTCGGGAACAAAAAATTAAAATAAAAACGCGAAAAAAATCTAAGAATGTCCTATTATTTAGTACAAATATTTTGTCAATAAATGAGACTAAACCAATACAAAAATATGCAAGTTTGATAAATTTGAAAAGTGTATTGTTTTTTTTAATCGCAGGGTACACCACATGTGAATTTAAAATCAGCTAAGCGATCAGCTGCTTTAAATGTTTGCAAAAGACTTCATGAAATGAAGGAATTAGATGACGACTCTTTACTGCCCCGACAATATGGGTAAGTATTACCTTTTAGCGTCCAAGCTCAATAGGCATGCTCTTTGTCTATTGATATCTTCAAAAAAATCTATTAATGTGATATATCTACATTCTACACTAATATTATAAAGAAGTAAAGTTTGTAAGTTTGTAGTTAGAGCCGTGCAGTGCTATGATGCAAAGAGGCGGCCTCTTCGGGCGGTACAAAATATATAGGGGCGGCATTTGGAGCTACAAATGCACCAAACTTTCATGCTCAAATCATGTGGACTCAATTTTTTCTGAAGGAAACCCCCTTTTTTTTCGTAATTTGACAGAATTGTCTACTTACCTTTCAGAAATATAGCTCCAATAATCTCCGAGTAATAAAACTGATATATGGACGGACGGACGGACAAATTATAAGGATTTCGTTTTTGTCTTTTAGCTACGGAATCCTAATGAAAATTATGTAGGGGCGGCAAATCCAAAACTTGCATCATACTGAGAAAAACTACCGCATGGAACTATTCGTAGTTATAGTAGAGGGTAATCTCTGAAACTACTGATTCGATTTTGAAAAATCTTTCACTAGTTTGAAGCTACATTAACCGCCGAGTATTATAGGGTATCTTTTATTCCGATAAATATGGATTTACTAACAGAACTTATAATGAATTGAAAAAAATGGCCCTCCGGTTAGCGGCTATTGTTAGGGGTGCATCGCTCGGGTGCGTCCGAGCGAGGGTAAGTCGCTAGTACAATATATTATGGACATAAACCGAACAACTATTATAAATACTAAAGTATGTGTGTGTATGCGTTTGCACGGTTGCGTGTGTGTGTGTGCGTGTATGTGTTAGTATATGTTTGTTGGTCCTTCACGCTGAAACGTCTAAACTTTACGGGCTTTAACGGATTTGCATGATTTTATACGCAGATAGAATGTGACCTGGCATTATACCCTATGTGTTATTATTAGATACCCAGGGACACATCATAGCGAAGCGAGGATAAGTAAGAGAGAGTAAAGAGTAGTAACTTATAATATTAATTACAGGAAAATAGATTTTGATTCAGAAGGTGTAAAAGATTGCTTCCCCAATTGGCGTGATGAAGTTTTTGAGGAAAAGAAAAAGGATGTACCAATACCTGGAACTAAAAGACGTGTAAGGAAACACCCGAAAGTAGTAAGTTTTATTAAATAAATCTATATAACGTACTTTATTTTTATACCTTATTTGAAAATTAATTCTCAGTCATGCTTTGGTTTAATAATAATATAGTATTTAATATTAGCGGACAAAACAAACGTTTTTCTGACAAAATTTCAATTTTGCTTGTGACTTCACTCTCAAAGGAGTTCAAAAATCCCATAGAAAAAACAAATAAAAATTAAGAAAATAATGTATTTTTGTAATTGAGAAAGAATAGTAGTTTGAATACAGAAGCGTTATAATCAAATAAGTGTGTGTATTCAATCCTTTTTAACGTCCCACTGTTGGGCACGGGCCTTCCAATATGAGGGGGATCAGGCCATAGTCCACCACGCTGGCCTAGTGCGGGTTGGCGGAATGTACATGTCTTTCGAAAATTTGCTAGTTCTCTCAGATATGCAGATTTCCTCACGATGTTTTCCTTTACTGAAAGACGACTGGTAATCATGTTGGAAATGATTCGCACATGAAAATATCAGAGGTGCGAGACCCGGGATTTGAACCAGCTTCACTCGGTTTCCCAAGCGAGCGCGTTACTACAGGGCTACCACTGCCTAATAAGTGTGCGGATGGAATGTTTAAGATGATACAAGTAGTTATTGTATAATGTATTGTTGCAGTACCCCACATGTTTGAATGGCCCGAAAAATTGTAATTATGCAAACCAAGTATTTTACTTACATATTATAAAATTGAATACTGCATTTGATGAGCCAAAAGATTCTAGAGAGCGCGCTTTATTTAACCTTCTTCGAAGAAAAGAGGGTTATGGTTTTTTGACGTTACAAAAGTTGCCTAATATATGTAGCTTCCCGATGTTTCTAACAGTTGGTGAAGTTAATACCTCTCTAGAAATGAATTATGCGACTGTTAAAATTAATTTGGATGTCTTCGAACTTGTTAAAGAGTAAGTATTTAATTTCTAATTTTAAGGCGAGAGCCGAGAGCTGTAGTTATAATTCTGATATTATAATTAATCAACTTGTATGTGTAGTAAATATTTGCAGTAATATCATCTAATACAGTTAATTTTTATGTACTTTTAAGTTTTAATATTAATTCTTACTTTTATATTGTTTAATATATAGTAAAGTTATTATTACACTTCGTAGCTAGATTAGGTACCTATTTTACTTCTCTTTGGTTTCGTTTCTTGGCCTCGGCGGTCTAGTGGCTAGCATATACAGCTGTAGATCCGTAGGTCCTGGGTTCGAGTCCTGGGTGGGCCAAGTTTAGTTATTGAGTCTTTGTGTATAGTAAGCCTCAGTAACAGCCCGGAGTTGGGAAGTTGGCGGTGTTTCACCCCCGTGCCTGCGCCGACACTCACCGCGAGGGTCGAAGTATCGTCCCGCCGGACTTTGAGAGTCAGGAATAGAAAGTGCAAAGTGTGTCTGCGCCAGGCCTGCCAGATCGTATAATTGGATACGAAAATTGTAAAATATGGTTATTTTATGTATATTTCATCTTAAGTTATTACGTATTTTTACTAAAAAAATTTATTCGCCACAAACTATTTCTCAACAGTTTTATTAATTTGTATAATAAAATTAGATTTGGTATAATTTGAGTGACCCAGCGGTATAAAATAAGTTTGCTCTACTGGCAGCTGCTGTCTCTACTGGCAGCCCTGGTCTGCGCCACACGCGGTACACGCGCTGCACTATAATGTCTCCTGCGTAGTTGGCTACTCTCAGTGAGATTGGCCGCCGTGGCCGAAATCGGTCGGCAGGACATTTATTATTATTTTATCCTATCCTATTATTTTATATATAACAAAATTATACGAATTCGATATGTTTATATTTTATTATAATATTAATTGATTTAATTTAATTATATAAATTGTTATATTTTTAGATTTCATTTCTTCATATTCGACCAAGTACTAGAAGTGGCAAAGAAGTTTCTTATTTTTGATGGCTCATGCAACAACCTTTACGTTGTTCCAATCAAAATCAAAGATAATAACGGGTATGACATTGATTGGGAAATCATGCAAACTCATAAAGAGATACGTCCAGTAGCCGAGCCCCCTGCGCAGGTAAATAGTTAAATGAATAAATAAAACTTTATTAAAGATACACACTACTATCGAACACATAAAACAACACAATAATTTTTAACACTTGAAGTCCTTCGGATTTCCATTTATAATGGGTGTCTACATGTGGGTATAATTTATATTGTCAAATGACTTTTTATTCTAGGAGAAAATATCTTTAAAAGTAACGGAAGAAGTATATAAGAACTCTGTTGTTACTCCTTGGTACAGAGGCAGCATTTTGCCGGACAGGTTTGTACATTTTTTTATATACTTATAATGTGTTTTTATAAACATTGCGTTAATTTTGGTTGGCAAAATAAAAACTGGCTTGTATTGCTCTGGAAAGGCTTTTTTTTGTTAAGACAAACAACAACGTTGTGGTACTGTATTAAGATTTCTAAATGAAAATCCAATTGCATCGTCCTTTATTTTCTTCGTTAATTTTTTCTAGCTTGTTGCCTCTTCTACGGCTATCCAACGAATGGTACCGAATGAACAAAATCTCGTGTTTTTAATTATAATTAACAATCTTAATAGATATGCTACTGTGCGTCAATCATTATTATTAGATTTTACAGTAAAGGGGCGTGAATTAAGTCTAATTCGCATGTGAAAAGAGCGCGCGTATACGCGCGCGTTTTGATGAGATTCAGCCGCGCGTAATCTCGTCGCTCGTAACAATAAATTTAACATAAGATTTTTAAAAGAGCATAATGATATCTTCCCTGAAACGAGAATCAACATTTAAAGCCATTACTATTCTTTCATTCACATGAATAATATCTTCATTACTTACTTATTATCTTTCATCACTTCATTTACATGAATAATATCTATTTACCGAGTACTATTTCCAATCAACGCTATTTTAATATTTTTGTAATTTATTCACATATTTCCATGGCTTTCGCAATTTTTATTCGCTTTTTTTTGTAGTAGCTTCAAAATGGAATTGCGCCAAAGTTGCGTTAACAATTTGCCATCAAATATCGTAAAATCTCTACTAATAAATAAAAACTTTAATTATGATTTAAATAATTATTATTAATTAAACAGGAGTGAGCTTCGTGGACAGGATAAATAGGTGCTTAAATATTAATTTCTATATCCCGTAACTTCAAAAGTACAAAAGTACCGTTCTTCCATACTTTAAACCGTTTTAGAGTTTTCAAAAATTCTACGTTAGTTTTTACTTTCGTTATAAAGAACTACAAAATTTCATGCTACTAAATATAGAAAATTAGGCTGCGCTTTGTCTTTCATGTAGTGAATTTTAGATATTTATTAGAAGATATACTATGATTTATTTTCAGGTACATTGTAACAAATGTGCTTGAGCATTTGACGCCACAATCTAACTTCGATTCGGATTGTTTTGTGTCGTACGCGGACTATTACTTGAGTAAATACAATCTGGAGATCATCGGCAAAAAAGATCAACCATTGCTTGAGGTAAACTTTTTTTAATATTCAGATAACAATAAATAAAAACTACGCATTTTCTTATTTAATATCATATCTATACTAATATTATAAAGAGGTAAATTTTGTGAGGTCGTAGGAGGTAATCTCTGGATCTACTGAACCGATTTTGATGAAATTTGGTAAGAAGATAGTTTGAGACCTTGGGAAGGACATAGGATTTTTATTCCGGAAAGCATCTCTTATGGGGATGAAAGTTTTTACGGGGAATCAAGCTAGGGACGAATCCGAGCGAAGCGAGACAGATTTTTCTCTGAGCTCTTGCACTACTTAAATAGCGATGACTTAATTGTATATTGAATAACGTATTGTAATTCACTTCACTCAGGTGCGCAATATAAGCACGCGCATGAACTGCCTGCTACCGCGCGCCGCGACAATAGACAAGTTCACGGACAAGCAGCGCAAGCTGGTGTCGCTCGCGCAGGGCGACGACAAGCCGCGCGCCTTCAGCGAGCTGTTCATACCGGAGTTCTGCATACACTACGCGTTCCCCGGCGTGCTGTGGTACAAGGCCGTGCTCCTGCCAAGCGTAATGCACAGGTGAGTTGAATAAGGCTGCGTACGTACTGTCGTAGGTGACAAATAATGCCCGTGCCGTGATCGATCACGACGGCCTGTCTTAATGAGACTAGACAACGCGCGGACAGTACGTGCAGTTTCAGCATCAATGAAAAAAGTAATAGATAAATATACGTATATGTAAAAATAGATACACAATCAGCGACAAAAAATGTCCTCACCAAATTAAATTTTAATTTAAGAAAATAATTTTGAAACAACTTTAAACATTGCATTTAAGGTTCAATTAACATTGTTGTATATTTATTTCAACTAGAATAATTACCTAAACACAATTGGTGATGGTTGTAAGAGAACTTTTGCATGAGATCGTGTATCTAGTACTTTTTGATCGATGACACTCTGCTACCGTCGTTCACACTACGGTGGGACGACACTCGACATGAATGTTCTCTGTATCGGCACGGGGCCGGGGTGGAACTTTTCAAATCCTAATAATGAGCTGCTAGTGACACTTTCTTAACAGAAAGACTCCATAGTTAAAATTGTCTGGCATTTGAACCCAGGTCCTCCGGATCAGCAGCCAGTGGAAGACAGAGGCAGACTAGCATATAAAGCAAATCTTAACAAGGTCGTCTTCACATTATAACTATTACAAATTTTACACATCACATGCTGGCCGAGCTGGTGGCGACAAGTTATATTGTTTAATTATGTACAAACATATCTATACTAATACTAGTGTATAAAGTTGAAGAGTATGTTCATTGTTTGATATAGACAACAGAGATTCCACGTTCTAATAATTTCATCATCGATCATAATTTTTAATTGTCTCTAGTATCTAGTTTATTTATATCAAAATATTTTTGTATTTCTAGAGTAAATATGTTGTTGGTCGCGGAGGAACTGCGCTCTGAGATAGCAAATTATATGAATAGCGGACGAAAGGATTTATTAAAGGGTAAGTGCTAATTAAAAGGGTAAGAACCTAAAATGGTAAGAAGACATAGCTACGTACATAGAAATTTTGATTAGAAAAATCTTATCATAATATATACTAAAGTTACTGTTCTCTGTCTGTATGTACATGGAAGATATTTTAGAAAAACTATTTTTAGGGGTTTTCATTAACGCTTTATATATCAATCCAAACCAATGATTATTAGAAATTTGGCTGTTTGTCGGTTTGTCTGTGCGTTTGTGCGTGATAATCTCAGAAATGGCTTAACCAATTTGGGTGCGGTTTTAACTAGCGTATTGTGGTAAGATTCATTTAACCTTTAGTGTTTGTTTTATTTTAATCGGTTCATAAATAAAAAAACAATTCAAAACTCACCCAGGAACGAGCCCAAGCGAAGCGAGGGTGGTTCGCTATTCTGTGGAATATAACTTTATAGTTTTTTAAGTAATTAAATTATAAATAACAATTTGATGTTGATAGTTGTTTTTTTAACCGACTTTAAAAAAGAAGGTTATGCAATTGCTTATTATTTAAGAGATCTTATTTAAAATAATTATTTCTTCGTAAATTATCATATTTTAGATTAACCATTTAAATAGCATTTGTTACTTACTGAAATATTGTTGAGGTTGAGGTTTTTATAACTTTTACTATATTAATTCATCGCAAAAACTTTTTGAAAATATATCCATCTTTGTTAAAGCCCTGCTCATGAAGCTTCCATTTATCAGTATTTAAAAAAAAACGCGGTTTTGCTTAATGCTTAGGAATAATTTTAGTTTTATAATACTAAAATATCACCTATTTGACTGCCTCTAATGAATGAAACACGTCCCATTATCAATATATCAATTTAAAGATTTTACCAGTAGCTATTTAGGAGTTAGTAGCCACTATCGAACTCCTGACTCCCAATATCAGATCATCCCGACGGTATCAAATATGGTACGACAATTGTTAGAAGTTAGTTAAAATCTTTTTCCAAAATTAAATTTATTTATGATTTACAAAAACTTAATTTCTTTACAATAAAAATTGTTGTTATTTTTAATTGCTTATAAGTCTCGTTGGTCTAGTTACAAATTGCAAGTAGGTATATCAAGCTATAGATTATACGTGATTTAAAAGAGGTAAAGTAGTCGACATGAGTCATAAGCACAGATGTACAGTAGACACGCCTTCGACCAAGCGTTCAATAGAAGACGAGCGTTAATTGGCTAACAAATGAGCCGTTTGCATTTTCTTATTCTATGAAACAGGACAGACCATTAAACCTCAGTAATGTTTCTACGAATCGGGCTGTTTGCTATGTATAGCAGTATAAAAATTCATATAGGTCGAAGCGAATGTCTTTGAATTTAACGGAAATGCTGTCAAAAGTAAGGGTCGTTAAAAAATACCAATTTTCATAGCGAACGGTTTTGAAGTTAAAGCGCAGTAATGCCATCTCGTGTCACAGTCAAGTTACAGTTTTAACAAATACCTGCCAACAATAATGCCGTTTCCCGACTGCCATATAAATGTTTGGCCGTTGCAGCAATATTTAATTATTTTAATCTATTTTATTTAAAATAGAAATAAAAATCGTTCTTAAAATTCAACACCTTATAATGTCACTGTTTTCTTCTTTTTTTTTATAAATTTGTCACAAGTGTAATTTATAAAAAGGTTAATAAAAAAGGTCTTAATAAAAATAGAAAAGTGTAAAAAGGATGTGTGTGTATATATATATGTGTGTATATATATATATATATATATATATAAGAAAAGTATGCAAGTCGGTTTCGCGTCATACGCTTCTGACCTCGCACGCTTCATTGCCCTGTCTAGACCACTATTGAATAGTAGACTGTGTTGCTTTAGTAGGACTATCTTCCAAGAATCTCAGGAAGGAATTAGTATATCTCTCTATGAGAGTCGGAATACTGTCTTACGGCAATATAAGAGAATAGCGGAGATAATTTTTTGACTATAAATTCTTTTCTATTTATACTAACATTACGTGAAAATCTTAAGCATTTGACGACTTAACCCAAGGATCTGCGGTAAGATATAATATGAGTATACTACTTATTATGTGTTAAACACAAGTTAAATGAAATATTACTGTTGTTATTACCTGTTGTCTTGTTTCTTTTTTTAATTGAAATAAAAGGTCCTACAGAAAATAGTGGACCTATTGTTTCTTTATTGATAAAAATTAGTTTTGAATGTATAAAAGTGGTCTGTATTTCCAATTTAATTTTTTTGTTTATAGTAACAGATAATCAAGAAGCAATAACCATGGAAGTTTACGAAAATGATGTCCCTATCAAGCGTAGACGCCTCTCAGACTCTAGTACTTCACAAAGCTATTCAACTTCAGAAGATATGCAAAAGAAAAGGAAAACTAGTCCGAACTTTGTAAATGTATTGAAAGAAGTGTGTAAAGAAATGGGTAAGCTGGATTAAAACACGTGCCTATACGCTTTTCTCAATACGCATTAATAAAATGGATTATATATATTGTAATGAAGACAAGTTATTGAAGTTATACTTCTTTTGGCACGTTTGGAAAAAATATGAGAGTAAAGTTTTTACGATGCGCGCACACCGACAGCCAAAAAGCGACATGATGAAGTTAGCTGCATTCTTTTCACAAACAAAAAGTTGTGACAAACGGGATGATATCTTTATCTATTTTTGTTCTGTTACGACAAAGAAGTATAACTTCTTACGTGCGTACATAAGTACACAGACACATTTTGTTTCTTGATTTGCTTGAGACACGATTCGGGAAACTATTTGGATAACAGGATTTCAGAATTTTCTATATTATTACCACTTGTCTTACGGTGAAGGAAAACATCGTGAGGAAACCTGCTTATTTGAGAGAACTTAGCAAGTTATCGAAGGACATGTGAAGTCCGCTTCATACTTAGACAACGTGATGGTCTACCGTCTACCGGCTTGATCCCCCTCGCATTGAAGGGAGGCCCGTGCCTAACAGTAGGACGTTAAGAAAGGCCGAATACACATACAAATCTCAAATTATATTTGAAAAGCTGGTTAAAATTATACAGTCGATACTAAAGCACCCATATACTATCGGAGATATAAAAATCAAAATCATAAGTGGCTGAAATTTACTCATCTAAGCTGATTACATACATATGTAGACATGCGCTGTGTGCTTCATTATCGCGTGCTCAAGCAAGAAAGCTAATTATAATAGTAAAATGAAAAGAAATAAAAGAGGAAAAGTTTTTTATTTAAGTACTCATAATAATAACAATATGTTTTAGTATAATAATGAAATGATAGAAATATTACATCATCTTTATGCTTCACACGTTACTTGCTCTAATTTCGTCCTAAGTGACTATAATCTATTGATTATCCTACTGGAATAATAATATATATTTGTATTACATAAAATATGTATCTATCACAATGCAAAAACCACATCGACATAACGCTGTGTTGTTAAAAGAAAGAATAAACCAACAAATCAATAAAAGCTTTTTACATATATAATATTAGTGATATTGATATGATAGACATAAAGAGAGTGAGAGAGAGAGAGCACAAAAATTTTTAAGGATAAAACCTTGACAATGCGAATGTAGTATGATTCTTTTAAAATTATTACTATAGATAAATTGTAATAGATTATAAAAATCCACATTGAAATAAATAAAAATTATTAAAAGATGAAAAGTGAAAACGTTCAAATAAATACCTACAAGATAGAGAAGAGGCGATATTTAAGTGACAATATGACGTTCATACATGACATTCAATAAAATCAGGAAATGAGCTCAAGTTATTATTTATTTTTGACTGATAACTATTTAATTTTGAATGTATTCATTCAGAATTGAATAATAGCCGATACTATAGTTATGGAAATATATTTCTGATTTATCTTATCTTCTATCTATTTATATAAATAAAAATGAATAACCGAAATGTATGTACGCGCATAACTTCCGATCGACTGCACCAAATTGGATAATTCTTTTTTTGTGTTTGTTATTGTCAGGACATGCCTTTGTATAGAAGAAAATTAAAAGTTCTTTTTTTACTAAAATAAGATCAATTGATCAATAAAACTTATCTATCATTCAAGAGCGATGAACAAAAGATTTTTAATTAGATATATTAATAAAATTAGTCATTGATTTTCAACTGGCTTTTGTCCATAGGTTCCGAACCGAGGCCCGTAAGTTATTACCCGTAAGTTATTACCCGTAAGTTATTACCCGTTTATGAGTTCAGGACATTATTACGGCTAAATTAATATTAAATTAACAATATTCTAAGCATTAACAGGATAAAAATTATTCTACGTCTTAATTCGGTACACGCTCTATCTTTGTGTCACGTATCTTCCAAATCTACAAGGGCTTATGCGTTATAGAATAATTAACACTCGAAGGCTCATCACAAACTTTCATATTTACTTACTCTTTATTTTATACCGATTTTATTATAATAACTACTTATTCAATGACGTAGAGGAGTCGAAAAATCAAATTCTACGTTAAAAATGCAATTAAAATAACCTCTTATCATCTCTCACAGAAACAACACTGCTCGCTTGTTTAAAATAGTAATAAAACGATGCACATTTAATTATTCATTTTATTTACACCTCCGGGTAAATTTCTAAGAAATTAATTAAAATTCTAAGAAATCTATTGTTAATTGACACGCCGGCGTGTCCGCGGTCGTGGAGTGGTTATTATTTTCTATTAAATACAATTAAATATACAGAAAAAAAATCTTAGAAAAAAGTTTGTAAAAAGTAGTCTTAATCTGACTTACCGCTTTCGAAGCAATCACACTAAATCTCCATTTATATATTAAGAAGATAAAAATTAGTCTTAATAGCCAAAAGTATTTACCTAGATGTGTCAAGTACACTGTTATTGTTTTTAATTAATCTGTGTTTTGTATGTAGGAGAAGATTGGCTGCCGATAGAAGTGGATTTACCGGTAGCAATGAAATCTCTTCTTTCTAATGTCGAAGAACCTGTGGCAATGAACAGCATTGATAGGTAATACATAAGAATAATAAAAGCAAAAATGTTGCCTTTAGTATATATAACATATATTTAATAATATAACATATATTATTTAGCATAATATAATATAGACATACTTTATAAAGTCCTAGCGATTTACCATAGCTTCACCCAGATACTTTCGTATGTGCCTTTGTATTATTCTAGTTCATATTGTATTTTTGCATTAAATATCATACCAACCTGTTCAGCCGTTTCGACGTGGACTAACAAATATATACATAGAAATAATTCATAAATATAATAAATACCTTATTACAGAATCAATAACCCCATCGATGAAAGTGCACAAAAACCGCTCAACATTATGTCTGTCAAAGAAAGCGTGTATCAGTTGCAGAAAAAGAAAATAAGCAAAGAGTACCCTTGGGATGTAAGTAGTACATATTTTATACGTTTATTAAAATTTTAACGTATTAAAATGTATCTCTTGCATTGTATTTGAAAGTTTGTTCCTTCTGATTAAAAAAAGTCGAAAGGTTTCATAGTAAACCCGGTAAGGTATGAAGTTCCATTCGCTCTCTGCTTTTGGTTGATAAATTAGGTCTTTGAAAATGTATTGTACATAAACATCAAGCAATGAATATTGTACATGTTGAAGGTTGTTGAAGAAAGGCCTGCACAGAGTGGACACGAATTTATTACAAAATACATTTTTTAACACTTTTGATCGCCTGGTACTTTTGTTACGACCACTAAGGGCCCACAAATATGAAGGAATGCTCATTATATATGTATGGCTCCGTCATAAGAGTGCATGTGAAACTCCTTAACACCAACGCCTAGTACTAATTAATGATGATGCCACATGACGTGCTCTTAGTAATAATTCTTCCTTTTTGAAAATCGGTTAATAAGTGCCGCGACGGTAAAAATATAGCACTTTTATCTATCGTCTAGTTCTCATTCGCCAAGTGTGCCGAGTAATGTTCTAAAAGTGACTTCATTCCAAAAACACAATTGAATAAACTCAGTAAAGGATATTATTATTTAAGCATGTAGGATGCGGTCAACGTAAACACAATAATATGATGTTCCCATACAATATACTCTTAACTTATTAAATAAAAGCATTTTGATGACAACAGTATATGACAGGCGCAAAATTGGTAATTTTTTTCGTAAATTCTATTCTCCTCGTGAAAGGTTTTCTTTTCTTTCTTTCAACTTTCACGAGCAGCACCATCTATTTACAATAAGTAAAAAACTTTCGCTTACAATAAATCTTTGTATTTCAGAGCAACACATAAGTTTAATTTTTGCCGGTTCTTAAAAATCCCGACTTATAGTCTTATATATATATATATATATATATATATATATATATATATATATGACTATAACTTATATATATATATATATATATATGACTATAACTTATATATATATATATATATTATATATATATATATATATATATATATATATATATATATATATACTTAAAAACATTTATCCAGGAATCGAAAGAGCCGATCGACGTTGATCGCAACCTATCTACAGTGACGGTGATGGACGTAGAATGCTACGACTCGTTCGTATCTGCTCCTCTCTTCACCATCGAGACGGAAGCCGTACCAGCGGTCGGACGGTCGCTAGTACGGCCCAATACATCTGCAGCAATACTGCCGCCGCCGTTAAAGTGAGTGGTAGATATAAGTATATGTTTGTGTATATTGTATTTAAACCTTTTTTTAACGCTCTACTGCTGGACACTGGCCTAACTTCGATACGAGGGGCATCAGACCATAGTCCACCATGCTGGCCAAGTGCGGGTTGGCGGACTACACCAATCTTCCTTTACCGTAAGACAAGTGATAATCATGTTGGAAATGATTACTACATGAAAATATCAGAGACGTGACACCCGGGATTTGAACCCGCTTCACTCGGTTTCCCAAGAGAGCGCATTAGCATTGTTCTACCATTGTATTGATATAATATGTCACTAGGCAATTGTAACTACCCGGTTCTTTTTTCACGAATACTTTTACCAAAGGTTATCTATAAGAGATATTGTTCATAGTAATAGGACCTTGGCACGCCTTTTTGCTATCTTTTTTATTTATTTTTTCATCTTTTGTGTATGCATTAAAGTATTTATCTATCTATTTATAGTAGTATAGTATGGAATAGATAGACTATATATTATATGATATATAGCTTATAACCTTCCTCAACAAACGGACTATCTAATGCAAAAAGATTATTTCAAATCTGATTATTAGTTCCTGAGATAAGCGCGTTCAAACAAACAAACAAAGTCTGCCTCTTTATAATATTATATTAGTATAGATAAAAATTATTAAATACTCTTTAATAATAATAATAATAATCTTTATTCAACTGACCAGTGACTCATTATGGTTAGTAAACAATATTACTTAGGGACTAGGTTAATAATATTATTACATTTTTTTTTAATTGATCTTAAAATACACACAAATCACCGCTGGACTATTCCGTTTGCAACGGCACAGCAACTATTCATGTATATGCAATCCAGTATATTTGCTATCATCCTCAGAATTCTGTTGGCACTACCCCGTACCCTACGCACCAAAGACCCACACCTTTTTCTCATGAGGGCGTAAAAACAATCAACACGTGCTTCAGCGAACATCCTTGAGGCGTTGCAGTATCGAGGCAGCCCCAACAGCACCCTGTACGCGTTATTGTATTGAACGCGGAGAGCATTACAAGATTTTTGAGTATATCCTGCCCATAGGCTGCACGTGTAAAAAGATGTACAATATGCTCTAAATAATGTTATTTTAACGTTGGGCGAACTACGTGCAAACCTACGAGCAAACATATTCGCTCTCACCGACAATGCTCTCTGCTCCCGTTCAATATCAGTATCGTCTTTTAAATCAGAAGTCAGATAGTGTCCGAGATATTTAAAATTATCCACCCTATCCAGAATACAATTATTTAGTAATACCGATGGTAATTCTTTAATTGCACATTAAAAGAGTGTTTACATTAAAATCGAATTATACTAATTTGTCCACATACACACATTCTTCCGAGCATTTACGTTGTTTGTATAATGTATAGAACATAATATACAGATTTTAGGATAGGATATGTATTTATCCATCGCAGAAACTTACTTGATATAATAGCGGTCTAAGTAACCTATCAATACAATAAAATGGATCAATTTACACATGAAATTTAACTTTTGTGTATTTTTCTACATTCTGCACCTAAGAATAGCTATTTTTTTCTTAGATTTACGCGAATGTTTGACATTATTAAATAAAACTATCTTTTCGGATTATTTCGCGGATTTATTTTGATTTTTGGTTCCCGACGTTTCGAATGCTTTACAGCATCCATGGTCACGGGAGAGACTAAGGTGTTACATGTCTTGAATGTATAGTTGTTAGGTGGGTAGGCTGTCTGTAACAACTATACATTCAAGACATGTAACACTTCAGTCTCTCCCGTGACCATGGATGCTGTAAAGCATTCGAAACGTCGGGAACCAAAAATCAAAATAAATCCGCGAAATAATCCGAAAAGATAGTTTTATTTACTAAGAATAGCTGTTGTTTTAACCGACTTAAAAAAGAGGGTTCGCTTCGGATGTATTTTTTTACCAGCATACAACAAAATCTTATCCTATTCATACTAAATGACTAATTTTGTATTAAGGATATAAATTTTCTGTTACAGATATATAGACAAGATAAAACTCCTGTCGAAAACTCTAAGTAGTCGTGGTCCTGAGTTACGCGATATATTGGCAGCTCTCACAACGATCAATTCGCACGACACATTCAATTTGGAAAGAGCAGAAACTTTGGGCGATGCTTTCCTAAAATTCGCTACTAGCTTGTTCCTATTCCATAAGTTCCCTCAGTTAGATGAAGGGCAATTGACTAATATCAAAGGCCGACTTCTTGGAAACAGGTAATTTTGTTACTTAAAATTAAATGTATAATATTCTAGTAGTGCTAATAATTTACACATTACATGAAAACAAAAACAAATATATCCCACGGGAATCGTACATTTTACCGGGTTAAAAAGTAACCTATCTGCTAGATCAGACTATAACCTATCTCTGTGCCAAATTTCATCCAGATTTGTTCACCTGTTTTGGCGTGATTGATTAACAGACATCCATCTAAACATCTAAACTTTCACGTTTATAATATTAGTAATAAGTAACATGGCATTTGTCACTTTTTAAAGCCATCTTTTTATCACTGCCCTAAACGTTGTCAAAGTATAGGAATGTATGAATATTTTTATCTATGATTTTACCATTCAAGATGTTACTAGATTTGTCCTAATTGTGGGATTTACATGGAGCTTAACCAAATGAAGGATCTGTTTCCCTAAATTATTGGTAGGCAGCTAGCATTAGGTTTTATTTAACGACGACACGTCTCAGTTTGTAATGACCCTACTTGTTGTGCCAGCGGTCGCGGGTTCGAGTCCCGCGGGGGCCATTCATTTGTGTGGTGAGCACGAATGTTTGTCCCTCCAGTCATAGTTATTTATAATATGTATGCTCGTAGCTTACCATGGAACTAGATGGTGCTGTGTGTTATGTCCCAACATATTTAATTTATTTTTAACGTTGAGAGATGCATTTACGCATACCACCTGTAACATACAGGGCCTATGTTATCCTGAAATATAACAGAGTCTATTGCTATCCTCCTGACCGATTCGGATAGTAGTTCGATTACTGTATTATTTTTTGAACAGGAACCTATACTACGCCGGTGAGCGCATCAATTTGGGCGGGAGAATGAAAGTAGAACAATTTAGTCCGAGACGTGACTTCGTCGTTCCTGGATTCTTCGCGCCGCCCGAACTGGTCTCCATCATTGAAGAAAAAAAAGTAAGTATGTTTGTTATTCATTTTATTGCATTACTAGGTGCCTAACTGTAGCCTAAACTCTAAAGTACAAAATAATATATACAAATCCGACTGTAAGTTCGTTCACTAATAGGAAGCTACATTACCACCCAATGCTATAGGCTCCTTTTTATTGCAATAAAAATGGTTTTACTGATAACAAAAACTTTGACAGAAATCGGTAGAAAAAGACAGAGTTGAGTTGCTTCATTGGCATGCGCTGTGTAAACAGTATGAAATAAAGTCATATTAGAACTTACTAACTACACCTATTTTTCGTGTAGATTTACATCATATAAAATTATTAGAATGTTATTTCCAAAATTGCATAAAATCAATGATCATAACTAGTTAAAGTTAATAATATATCTTTGGAATCGAATTTTCTGTCACGACTAATTAATTATAGAGGTGATATTTTATTTGCAAGCAAATTCTCTATCGGCAAGTCTGAGAACTAGCTTCGACCGATTAAGTCACTATTTTATCCGTATACCTACATAAAAAGGTATAAATTGAAATAAGAATAAGTGTAGTCACTAGTCAGTGCCGTCTCAAGCTATGCGGGCAAACAACAATTTAGGCCCTTTTTGAATGGTGAAAAATCATGAATGATAAAAAATTTAAGTAAACTACACCAATTAAAAAAAATCTCGATGTCGTAAAAATGAAACTATTGTCTAATCGGGGCCCTCGTAAGGGTAGGGGCCCTGGACATGAGCTCCGTGTGCCTTTATGGTATAGACGGAACGGAGTGTAATAAATAGTACTGTGAACTGTTGTCTGAGAACTCTACTCGTACTTCAATGTACACAAAAGTACAAGAAACATGCGTACATTGATGACTTCTATTACATGTCGAGTTCTATTACACTCTGTTTATGTAATATGTTTGTCTTTAGTCTATACAATACAAAAGTTCCAAAGAATCTACATCACCGTTACGTTATGTACCACAAAATAGTCAGATGAACAGACAAACATAGTTAGAAACTGTTGTTTAAGCAACCATTATTATATTATATCCTAAATATTGTTAAGACAGAAATATTTAAAAATATGTATTTAAAGTACGACTTTGCCTTCTTACAAGGGATACTCGCAAATGCTAATAAGGCGAATCACCTTTAAAATTATAAGAGCAATTATGTATTTTCACGTGTTCAAATGTGCAAATGCCTTATGCGGGATTTTATATACTTTTATTAGATTATATATACATATTAGAATTATATACATACATATGTCAGTGTAAATCTTAGTTGATACAATTTATATGAATTTAAAAAAAATTATATAGGACCACCTGGGAAGTATACCCTTTGAAACAAAAAAAAATTTTCCAAATCGGTTCAGGCGTCTTCGAGTAATCGGTGAACATACATAAAAAAAAGAAAAAAAAAGATTCCGACAAATTGATAACCTCCTCCTTTTTGAAAGTCGGTTAAAAATACAATATTTCTGCGCCTTACGCTTAACGTATTTCAGAAAGCTCTACTTTGCACACTCTTTTGTTGCTAACACTTTTAAAATTACAATGGAGAAATAAAAGTCTTTAAGCTTTCATGGTGGTTACTGACAATGTCCTTGTGATGTAAAGAATATTATGTTTTTCACATACTTTTTAACTGATAGAAGTAGTAAAAGTAAAAGAGTAAAAATCATGGTAGATATTCCTTTTTACATCATACAGACATACATATATTTATTTTACATTAGATAATTCATATAAAGAATTGATATTATATAATTTTCCAAAAATTAGCTAACCGCTTACTACTAAAATTCTAATTGTAAATCTAGTCTTGTTTTGTGTCATTCGTCTCACTTAATGTCTTAAAATCATAAAGGAAACGTAAAGTACACGTAAAGGCAAGTTCAGGATGCGTGTAAAAATCCGTCTAAATATTATGAAAGCGTTATAATCTTAATCGTGTTAAAGATGATTAACAATACCGATTTAGAGCTATATGCTACTTATTTATTAATTTTTTTTTTTATATAAAGCGCACAACCTCAAAGATATTATTATTAAAGAGTGACTAAGACTTAAAATCTAAAATTTGTACTTAAACTGGTAAATCAATCCAAGTTAAAACAAATTCAGTTTTAAATAATAACCAATATCAAGTCGATGTAAATATGTGTCGTTTTGAAGTAATGTAATAAGTAACAAAGTGAATAATTTAAAGTATTATATTAAGTGCTAATACTACATTACGTCAAAACGATTCATATCAAAATCCACTCGCATATGATGTCGAATGATCTTTCACAAACTAGAACAAAATTATCCCAAATCTAAGTTCAATTTATAGATATCAGTCTGAAATTGAAAATATCTAATACTTATATCATTAAGTACGTCGGTTTCTTGCATGGAATTTGTTAAATTCGGCAACGGATTCGAAAACGTCATCTACTAATTCTTTGGGCGTATGCATTGCTGCAAAGTGTCCACCGAAGTCTAAAGTGGTCGAATGCACTAGATTGTGGAATTTGTCTCTAAGTATCCAATCTGGTTGATATATTACTTCGTGTTCAAAATTTATAACAGCCGTGGGTACTTTTGTTGGTATGCTGAAACATATAAGATTTTTCACTAAGTGACAGTTATATTAGTTAAAAAGGTTTGTTAGTAATGTAAAAATAAAATATAGTATGACCTTTGGTTATATAAGTTACCTAGCAGTACCCGCGGGCTCGTTCGCGCTAAAACTACAAACAAATCTTCAAAAAAGTAATTTCATACAAATTTTCATCTTCTATTATACCCCCTTATAGAATGAATTTCGAAAAATACTGAAACACGTATTTATTTAATTTATTGAAGAGCATTAATACCAAGCTCCAAGTAATTCTGATCAAAATATTTTTTTGGATTGTATTATAAAGTGTTTTCTCGTGGGAATTAGGTAATCTCCTGCGGTAAAAAGTAGCCTATGTCACTCTCCAGCCCTCTAACTATCTCTATAATAAAAAAAAACAAATAAACACACTTTCACATTCATAATATTAGTATGGATATGACGTTTTTATCAATATAATATTTACAACGTGCAATGATAACAATAATATAACAAATGAACTTACTTATGAAGTACAAACACTTCAGGCCACGCGAACGCTTCAGCGTAGATTCTAATGGAATATGTTATTTTTTCATTAGCCCACATTATTGTTATAGTATCCAACAAATCGTCTATATCTAAATTTTCTAAGCCTCCATGCAAAGTGTCTAACTGATTCCTATGACAGCAAACGCCCATCTTCTCTAACGCATACGCTGCAATACCGGCTGGTGTGTCTGTTAAAGCAGCTCCTATAAAGTTTATAAAGTTTTTTTTTAATTACTGAAGCTCTAAGATAACTCTCAAAGTAATTATTAAATTATTCTAGTTATAAATATTATTCTATTCCTTTTTTTTCATCATTTTCGTTTGCACATTAGCAGATGCAACACGTTAATTAAAAACTTATAATAGGTCAAAGTACTTTACAAAATCTAAACAAATAAACTAGATAAGATAATAGCTATCGCTATTTGTATTTAGGTATTAGACGAAGACTAAACTAGCCTTGCTAAGATTATATATTATCTCAATTAAATATTTTAAAGTACTTTTTTTTTTAATAAAGGAATACTTACCAATAGTATCAGGTTTTGTAGCATGTAAATGAAAATAACCACCCTCTCTTACGAAGTACATAAAGAAATCTTTCATGGGATATAGTCTTTTTCTGTATTTGTTATCCACTATCAAACTAGGAAATAAGGATCCAATAAAGTATTTTAGCGTACTTATCGGCCTTGAAGATACTGGCATGTTTGTGTGAAATCTGTAAAGTAAATTATCAATTCATTAAATTGACAATATTTCAAAGTTGTCTTAATTTTGTTTGTGGTCTTTAAGTCCATACAAAACTTTCTTCACCAATTTTCCGGGCAATTCTTACAATTTTTTTCTCTCAAAACGTTACTCGCAGGACTAGGATTATCACAAATATTTAAAAAAAAATGCCAGATCGGTCTAGCACTTGACACTTCATTTTTCTTATATACATATTGGTTTTTGATCTAGATTAAGTGAGAAAAGCAATTAAAAAGTGGCGTTGAAATATGACGTTAAGCCAAACCAAAACAAAACCAAAATTTTAAACCAAAAATTGTAAGTTCTGATTGTCTAAACACAAATTCGAACTAACAAACATCGCATAAAGTTGATTTTTAAACAAAACAATCTTGCGTTATGTCATTTTTAAAGCTTCCGAAAAGAAATGGTCTCAGGGAGTCGTATAGAATAAAAGCTATGTACATGGATTAAAATCGTTGATATAATTATTTTATTTTGTAAGAAAAATTGCAATTTGATAATATGTATTGCCGCAAACATTTCTATAATCATTAGGAATGTGTATTAAACTTAGTGTAATGGCTTTCGCAATTAAATAATATAACATTCTTTTAAGGTAAAAATGAAAGCCAATAATATTTTTACACTTTTGTAACGATCACTTAGCTAGCGACGTATGGAAAGCTAGAAAGGCAAAGTGAGCAGAATCACTTAAAACTAAGTGCATAAATTAATGCTCATTTAGTTCCAAAAGCTAAAATTTGATGCTCTTATATTTTGGCAGCTTTTAGTTAAGGTAGCAGTGTTACCGACTAATACGTTAACCGCATAACGTAGCGTCAAATCATTCCATCCATTAACAGAAATATAAAAATTTATAGTTTTTTTATTTTTATATTTTATTAATTTAATTTAATTTTGCTAACGAAAATTAATTTTTGTCTTGTTGTCAAATACAAAATAATAAATCCTAATCGACGTATTAAAAATAAATTAATCGTATAATTTATATACAGAAATGAATAAAGTTTTTTCCTAGAAAAGTCAAAGTAAAGATAAAAAACTTTATAACATGTATACTGGACTTTACCTTACCCTAATATCTCATCTGGGAACATTGTAGTCATATGTGTAGCCGCCTGAGATCCCCAGTCGCCAGCTTGTATGTAAAATTTATTAAAACCGAGTCTTCTCATCAAATTACGCATGATTATTCCTATTTGCACTGGATTAAGTCCGGGTTTATTAGTGCCCTGTAATTATGTAGGTAATCATTATAACAATCTAAGTCAATGTCTATCAAACAACCAATCAATCGCAATGGCTTATATTAATAAACATAATATATAGACAACAGTTTTATAGTTATTTACTAGATAAATATATTAGCTATTGTTAAAACCGAAAAGCAACATTTTCGACCCTGTTTTAGTGCCCATTAATGGAATAGTGGTTCATAATATTACGTACAATTCTAAACAAAAATGTGTATAATTCCGAAACGGTTATTGGACTCGAGCAGGATCGAACCCACAATCTAAGTAAACATTCACTATTGTTATTCGTTGATTTTATCTTCTATATTAGTTTTTTGAGTGATTACTTCCAAAGGCTCGACTTTTTAGGATTTCATGTATCGTCGTTATGTTTTTACTTCATAAAAAATACCAAAAGAATTAAAATTTTGCGTCGCGTCGTGCCCATAACGGCATTTATTAAAGGTTTCACACGAATAAATTTATCAGTGATTGATAAATTAATTCTTGTGAAACTTCTGATAGATATCGTCATATTACCATTTTAGAAAGAGATTATCTACTATTTAACAAATACGAGTAGCTTTCATTTCTATACATAGTATAAAGCAAGGTCGCTGTTTCTGTCTGTCTGTTTCTTCGGTATCTTCTAAAGCACCATTTTACGGTTTTCACTATCATAATATATAGATTTTCTTTCGGAAGGTTTATATGCATGTTTTAGTTAGAAAAGCCAATTATTTTAAAGATTCGTAATGTTGTCATGTAAAACATGTTTTTGGGCGTTTATATTGCAAACGATGCACTGGGTAAATCTTACGAGATATATCAAAACAATGTACTACAAAATTGTAAATCTTAAAAGGCCTACAAACAAGTCCGCGATAGCAGGTGTCTTCCTTCTAAGGTACGTTCACAATAACTATTTTTATCTTAATACATGCTCGTATAAAACGTACCCAACGTATAACCACGGTAATGTAATGCATATATATTACCTTGGTATAACGTACTAGGTACCCAAGCGAGCGAGGTAAGTCGCTAATGTTAAGTAAAAAAAAAAATATGCAATTAAAAAATGTAGGAAACAAATTAAATTAAAATATGCTTAAGGACAATTACATAAGTTAGGCACTAGTTAATAGTATAAAATGTCTATATCAATGAATGAAATGAGGATAAAAATAATGCACTGCATAGTTTTAGAACGGTCAAAATACAGGATTTGGGAGCCTTATCAGTTACCTGTATGTTACAAGTAAAGTATAATCATCTTTATCTGTCATAATTTAATTGAAATTGATATTGGCTTTCAAATAATAAAGATTTATAAACGACTGCAATTGTTATCTATTATGAAATAAAAAAATTTTACGTTTTTTAAAAGCATTTTTTTAATTTACAACAGTAGATTATCTAATTAATCCAGAAACACGAATATTCTTTTTTTCTACAATGTAAGACATCGTTAAATATCATAATTCCCTAGACTACAGACGAAAGATATTTAACTATACGTTTTACCGAGATCAGTTAGAACTTGAAATGAAACGTGGACATTTTCGCATTTTTTACAATTAGAATAGTTTCCTTTACATATTGCCTTTATTAAATTTTTACATAAACATTAATTTCACGATAAACAAAACATTTGCAAATAATGGAATTTATATTATTTAGGACATGAAAAATGAGGATTTTTAAAGCACATCAGTGTATAATTGTTAGAACACATTTTTTTGTAACCGAATAATAATTACATTACCTCAGAAAAACCAAAGCCCGGCAAATCAACAGCAATTACTTCGAATACGAAATCGTATTCATCACTCGGCGTCGTAAGCATAGGTATTGCTTTATCGAATTCTTTGGAAGAACTAGGCCATCCGTGTAACATGAGTAAAGGAAGTACTTTCTTCCCTGTAACTTTGGGTTTAACTCTTATAAAATGAATATCCAGACCTTGTACTTTGGTTTTAAAATGGGGAAATTGATTTAATCGTTTAGCTCTCTCTTTGAAGTTATATTTTTCCAACCAATATTTCAATATCTTCTCTAGATATATTGTATTCATTCCATATTCAGATTTCATGCCGTCCAAAGGTGGAGTATAGGGACGTCGGTTTATTAATCTGGTTTTCAGATCTTCGATCATCTGTAGAGAGATAGATTTTTGGTCACAATGTAATTACAAAACTTATAATCTTTATATATATAATTCTTCTGTGAGTGTGTATGTCACTGAACTTCTCTCAAACGATAACTATATAAAAATTTAAGTTGTTTAATAGATGAGGTCAACATATAAATACACAAAAATAATAGATTTTTCACAACTTTTTTTAATAGGCTAGATTTTCTGTTTTTAAATATAACAATATAAATATCTCATATTATTTAAATTTTATTGTCTTAAAAACAAAATACTCGATCGAACATGGGCGTCCAAACAAACAGACGAAAATTCGGAAAATTTATTTAAAATGCAATTTAAAAATATTTTACGAGTATGTACAACTTTTTGTCCTGTTGCCATTTAATTATATGTATTAATATACTTTGCTATCAGGTTTTATTAAAATTTTTTATATTATTTATAGCTATAATTAAATAAATAACGTATTAGGTACCGTGTCATTGAATTCTATCTTAAATGGCCGTATTGACTCATCTTCTTGTTCTGGTTTTTCACTTTCGGCCCACCATCGTTCTAAATCTAAAACGGGCATATCAGGAACTCTTTTGAGGTAGTAATTTACAAATCCGATTCCTATGGCCGCTACTGCGACGATCGAAGCAAGTGGTTTAAACATCTAAAATATCCGACCAATTTAATAAATCTACATAATATGTATATTGTTGCATCAATAGTAAGTGGTTATAATACTTAATACATATATTATTTATCACGTTCATTTTCCATTATCGTTATTTAATATAACATTGACAGATTATTTATCAATTAGATACATGATGTTATGTTATATATAAAATATCAAAATCGATTTTTTTTTAATTTGACCTATAAAAAAAGAAAGGTTTGTCAAAAATGTGCATTCAGTATTTTTACACGTATAATTATTACATATGGTAAGTAGATAATTTTAATCAATATGAAATATTATGAAACGATTTTAATAAGACATTATAATTATTATGATCGTAATCCATTTTTATATCAAAAATATGTAATCAACTAGTCTAATCAGTAATGTTTTATAACTAAAAACGTAAACTTAAAAGTAATCCCCCCCATACCCCCCCCCCCCTTCTTTTTAAAATATTCATCAATTTCTCTTTCTCCGTCTTCTAATTCTTTATAAAATATTATAAAAGACATAATTTACGAGATTGTTACCATAGGGCAGGAACCCTATTAGGTAATATGATCTAGAACATTATTTGTTCTTTATAAGAAATGTAATCTCAATAAAAATAGATATAACAAAATACCTATTATATAATAGGTAATTATAATAAAATAAAATAGTAATTACATAAATAACATCAACAGTAATGGCATTATTAATAAGCACTTACTCTCTGATATGTTTATAAATCAAATTATCATTGTTCACGATAACATTGAAAACCACTTTACTTTAGCCGCTTGTTTTCCAGGATAAAAATTGCATAATCATATGACATGTCAAGTTGTATCAAATTTACAGTTTAACAAACTTTAAAAAACCAACTTCGAAAAAAACACTAAAAAAAGTAAAAAATACTGATTGGTAGTTTTCATTTATATAGATATCTAATCGGACCTGTTCGAAGTCGGTGTGCTTTATTACATGTAAATGAAAACTATCTATCACTTATTTTTTACCTTTTTTTTTAAATCGTTTTTTTTAAGTTTTTTTTTTGTAGAAAAGTAAGAAGAAAGTATTTTAATAAAATATACGCTTAAGCCGCTTAAGTTAGTTTGATGACCATTTTTATATGAAGACTGATGAACTAAAATTCACTTTTATTATTAAAACTAAAAATCAGGCTCTAAAATCCAATTCTAACGTATTAGGTTTGTCAAATCAAATAAAATGAGCCCAAACTCAAAGTATCTACTATTAGCCGTTGAAGAGTTCCACCTATCCACCTTCTGGACTTACCATCAGATCAGGTCAACGATACCGAATCACTACATTATCAACGGCAATACAAAACACTTTCAAAGTTTCAAGTCAATATGACAATTAGAAATACTTAGATAAAAATGTTAAATTAGAGGTTTTTCCATCCTTTACGGGGTGGTATTTTTTTTTCCAATTTAAATAGGACCAAACTGGAAGTATACACTTTTCAACATAACAAAAATTGTCCAAATCGGTTAATAAACGACGGAGTTTTGAGGTAACAAACATAAAAAATTAAAATGCAGCTGAATTGAAAGCCTCCTCCTTTTTGAAGTCGGTTGAAAATATTAAAGTAGGTAACACACTGATACACAACTTTCACATTTACAATATTAGTGATAGATTCATTTATTAAATAGTATATAAAACCTATAAATATAATAAAAAAATAGCATTTAGGCACAAGGCATTTATATCGGTTAATGCATTAGTTATATAAATAAACCTTTACAGACGTCAAGACAAACGATAAACAGTATTTCACCTAGATTTTGTGTCTCGTATATTAAAAATACAACTGTTCGAAAAAAATAAGTAAGCAAATTTTATTGAACTCCGACACTCGAAAGAATTTGTAAATGTTATAATGTAATAAATAGGTCAGTTCGTTCCACACAATACGCATTGCAAAGTGTTTGAAACGGCGAGTGTACGAATAAAAAAGTAGCTTAACTTTATCGTAAATTAGGTATTTTATAATTTATACAGTACAACAACCTTATGGAAATGGAACGATTCCCTTAAGGATCGTGACCTGTACTATAAAAATGTCTTTGATTTATAATCCAACAGTAATAATTTGTATAACAATTCTACACATTACAGCTGTAGCAATCGTTCGCTTTTATTACAAGGAAAATACAAAAAAGAAGTATTTCTCAGATTAACTTAAAATTTCTAAGATTTATTTATGAGAAATTTATGATAAGTCGAATGCAATAATGAATGAATGATCGTCACTTGACTACAATTATCATTGTGGTGTGTTTACATATAAAAATTATCGATGTCTCACATGAGTTATAGCACGATCGGCTTGAGAGACTAGTTATGCCGGCATTAGCAGATAAACAGCGTGAATAACGTTATCGGCTCTATGTCTATTAAAAAGCGAGAGCGTAACTGTCTTATTTACATATGTACATATTTCTAATTTTTAATAATAATACCTAAAAATTAAAATATGAAAACACCTTAACATTGCACATATTTAAAGATGCACATTCAATGCTTTCTTCGATATAAGATGAAATATTTTTTTATTAATTAAATACTAACAATAACTTAATATAATACAATACTGTTGTACCGTAAGAATAAATGTTTAAAGAAGTACTTGTTAGGTGTATAATGCCCGATTTCACCAACGTCACCTAAGTTTAAGGGATCCCCTAAGCATGGTTAGGGGGCTGTTAGGGGACAGTTTCTGTTTCACCGACAGTTAGGGGTCACCTAAATATTAAAAGGCCCCCCTAAATTTAGGTGCTCGAAATATGGGCTTAAAGACGATGGTAAAACGAAATTTAATTTAGGGGCTAGTTTAGGGGACTTTTAAGCTAGGGATCCCATACGTAGGTGGTATCTTATGGGTTGTTGGTGAAATCGGCCATAAGTGTTTCAAATTCTTTTACATTTTCCGGTACTTCACGACGGTACTTTTAAATGAAAACAATAAGAGCAAAGAACCGACAATACGTCGAATTGGGTCACAACGAAATGTCGCGAATACTTTCACTTAAGACTCATCTCGACAATATGTTAAATAAAATAAATAACATGAACAATACACATTAACAACACTATGTCCTGTAAAAAAAAAATATAAAAGTATAGTACCTTAGAAACGAATATGAAAGTTGTAAAGAGTAAATTAGCACTTTCTCACTTCCTAATAAAAATTATGACATTCTTTGACAAAAAACACACTCCGATAAGAGACACGTGCGCGAGCGCCGGCGTTCCGAGCCGAAATTGCGGATTGAAGAGTGTATTGGCGTGAGTACTAGAAGTAGCGGCGTCTACGGCCTATCCGCAAACATTATAATTCGGCCTCGACCTTGTACGTTTTGGACATAGAGGATAGAAACGCTAGAGTACCCACATTAATTATTGTATGAAAATAATAGTAGTACCCATCAACGACCGATATAAAACATATAGACTTGTAACTTATTGCAGTTATTTGTTATGTTTGTTTTTGGCATCCGTGATGCAGGTCTTATTCACTTCTAATTCTGATACCTATGCAAATAATACTGATTTTATCCTTGATTATAATCAAAAGAAAAATCTCGTATAAAATATAAAATCGTTTTATTTAATTATTATCCCAATACCTACTTCGTTAAATTATGGTTGGTATTTCTGAGCCTTCAACATTCGAAAGTCATTGACTTTTTATTCTCTATTGAGTATTCACATGAATACTTGTTGTTGCTCGAGGATTAGCGCACGTGGAATTAATTGACATGGTATAAAAGATTTTGGAATACTTACCTATTCTACGTCTTAAGACAAGTACCTAATTTTGTGAACTTAAAGGCTAATTTTAAAGTAATGTCTGTATAGTGTATACCCAGATTGCTACTACTATATGTATTACATTTACACTTATTATATACTACGTATTTTGAAGTCGGTGTTAGTTTTTTGTTAAAAAGTCATAGTTTTATAGTCACCTATTCTATTTAGCAATCAAGCGAACTTTGTTTGGAATTTATTTTTGATTGTTGTTTTTTGTTGAAAAACATGAAGTGCATAGTTACATGGAAATATTCGACACATTCCACAATTACTTTACCTCTGTATTCACCAATACGAATATGTAAAATCCATATTCGTGGTCAATCGTATCCGTGAGTTCCGGCGTATTAGTTAAAATCAATCAAACAACGTAACAATAAATAAATATATATATATATATATATTATATATATATATATATATATATATATATATATATATATATATATAAGTTTATTTAATACCAAATACACTAATATATTATGTTATGATGATTTTCTGTTATTTTAACTTTCCTAAATGTGCTTTCTAAACCTGTTTTTAATCGTTTTACAAGTTTTAAGTTTTAAACAGAGTTATGACACATGATCTATAAATCTATCTAAACAATTCATATGTTCATTATCAAATAATACAGCCAAATGAATAAGATAGAATTTGAAACTTAAATATTTTCGGGGATAAGGACCTTTTCTTTATTCCCGGCAGTACGTTTCTCCTTATTGGATGCCCACTTTTATTTTCTTTATTTCTTTCAAAAAGTGTATGTATACTAAATACATACACTTTTTACAACTATTTTTAGTTATACTTTGAGATACGGGATACTGAGATTCTATCCTTAAAAAATGTTATACATACATACTACTATCGTAGTAGAGTATTTAATACCAGTTCTCATCGTAAAAGTTCAACCATTAATATCTTTAACTTTCCGTGAAATTGGAGCAGTGAACACGTGTAGGTATTATTTAGTAAATTCTCACCGACACATGTCGGTAATTAAGCTTTTTTAACGAAGTAAGTCACAAGCATGCCATGAAGTTATTAATAATACGCGAAAGTAGATCCACCTGTATTTTTGTTTGTGTTATGGTCTCACGATCAAACAAACCTCTTACTCTGTCATCATACATATAATTTCAAAATCCCTGTTATATACAGAACTAGAATTATAATGTTAAAATCTCACTAATTTAAGATTCCTTATATCCCATAAAAACCGGACTTGACACTTGATGCATTTTCGAAGTTAATGCAGATTTTAATATAAACTTAGAAAGTAAAAACTGCAACGTAAATTTCGATGTACGTACTTATTTGCTATAGCATTATTAACATGATGACTTCCTTTTAACTTTCTGCAACCCAACGCTGGTTACATATTTGAACTGCCTCGGTGGTGTAGTGCCTAGCAAGTACGGCTGCACATCGAGAGATCCTGGGTTCGGGTCCCGGGTCGAGCCAAGTTTAGTTATTGAGTCTTTCTGTTTAGTAAGTCTCAGTAACAGCCCGGAGTTGAGAAGTCGGCGGTGTTTCACCCCCGTGCCTCGGAGAGCACGTAAAGCTGTCGGTACTGCGCCTTAACTCTCACCGGTCGTGTCTCGTGTCGTCCCACCGGATGTATGAGTGTATGTATGAGAGTGACAGGAATAGAGAGTGCACTTGCGTCTGCGCGTACACTTGTGCACTATAATATCTCCTGCTCAGATGGCTAGTCTCAATGAGACTGTCCGCCATGGCCGAAGTCGGTCGGGAGGTCATTACATATTATTTGAAATTTTATGTTTACTTATTGTCCATTTTTTATATTAACAAGGAAACATGTACGATTATAGGAACTATATTATCTACATAATTTTATAATTGTAATGTTTGTAAATTGTAATGGAATATTAACATTTTAATATACATCGATAATAACTAGATCTAGAAAAAAACTTTTTAACAAAAAAATAAAAACCGACTTCAAACATAAGCACTAAAAAGTAAAAAATAACTTATTGGTAGTTTTCATTTACTATACATACCTAATCAAATATTTTCGAAGTCGGTGTGCTTTGCTTTGTATGGGCTGACACCGATTTCGAAAATATTTGATTAGGTATGTATTTAATAGGTAGGCTTTAATTACTTAGCCAAAGCACACCGACTTCGAAAATATTTGATTAGGTATGTATAGTAAATGAAAACTACCAATTAGTTATTTTTTACTTTTTAGTGGTTTTGTTTGAAGTCGGTTTTTATTTTTTTGTTAAAAAGTTTTTATTTTTCTCTTTTTAGTGTAGACAGTAGTAGCAAAGTAAGAATTCTAACGTGTTAGGCTTGTCAAATCAAACAAAATAAGCCCAAACTCAAAGTATCTACTATTAGCCGTTGAAGAGTTCCACCTATCCACCTTCTGGCCTTACCATCAGATTAGGTCAACAATACCGAACCACTGTACTATCAACGGAAATAGAAACATTTGCAAATTTTCAAGTCAATATGACAATTAGAAGTAGGTTAAATTCATCATTAGCTATTTTTCCACCCTTAGGGGTGGTATTTTTTTTTTGAAATTTAAATGGGACCAATCTGGAAGTATACACTTTCAAACAACACAAAAATTGTCCAAATCGATTAATAAATGACGGAGTTCTGAGGTAACAAACAAAAAAATACCGTCGAATTGAGAACCTCCTCCTTTTTGAAGTCGGTTGAAAATACATCATTAGAGAAAAAATTACAACTAATACGAAAATGGATAATCAGCATAAAGATCCCGATCTCGTTGCATTACAACAGAAATAATAATGTCTTGATGTATAATATTATTACCTTCTCACGCAGATCCGGCCAACATTCTTGATCGGTATACAGTTTCCATTATCTGACGCACTAAGTGGCAAACTGTCTACTGAAAGCCGAGCTATGATCCAGCAACAATACGCTGAAAGCGATAGCACGGCAGAAACAGAGCCTGACGGAAAAGCACAAAATGCCATGCAATGTTATGTGCGCGCACAAGCCGTTTCAGATAAGGTAAAGCCTAATTTATTTTATTCATTTTACTTTTAAAAATACTTAGTGTAATCAAATTAAAAAACAACATTTTTTTCTTGACGTTGTAATTATTGAAAAATGATTTTAATAAATTCAGGTTGCCACTAGTTTGCGTTAAAGTAAGACGCAAAGTTCCTATAGTACATACAATTATATCCACTAAATGTACATATATGAAATACTAGCGACTCACCCTCGTTCCGCTCGGGTTCGTCTCTAGGACGATTTTCCATACAAACTTTCATCTCCATTTTCACCCCCTTGAGGGATGATTTCTGGGATAAAAAGTATCCTATGTCCTACCCAGGGTCTCAAACTATCTTCTTACCAAATTTCATCTAAATCGATTTAATAGATCCGGAGATTACCCCCTACAACGTCACAAACTCACAAACTTTATCTCTTTATAATATTTTTATGAAATATACGTGGAAGCTAGTTGATTTGAAAATGAGTTTTGTGATTTCATACTTAAATGATTTTTTGTTAAATGGCAAATAATATGTAGTAGGTGTAAGATGGTTACCCTGTATCTATCTATCAGATTATCGTTCCACCGGACTTTTATTCTAGAAGGAAAAGAGAGTATGTACAAAGCTGAAGGGGCCGAAATTAGGTCTAGAGGACTTTGTTGGTTATGCACAAATAATGTGTCACCAATACTTTACTGAGTATGGTACTTTATGTTGCAACGATGACTATTTGTTTTTGTAATAAGATGATGTATTTCTGATATGTCACAATGCCGTTTAATCGACATTATAATGGATTCCAGTTTTAAAAATATGATAGTTGCATAGGTTTTTGACATCTTCAACTTCTATTCAATCCTCTTTATTTTGTAGTAGTTCCTAGTTATTTAACTAATATTTAAAGAGGCACAATGGAGATTAATCGGTATACTAAGATATTAGCTCCTTATAGAATCAGAAGATTTTATACAAAAACATGTGTCAAGTAGTTATTATTATTTACGCGCTTATTTTCCTTAACAAGCGATAATGTTAGTGGTTTTTACCATCATAATGAACCAACTATATAATAATGTTCATTTGCCAAACACAGGTGAGTATAATGGACTTATCTTACTATATAAATACAAAAGTTTGAATGGACGGATGTTTGTTAATCAAGCCACAACGGCTGAACGGATTTGGATGAAATTTGACACAGAAATAGGTTATAGACTGGAATAGTACGTGCTACGTAGGTTTCTTTTTATACCGGAAAAATGTACAGTTCCCGTGGGGTAGATTTGTTTTTGTCTAATAACGAACCCGATGCGAAGCGAGGTTGAGTCGCTACTTAATTATAAGTTCATGTATTGTTCTATGTACAATTATTTTTTGCTATATTTTAATAAGAATAGATAATAAACGGATTACGCGATAATACAATACTTCATGATAGATATTTTCCTTCATTAAAAACTATTAGGATAACATATTCCATGTATTTGTAAAATATCATTTAAAATACTTATGAGGAACATTATTTCTTTCTCGGGTAAATACTGGATAGTAGCCAAGAACATAATCCGTACTTAGTAATTAAATCTAAACTAGCGCTATTTTATCCTTGACAGTTTTTATCTGCTATGTATCTCGCAAGTCATTGTTGACTTGGTCGGTAGATCTGTTTGATGGCTATTATGGACGGACTGTATATCAACAATCGATATCTCCAAATCTATTATCATTAACTTTTAAGATCGTCGTCGTTTGGGATAACTGTTATTTTTGAAAGATGCTCGGCAAACAGATTTGATTTTAGGTCCAGTCTACATTGTATACGACTGTATAGCATATTTCCATCTAGTAAATATAACGTGATGATCAAATTAAGTTAATGTTTATTTAAAATAGTAAGCGGAGTTTGCATATAATTGTTTTGATAAATATTTGAACGATTAAAATCATGTATTATTTGTTTGTAGTTTGTACTATACCTATACTTGATCTTTTTTTCTTTTGCTATTCGGTTTGTAGTCAGTAGCAGACTGCGTGGAAGCCCTTATTGGTACTTACCTGATGAGTGGCGGCATATCGGCAGCTGTTGGATTCCTACAATGGATGCAAATAATACCTCCAGAGGTATAATTGTTTATATTTTTTATTTTAAATAAACATAATATAATCTAACTTGGATCATACCATTATTTGTTTAATAATAAGTCCTGTTAAAATCGAAATAAAATCTTGACACATAAATAAACGCACGGATGTGAACAACATTAATTTAACTTAACCAGAAAAACATTAATTTAATTGCATTTCAAAAACAATTTTAAGTTAATAGTTTGAATACGTTACATTATATCTGTAGGTTATATTATGTTAATTTTATGAATATTGTATCTATGTAATAGGAATAAAGGAATTTGATGTAAATATATTACCGGAAGTATAGATTAATTGAACGTTTCAATTATTAATCATTAATTATCATGTAATAATGATAAATTGTTTTTTCTGTATATTAATTATGATTTTGGAATGTACTATCTGATTTTCTAGGTAAATTTCAAACAGCTACTCCATAAGAAAGTCGACACGGTCCTAACCGAAAAGAAGGCCACTGAGAATGAAATTGACTGGCTTCTATACAACACTCGCGCGGATGTTGAAAAGATTATCCAATACAAGTTTAAGGATCCGTCACTTTTATTAGAGGTATTTTGTTTAGGCATCCCCTGCTATGGTCGGAGATTTTTTATTATATAGCCACTTATGAATTCACGCGTTAAGTCCCGTAGTGTAATTATTATCTAATTATGAAACGCGATCATTTAAAAAGTTATATCAATAGTGTCCGACCGAAGCTTCGGCTTCGGCTTCGGCTTCGGCCACCTTCGGCCAAAAAATCCACCTTCGGCGAAACATTCGGCTTCGGCCCAAAACCCGGCCGAAGCCGAAGGTTTCGCCGAAGGTCCGAGCGACCGTCGAGATTGAACGAACTGTTACGAAAGTCATGAGGCGGCGGGGAGTCACTGTCAAAATATCACATTGCATGCATCAAAACAAGTTCGTACGTGTATTTAAATGAGTGTTTTTGAGAGAGAAGGTTAAGTACAAATATGCTTAGTAAAATAGAATATTATATTATTCTTATAACTTGTTGTTTGCAAAACAGTCATTACCTCATTAGTTCTATTGTTATTGTTACATTTATTTTGAAATTTCTAATATTTTCTAAACTGTGCATTTAATTGACCAACATTTAATTATTTACTAAGAAGTTAGTGTTTGTTTATTTTATTTATTAGTCTAGTTTTGGTCTAGTCGAGTAAAACAAAGACTGATTGGTCTAATTGTAATTTGTGAATTACATAATAAAGAAATGATTATTTTTTACCAGTAGGTAAATCACAAAATCACAAACTTTTATTTATCTCTAAACCAACCATCTCTATGATATATCATCAACTTCTATATGAGACAGTCAATATAAACCTTCAATATTGAGGTTATTTGAGGTATTGATACAAAATTAATTACTGAGTACTGAGAGAATATAAACCTTCGGCTTCGGCTTCGGCTTCGGCCGAAGGTTGTGGCGATAGCCGATTAATCGGCTTCGGCTTCGGCTTCGGACAAAAATAGACCTTCGGTCGGACACTATATATCAAATATGTGCATGCTATCATCAATGGTAATACATGATAATTAAATTTTAAATGGTAAAAAATATATTCATCACACACAAACCGACATGTATTGTTAGTTGTTACATGTATGACTTTCGTTGGCTAAGCGGCAACCATGTACGGCAGTCTCGAGTTTGAATCTTAAGTTGGTTTTAGTATTAGCAGCCCAGAGTTGGGATATTGGTATATTTACACTCCCGTGTCTCTTGAGAGAACGTTTCACATCACTTATGTTCCTGTTTTGACGAGTTACGAAAACGTCCGACTGAATAATTGTTTTTAGTCACGCGCGTATTGAACTATAGTGATGATGTTCTCCTGACCGATTCCGGCCGCGGCGGCCAATCTCATTGAGACTAGCCAACTGCGCAGGAGATATTATAGTGCACAAGTGTACGCGCAGACACAAGTGCACTCTCTATTCCTGTCACTCTCATACTCCGGTGGGACGACTGCTCGACACGACCAGTGAGAGTTAAGGCGTAGGACCGACGGTTTTACGTGCTCTCCGAGGCACGGGGGTGAAACACCGCCAACTTCCTAACTCCGGGCTGTTACTGAGGCTTACTATACCGAAAGACTCAATAACTAAACTTGGCCCGACCCGGGACTTAAACCCAAGACCTCCGGGTGTGCAGCCGTACATGCTAGCCACTGCACCACCGAGGTAGTTATAACTATAGTATATCCTACGTGAATGAGAAGTTTCAGTGAAACCGGCCGTTCTGACCGAAAATCATTCTGAAGGGCATTCAAATATTTAGCATTATTTACAGGCATTATCCCACGCGTCGTATATCCGCAACCGTCACACGAGATCGTACGAGCGTCTCGAATTTTTGGGTGACGCCATCTTGGATTTCCTCATAACATCGCACATTTTCGAAAATTCCCACAACATGTCGCCCGGCGATCTCACCGACTTGCGGTCGTCTCTTGTGAACAATGTTACCATCGCGTCGTATGTTGTCAAGTTGGGATTGCACAAGTGAGTCATGGGGTCTATTTAAAAGAATATTTATTTATTTATGTACCAGAAAAAAAACATAAAAGTGAAAACAAATACCATGTGCACAAAGGATGACTTATCTCTTTAAGAGATCTCTACCAGAAACCCTCAAGCGTGAGAAAATATAAAAATAATATGTGGTGCAGTGCGGTACAAACTACAAACATCAATTATAATATAAATATACACATATACAAACATACATACATACATATTTACATAGATACATACATACATATTACATTTACATTATTGAGAGAAAGATTTTTTACAGCAGAACCCTAATTTTTTTTCTAAAATTAAAGTAGCCTAAGTTACTCCTTATAACATTCGCTATCTGCCAGTGAAAGTCCCGTCAAAATCAGTCCGGCCGTTTCGGAGGTTAGCCGGAACAAACTGACAAACATTTTAAAAGTTGATTTTTTTTTCTTATAAGTACCGTATATAATTGCATATGCATTTAGTAAAAAGCTTTTATTTCAACATTACAAACAGTCACATCAATTTAATTTTTCTGTATAGTTTAAAATGATAGAGAAAGATAGAGCCAGAGAGAGAGAGAGAGAGAGAGAGATCATTACTCAGCATTAGTATGTGCTAAAAGAAGTGGTAGACCAAGCGTGTACACATACATACTGTATAGTAGATTACGTTTTTAAGCGTCAATTATTATAATATATTTTGCGACCTGTTAATTTTATAGTTTAAGGTAGGAGATTTGGCTTGATGCTTTTATCCACTTAACCTTCTTAAAGAAATGTAACATGGAATATTTTTTACATACAATTTTATAACGCTGTTTTATAAACATGTATTAAAAATATTATAAGTATAAGATGGAATTACTTTTATGCAAATAATGAACCATAACAACACAGGAAATTAACTATAATAAAGTATAAATTATTTATTTCTATACTTAACCATCTTGTCCAATCAATTAGTCTTATTAAATGCTTTATGAAATGTTTCAGGTTCTTATGTTTCCAAATAAACATATTATATAAAATTTTGGTAAATTGCATTTTGGTAAATAGTATATTGCAGGAAATTAACTATAATAAAATATAAATTATTTATTACCATACTTTAATATCTTCTTGTCCAATCAATTGGTCTGTTATTAAATGTTATTATGAAATCTTTCAGGTTCTTATGTTCTCAAATAAACGCAGGACTTGAAAACGCAATAAAAACATTTGTAGAACACCAAGAGGAAAGGGAACATGAGATTGTGGAAGAAGTACTGTATCTCATAGAAGAAGAAGATTGTAACATTGCTCAGTACATCGACGTGCCTAAGGTGAGTCGCATAAATTATTAAATACATTCACTGGTATTCATCTAAAGTAATCTTATTACCATTATAAATGTAAAAGTTTAGATGTTTGTTACTCAGTCAGTCACTCAAGAACGAATAGTATTTTATATTCCAATAATTTATATGTAAATCAAAAACAAATCTATCCCTCGGGAACCGTTTAATTTTACGGGAAAAAGTAGCTTATGTGTTATTCCAGACTATAATCTATTTCAGTGCCAAATTTCATCCAGATCCGTTCAGCCGTTCTGGCGTGAAAGAGTAACAAACATCCATACATACTCACAAACTCATATTTATATTTGTACAGATAGTCTGAGAGTTTATTAAATAGTCCGATATTTTCAGTGCCTTAGCGATATATTCGAAGCACTAGTAGCGGCAGTATACCTAGACACAGGCGGGGATCTGGACGTGGTGTGGTCCATGATATACAGGATCATGCACAAGGAGATCAGCTCCTTCTCAATGTGCATCCCCAAGCAGCCGGTCAGAGTACTCATGGAGATGATACACCATTGTCCCAGTTTTGGGTATGTTTAGCTAACACTTTTATTATTATTTTTCCACTTTGGGAAATGTGTTTACGCACATAACCTGCGTACATACAGGTGGTATGTGGGACTCACCGGATTGTGGACTTCCTTAGTGTAGCAAATGGTACATACGTACGTACGTACATATTAATAATTATTAATAATGATTACACAATACCTATATCACTTAAAGTATGTAGGCTTTAGAAAAGCGATTATATTTATAACATAATTTTAAACAAAAATAAACCATGGTCGGTAGATATAAATAAAATACCAACTTTGGCGCGCATGCACTATCGCGTTAACCGCGCGCGGTTTTTTGGTCAGTATTCGGCAGACTGCCGATAGTATTAAAAAAAAAAATTAAAAAAAAATGTGTAAAATTTCTCAGTATGTTCTCTTAAATCTTGATATTTTTTATGAAAAAAAAACCTTTCTTAAATCTACGGCTAGGGAGTGGATGGATCCAATATTTGTGAAATTTGTATTGACGTCTTTTTTTATTTCTTAGTATTAGAGCAACAATACATACTTGCTCTCTTGAAATCCATCTTTACCTGTGAAAATCGCGGGCGGTTTCGCGATTGTTAATCGTAGTGTATGCTTCTCGAGCGATTTCACGGTTATACCGGCTGACCGCTCGCGGGAAAAAACCGTAGTGTGGACTCTGCCTAAAGCAGTAAGCAACAAGAACGTAACATGTTATCTATCGCTCACGCGACGCGCGCGCCTTTTCTCACAAGAGCGCACGCGCATGCGCTGACGAATGTTCCTATTCAAATGGTTCATACTCTACATAAAGAAGATTATTGTTACTACTTTTGCATATGTTAATATATGTACATCCTATAGCCGCTACCATGAAATAAGAAAAAAATATGGTTTCATACAAAAAAAAATCTTCCTAGAGTGAAACCTTTAGTGATTTTTAATCGTTAATGCTACTTCGAATTTCAATAAGTTATTATTTACTTTTTTGTTAATCTTTGAATGAATGTTTCAGTGATCCCTTTATGACCAAAACTGCTGTACCAAAAGTGATGGTGCCGGTAACATTCACAAAGGATAGCAAGCAACACACAGCGTATGGCGTCGGCTCGAACAAGTCGCAAGCGAAACGAGCTGCGGCCAAATTAGCTCTTAAAATATTGGCCGCTTAAACTATATTTATATTATATAAGGTATAAATTTACTTTTATTTACACAAAATTGAACTTCCCATACGAAATTTGTCAATTCTTTAGAGGTTTTGAAAAAATCCATTTTCAGGTAACCTTATGTCATTAGGATAAGCTATCAAAATTACTGTTTGATCAAAGTAAAATACAAAATAAAAGATAAAATATACGTATATGTAGTGACTACTATTATAAATGCAATAGTTTGTATGTGTCCATGTTACTTCTTCGTGTTAAAACGGCTGGACGGATTTTAATGAAATTCAGTGCACATATATACTAAATCCTTGATTTTTTGAGATAAATTTGAATTTACTGAGTATGAATTTAAAAATATGATGAATTGTAAAGTCATCAATGCTTTTATTAATATATTTTATTAGTTCGAAATATTTAAGTGTTATTCCTATAATATGTATGTTTAAAATATAAGAATCTCTTTTTCATAGAGAAATTAAAATAATTCGAATTTGCGAAGCATGGTGATAATATTTTCACAAAACTAAGTTAATAATATTTTATGGCGTCTGTACCAATTTAAACAAAAATTCATCATTTTGCTTACGGTTTAATTTCGGCTATGAAAATTTTATAGGAAATGAATTTTCATTTAAACATTTCATACATGATGTATGAAATATTTAAATGAACAATGAATGAACATGACATTGAGATATGAACATGTCATGACAATTCAACAAAACGCCAATTTCATATTATGTAAGAACCTAATACCTATCCATATATTTGATGGATTATCATAGTCTTAATAACAATTGTGTCTAACAAAATATTTACCTTAAAATATCCATGAATAGGAAATATGCGTGTTTTTTTTTAATTTTTTATGCAATAGCTTACATTATATTATTGTAAAAAAATTATCCAGGTCCAAAAACCTACAATTTAGTTTAAACATTTTTTTTAATATCATACTGATACGGATGCTTTAAACGGCCGTCATTTTAGCGCGCTTGGTGTAACGTCATAGTTTATAATAACAGAGCCAGTGTTGCCAATTTGGCGATTTAGTCGCTAAAAATAACGACTGATGACTACAAAAGCAAAAAAAATTTTTACGCTAAATTGGCAGTACTGGCTGTGTTATTATAGATTTCACGTCACATTCGGTCTGACCAATGGCGTTGCGTTTCAACTACTTTAAGTTTCCTCCACCTATATTTGCACTTTTTAATAATTATTTTCTTAATCAAAAAGAAATTATATAAAAATATTAATATACGCTTAATTCAAAAACAATAAATTAAGATTATAAAAAAATCACCTTTATTTAAATCACACGCATATTCCCTATTACTTAAAATTGTACTAACATACTAGCTCCCCATATATCCATATTATATAGAAGAAAATCCAAACATATTTTAAGATTTTTGAAATAAAATTTTTCGTTAAAAATTAGGAAAAAACTTTATATGTATTAGTAAATAATTTAATAGGTTTACTTATATAGATGTGACAGTTCCAAATTAAAAAAAAATAGTTTATAGTTACTTTACATGTCGTCGCCTTAGTGATTATCTGTTCTTTAAGAGTACTCGCACACTATTAGTTGCCACCAGTAACCACGACCACAGTCGCTGTAAGGAAAGATAATAAACAAATAAATGTTGGAACATTAACACACAGCACCATTTAGTTCCATGGTAATCTACGACGCTTGTGCTATGGATACCATACAGTTGATACATTACACCTATATTTAAATACATATATATTATAAAATATATAAACGCCCATGACTGAAGTACAAACATTTATGCTCATCACACAAATGAAGACCCCCCAGCGGGACTCGAACCCGCGATCGCTGGCACAACAAGTAGGGTCATTACAAACTGAGCCAAACGTGCCGTCTAAACGACTTTTGACTTTTTTAGGTCTTTTTAAGACCTAGAATTTTCTAGTACACAGTTTTGATATAAATTTCTTAAAAGGTTAGCCAGCGGTGACCCGAATAATAAATAATCACTCGAAAGTTAGTTACAGTCGGTCCTTTACTTCTTGCGTGAAATGCACAAAGATTACAAACACAAAAATTTCAATAACTGTTGTTTTGAGGTCTATATTCTGTACACAATACGTTACTTACAATATTTGTTTTTAAAAAAATATTTCATGTACAGATTTCGATAAGTTCCTATTTCTATCTATATATAATATAGATTTTTGTTCACGACGTATCGAATGTTTTACAACAAACGTGGTCACTAAAGAGATAGTTTCATTTAAAATGTCAATTATTCGCCTAAATCTAAGAAATGCATTATTACTTCGACGATATTTATTAGAATGTATATTGTATACTGTTATCGTCAAGTGTCATCTCTACAAAATAATGTTTTCACGTCATTTACTTGATGGTCGCTACGACCGTGGTCGTGGGTTACTCTTACTCCTAGTAAGTGAAGGCTCTTAACGTATCCTTTAGTGGTATAAGTATAATATTGACTGATAGGTTAATATTCAGTTAGTCCAAAACCACATGTAATCTTCGATTAAAGTATGATTTATAGTAGAGGAGTCCGAGAAGGGATTTTAGGATTTACTTAAGCGCGGCAAATTAACATAAGGATACTTTGCACTCCCATTTATGTGTCGATTTTTGTTTATTCGCTTTGTGAAAATTGGCAGATTGAATTGCACACTTTTCAGCATGTAATTAGTCTAACACATTTTAATATGACGCGTTCAAGTATTTCTAACTTATCAAAATATTTTTTAAATATTTGGATCGGCTGCTCTAGACGCGCGAGGAAAGAGCATTATAAAAAGGACGTATAATGATGGAAGTATTGAACAGAGTGCAAGGTATGTTTATATGTTAATCTATCGCGCTTGAGTCAATCCTAAAATCCTCTCTTGGGCTCCCCTACTATTAGTAAAACATCTAAGCTTCTACAGGTCACATTTTTATACATTTTAACACATCCAGGTAAATTTCTAAGAAATTAATTAAATTTCTAAGAAATCTATTTTTAACTGTAACGCCGGCGTGTCCGCGGTCGTGGAGGGATTAAAGAGATATAATTATCTAAGGTCCATATTAATTTAAGTTACGTAAGTTTGTATATTTCGATAATAAGTTTCGATTTTTTTATATATGTAGTCTTCTTGTTCCAGCCCATTTCCCAAGTTACTTGGGGTCGACTTTTATATTTGTAGTACATTGGTATTCTATTTTACATTCTGTGTAAATTTTAAATTTTAGTAAAGATATTTTATGTCTTGTAATGATTATTGTTTTATTTTTGATTTCCATTAATTATTATTTATTATTTCTTTCATTGTCAGTAATATAAGAATTTAGAGAGTACCTACGTATGATGTAGCTTGGAACCCGGAACCACATTATACAATTGAAAATGAGAAACAAATATATGTATTATGCTTCTTATCTTAGTTCGAACTTTCCTTAAAATTATTACCTACTCAAAGTTATAATTCGTAATACAAATTATAAGCTGCTTTCAACTAAACAGTTAGGACGTTATTGCACAAGAAATTCTTACTTTATTTGAGCACAACTTACAAAAAGAGGCTTGAAATGGTGTGAAGTGAGTGAAAAATAACATTTTTTTTTTTCATTTTTCCAACGGAGATCTATTCTGAAACTTTTCAAGAATAGCTCCTAGAAAGAAAAAAAAATTCAAATTTATTGGATCGAGATCCGGCTGCAAGATTGCTACGTTCATAGCTTATTTAATCAAAATCAATTTTTTATATACAATAATAAAAGAGACAATATGTTTTGACCGGGGTGCCTATTAAAATGTGCCGCTAGTATGTTTAATTAAGTAAATATAATTGATTTTTTGGAACATAAACGATGCATTTGTTATTAAAATGAATTATACTCCACTTCACAGAAATATACGTAGAGATCTTGACAAGTGATAGCTGCCGTTGCGCATTTGGCCGCAACCTCTTCGCAGCCAGGTGTAAGCAGGTCATATTTCGTTAGGTTTATACGTTCATCGCGTATATTCATCATTTATATATCAAATTAAAGCTAATTTTTTCTGTACCTGATAGACTACGACTGCCTAAGTAACAAAATCGTATCATGCCAAGGGAATATACGCACGTGATTTAAATAAGGGTGAAATATTTTTTTTTATTATCTTTGTAGCGTTTGAATTAATAAAATAATAAAATAAAAAGCCTGTATTTCCTTATCCTTAATTTCCATTTCAAATGTTAATATTGGTTTGTTAGTGTTTAGTTATTAATGTTTTGCTTATTGTCTAAATGTTATTATGTTAGTAAGAGTTAGTTTTTGCTATTGGATAAGAACCCCTCCTCGGGTAAAGGCCTCCTCCAGTCCTTTCCACTTATCCCTGTCCTTGCCGATAGTTTGCCAGTCTTTTCCTATTAATTCGGTTATATCGTCAGCCCATTGTTTTTTCGGTCTCCCTACCCTTCTTTTGCCAATTGGCCCTTTCCACCTTGTAATATTGATTGTCCACCTGCTGTCTGTGTATCTCGATACATGACCTGCCCACTGCCATTTCAATGTTAGAGCTTGTGTGAGGGCATCTGTTATCTTTGTTTTCTGTCTGGTTACTTTGCTCCTGCCTTTTTGTATTTTTCTTATGTTAAGGATACTTCTCTCCATAGCTCTTTGTGTTGTTGTGATCCTTTGTTTTGCTTTTGTTGTGTATATCCAAGTTTGGCAGCCATACAGTAGACAAGGCAGTATACAGGAGTCTAATACCGTTTTCTTAAGGTTTATCGAGTAGTCTCCTTTTAGAATTTCTTTGAGTGACCAAAATTTCTTCCAGGCTATGTTTGTTCTTCTTTCAATTTCATATTCATTGTACGTTTTCAAAAATGATATTTGTTTGCCTAGGTAGATGTAACTGTAGACATATTCTATATATTTTTCTTTTACATTGATGGGCCGTTCTATGCTGTTTGTCATGATTTTGGTTTTTGTAGCATTCATCTCTAATCCTACTTTGGAGCTTGCTTGAGCAAGACAGCGGAGCATATCTTGTAATTCATTTGCTGTTTCAGATAGTATGACTATGTCATCCGCGAATCTGAGATGGCTGAGATAGCTATTGTTTATTTTTATGCCTCTAGTTTTCCAGTTTGTCTCGAAATACATCTTCCAAAACTGCAATAAATAATTTAGGTGACAGGGAGTCCCCCTGTCTGACTTCTCTTTCAATTTTAATTGCATCACCTCTAGATTCTAACATGACATTACTTATGCTGTTGTTGTATATGTATTTTATAATATTTATATATTTCGACTTTGTTTAAATTTTGTAGTGATTTCCATATAGAGTTGTGGCTTATACTGTCAAATGCTTTACTGTAGTCAATAAAACCTAGATAGAGTGGCTTATTAAACTTTACGTATTTTTCTATAACTTGTTACAGTGCCTGTATATGGTCTAGTGAGCTAAACCCAGAGCGAAAGCCAGCTTGTTCTATTGGTTGTGCATTTTCAATCTCTTGTGTTATGCGTTTAAGAATTATAGATGAGAAGACATTATATATGTTTGCCAGTAAACTAATTGGTCTGTAGTTGTTGATATCTAGAGGGTTTCCTTTTTTATAAAGTAGTATGATGTCTGACGCTTTTGAATTAAGCCTATATTAATATTATTTATTTCTTTTTAATTAAGAAAATAATTATTAAAGTGCAAATATAGGTAGGAAGTTCAAAGTAGTTGAAGTGTAACGCCATTTGGTCAAACCGATGTGTTATCCGTCTATAATAACAGCCGGTGTTGCCAATTTAGCGCAAAAAATGACGACTTGCTTGTGCAAAATGGCTTTATTGTAATGTTGCGCCAAGCGCGCCAAAACGACGGGCGTGAATCGGTAGGATATAAAAAAAAACAATTTTGTTTTTTTGGGGCTGAATATTTTTACAATTAATACGAGTATATAACGATGTAAGCTATAGTATAAAAATATGCATATTTCCTATAGAAATCGATCATATCTTGATGGAAGCGCTTCCCTCACAAATAAAAATTTAAATAAATTTAAACATGCAGGAACAGATTGGCATTGAACTTCCAGCTATACAAATAGGCATAGCTAACTTTCCTTCTTATTAACATGTTTTAGACAAAATAATAAGAAATTGTAGGTTTTTACAATATTTATTGTTATCAATAAAATTACAAGAAGTAAGTGCTTGGCCTCTTGTAGGCGAAGGTGTTGAGTCGCTTGTAGTGGTGAACGCGCTTGGGCAGAGGGAAGCGGATCGAGCTGTTGTGGAACTGTTTCACCTGCGGCCGGCGGCATGCAGACGCCTTGATTACTTCCACTTTGATAATCTGTAAATGTTGCAATTATTATTATATTGACTTTACTCAAATATAAGTGAACCTAATACAAAAAAAAAATACTGGACTTTTAAAGAAAATGAGAATTATTTAAGTGAATTTACATTACATGCACTTTTAATTTGCAGTTTTAAATATAAATGAATAATACACAACTAAGTTATCAGTAGATCAAGTAATAAAATCACGATATTACCTGAATGGAGTGCGCACGTGCCCTGTGGCGAGCGCCCATGTCACGGTAGCACGTTGTCACTGCACCGCCAACGCTCAGGTCACGGTACTCACGGTACATGTTGTGCACTCCAGAGCGAGACTCATAACGCAGCCAGATACCAAAGTTCTTGATCTTAATTGGGCTCTTTTCTGGGATTTCCTGTAATAATTATAATATAATTGTTAATATGGTTAAATGATAAGTTTTAAAAAATTATGAGAAACTATTACGATAAAATTATAAATATAATAATTAACAGTATGCAACAAGCTTAATTTGATATATTATCTACTGGCTATTTCCTAAATATTACATAAACACAAAATACATTGTTGTTATAAAAAAACATCTCTATAAGTGTAATGCGACCTAATTAAATTGCGGGATCTTTCAACAAATTCTTTATATTAGTTTAATGTTAGTACCATGGGGTCTCATCACAAACAAAGATTCAAAATTACTTCAAATAAATGTCAATAGAGATTTCTTAGAATTTTAATTAATTTCTTAGAAATTTACCTTGAGGTGTTAATATTAAAGTTGTGTTAAATTAACAAAAGATAAAAAAAAAAGTGAAGAGAAAGGGAATAAGGTACCAGTAAATTAAAGCTTAATTTTATTGATTATAGAAATATCAGCAAACAGATGACGAGTTTGTAGTGTATATTCACAGATGGCGCTTTTACTTTTTAAGAATAGTTTATCACCGTTAAAATCACAGACATTTTTTATTCAAATGTAGGATAAAGTTTTCAATATTTCCCATATGTTAGTTTGCACATATTTATGAAATAAAACCGTTTAACTATTTGTGAATCAACAACATCTATTATCTATTCAAGCAAACAAAAATAGAATTAGCACTGTCCCATGTCTTCGTATGGGGTGAGGCATCTATACTAGTATTGTATTATGTGATCCGTAGTTAATACTATATTATAACTTACAAAATATGATAATGTAAATTTAACATTGGCAAAATAAGATCATAACAATAGTTTTGGTAGTTTGCTACTTTACTTCTAAAACTTGTCGATTTATCTGATCTTAGAGAATACAATCCATCTAGGTTTTGAAAAATCATTTCAGATCATAATCATCATATTTACTGTGGAATCAACAATGTCTATTAAGTATTATGTTTTCAAGCAATTACAAAAATAAAAAACCTGATTTAAAAGAGAAGTAAAAAAAAGAGAACAAGTCGATGAAGAATCATAGTAATACACGCAGCAAGACTCGCAACTAGTAGAAAACCCATTTTCCTTCACTTAGAGTCTTAGACTGTAACTACTGCTAAGTGCAGTAAGTTAAATACCCTAGGACCTAAGTTATGTTTAAAAACCTAGACAACACATTGACTGTCCGTGCATTAAATGTAATGCATTTGGAATCGATCGTGTGACGTCCGTGCATTATATTTAATTCACGTGCCCATGTAAACTCAATAGCGTTTTCTGGACTAGGTGTCAGAGCTAGACTTTTTTATGCTCAATGGACATATGGGTAAAGAACATGGAAAAGTAAAGAACCAATGTCCCACCGAATTTTTTACTTTATAACTTTTTTAGCCCCATGTAACTTTGAGAAGGAACAAAGCTATGAGAATCTTGAAATTGCAGTTGGCTTGTTGTTTTCTATTGGAAGTAGCTTTCTGAATATATTGATGGCCATCCAGCATTTTCACCAATTTGAAAGGAATATTTGACACATTAACAGTAACTGAATCTAAGTCGGCGTCATTTTCAATTGAGCCTTGCATTGCTTGCTCCGTCACTATCTTCCAAAATGCATCGCATTTCTTCATCTGATCATAGTTTACCAGCAAGAATAAAAAATTTGCTTTTAAGAAAGTGGCTCATAACATCTACACTTATCTGTAACGCAAGCAAATCAAGCCAAAACGCCAGTGCATTAAATGTAATACACATACATCAAGCAAAGACTTCCGTGCATTATATGTAATACATGCTGAAATTCAGGTTTTAATAGACAAAGGGCATTTTATCAACTTATTTTGCCTTCAAGCGCTTCATAATATAACGTTTTACTAAACAACACCTGTGGGACGTCCTAGATGTAACACCCCAAATAGTTGGGATAGTCAACATGTTCATTTGGGTTATAAAGAAAAATTTTTTAAAGCTTATAAACATAACTACAATCAAATAAAAAAGTAATAATACATAATGATAAATATGCATTTTACTTTGAGACTGTTTTGATGAGACACACAAAAAATACCTTTACTTTTATTAGCTGTTTTAATATTAAACGAAATCAAACAAGTTACATTTGCACCACATATAGATAAAAAACACACACATGTAGAGAAAACAGAGAAAATTATTGCTTTATTACCAAAAGCTGAACTTTAAGTTGATTATAATTATTATTATCCTAGAGTAGGTTTTATAAAGTCATTAAAATACAATGTTATTTAAAAACCAAATTAAAAACAAGAAAAAATATATTGTAAAATAAGAGCTTTATCCTTGTATTTCAATAATAACATTGGTTTTAACTTAGAACATATACTTACTTTTAATAGGAAATGCAAAGGTATATTTTTATCGTATTTCATTTACTATACATTAATTTATATACTAACCTTTATAGAGACAATTTCTCCAGTAGTCTTCTTAAATTTCTTCAGTTGTCTTAAGAAGTACCAAAAACGTGATTTAGCAACAATGGGATCAGGAGAGAAAATCCTCATTCTGTAAAGAGGAGGTTTCGGCTCATTGTCCGACGGGAGCTTACGGCCGATGACTTCATATTCTTTCAACTGAAATAATAATTAAAGATATTTTTAGTATTTGAACAGAATATTTGCCCGATAGATGGCCTTGTACAAATTTTGAATTTAATTGAAATTAAATTATTACTAAAATTCCGATTATGCTGTCTAAAACCTAACATGTTGACTACAAACAACATGACATAACCTACAAAAATTTTAATTGTTATTACTACAGTAATTCTTACGATATTAATCGTAATAATTTGTAAAATGATGCGATAATACTTAAAAATATGTTTTAAAGCATTTTCAAATTTAGAATTTGAACCATACATATTTTTTTTGCAACTAGCAGTCCGCGGCAACGTGTATCGTGTACCGATCATTTATCTCACTTTATCACATTTGGAAATAACCACTCATGAACACTTTAAAACAATATTAACACAATTTTCCATTTAAATTAAATTTTTGGATCCAAAATATAATAATTTCACAGCAATCTTTCTATTTTCTTAAAACTTACCTCTCCTTTAGCCTTCATTTTGAGAGATTTTAGTTAAAAAGATCTGTCAACGGAAACGGATCACTAAAGAAAGGGATATGGCTATAGAGTATGTAATCTTTTTAGATACGGTGCTGTTATAATTGCCATGTTAAAAAAAAAAGTATACAGCAGTTACAGCATACTACAATTTTTTTTAGGTTTAAAAAGTTCTCAAACTATCTTGAGCAGGCTTAAATCAGATGGAAAATAAACTACTATAAATAAAATTAAATATTGTAATTAAAAGAAAAGCTTAACAGAACCGGCAATCGATCCAGGTAAAAATTCAAAAAGTATATAGTTACTATTTTTTATATAATTGTAAGATAATAATAATAAAACTATAATCAACACCGTATGAATTAAAACATTATTATTAAGAATAAGACTGCAACTGTAAAATACAGTGTTTGTTCGAGAGATTTTATTTTTACCACGGAAGATAAAAATCAAGGGAAGTGCTAAGTAGGCGTGGCGCGCGTGATACAATCAGGAGGAATAACACATAGGTATTCTGATATATCTACTATTGTGTGCTTACTTGGTGTCGGATTGCAAGTCCATGAATATGGTAAGTTTTCTGCAACTATGCCATATTGTTCCATTTTGAAGTGCTAATGAATGATAGTAGGAATCTTAAAAATTGGTGGTGTTTCATACAGTAATAAGTTAATTTCTAAATATGAAATACAAATCGATATTGATAATGTAATAGAAATCTTAATGTCTACTGCACTTTCTGAGTAGCGCTATATATCAAATTGCGATGCGAATGTCAATTTTATATTTATTATCACTGTTTTTATAATTGCGTGCATTGAAGATCACCGCCATCTCTGGATAAGAAGCGGAATTTATAAGAATAAGTTAGAATAAAAAACGCCGTTAAATACAAAAAACCACTATAATTTGTAATGTTAAAAGATATTTTTTTAATCATGAGACATTGATAACTAGTTTTGACTAACATAAAAAACCAAAATTTTGTTGGTTGTTTATTTGGAGTGCAATAAATGTATATTAGTGTATTTTTGTCAGTTTGGCGACACAGTGTCTTGTGCCTGTGTAGATAAACAAGAATATAACATTTAAAATAAGTAAATCTCGCGACAAGCTTCAATATCATATAAATTGTGTTATGTAATAAATTGTTGAGTTTGACTTCGTTAAAGTTTATTTTCTTCTTTTTAGAGCATTTAAATAAAAACTTCTTTTAAAAAATATTTTTTACTATTAATTTATTTACCGCTTAAAGGTACGTGGAAACTTTATCATCTTGTCTCCCTTTTAAGATGGTCCTTCGTATATCTTCCCTGTTTTCAAATTACAGAGCATAATGCCGTACTTTGACGCACTCTACCCAAGTGTGCTAATGCTTATGTGGAACGTGAATTAGTTTTCAAGTGCACCAGCAGAGGGCACTAGGTTCAGTATTGAAAGAAAAAATATAACTAATATATATATAAAATAAAATATATATAACTAATTAATACATAATTATATCCACAGATCTCGTGTCTGCCACGACCTTAGAGTGCATTGAAAATGAATCTGCCAAATGAACTGCCAATTTTTAACATATTAATTACTAGCAGAGCAACCGATTATGCCCGCATTCAAACTACAAAAAAATATTTGGATGCATAAAGATATTATCTATACATATAATAAAACTGTAGAGGTCGAATGTCTGGACATAGAAAAAATATGCTAAAAACCGAGTCAGGGGGATGTAAGACGAGAAATAGTACAAATCCAGTTTTTTTTTTCAATATTTTTGCTTGTTTGTTTTTCTATTTGTAAGGGCTAATCTCCGAAACTGTTGGACCGATTTAAGTGAAATTTTGCATGGTGGTACCTTATATCCCCGGTCAACATTTTAGATACTTTTCATCCCGGAAAATTAAAGAGTTCCCGTGGGATAGTTAAAAATCTATAGTAACTTATATAGCTAAGTACAAAAAACTACAGATTGGATTTTAATAAAACTGCATTAGTTCATACTTCAGAATAATAAATAGGCTACTTTTTATCCCGGAAAAATGTACGGTTCCCGTGGAATAGATTTGTTTTTGTTTGTCTAGAAATCCGAGCGAAGCGAGTGTGAGCCGCTAGTAACTAATATATAATTCGATGGATGAAAGAGAAGAGAAGACACATTAAAAGAAACACAGAAGACAGGCGAAGAAGAAATTCGAAGAAGACACGCCTGTTAAACTAACTAGCAGTTAATCAAACTAGCAGTTGAACTAACTGGCAGTTAATTTAACTGACAGCTTACCTTACTGACAGGAAATCAAACTGACAATTAAACTTAGTGGTAGTTAAAATAACTGACAGTTAAACGAACCGACAGTTAAACTAACTGACAGTTTGCTAACAGACAGTTAAGGAAACTATCATTTAAACTAACTGAGAGTGAAGCTAACTAGCCGTTAATCAAACTGACTGTTATTCTAACTGACAGTTAACCTTACTGACAGTAAATCAAACTGACAGTTAAACTAACGGAACAGTTCATGTAACTGACAGTTAAACTAACTGACAGTTAAGGCAACTTATAGTTATACTAACTGACAATTAAGTAAACTATCAGTTAAACTAACTGAGAGTTAAACTAACTAGCCGTTACTATAACTTACTGTTTATCTAACTAACAGTTAATCTAACTGACAGTTAAACTTACTGACAGTTTAACTAACTGGAGGTTATACTAACTTACAGCTGTTATACTAACCGAAAGTTAATCATACTAGCCGTTAATAAACTGACTGTTAATCTAACTAACAGTTAACCTTACTGACAGTAAATCAAACTGACAGTTAAGCTAATAGATTATTAAGTAAACTGACAGTCAAGCTGACTGACAGTTTAACTTACTGGCAGTTAAGTTAACTGACAGTCAAACTTACTGACAGTTAAACTAACTGGAAGTTACACTAACTTACAGTTAAACTAACTGACAGTTAAGGTAACTTGTAGTTCTAACTGACAGTTAATCTAACTGACAGTTAATCTTACTAGCGGTTAATCAAATTGACTGTTATTCTAACTGACAGTTAACCTTACTGACAGTAAACCAAACTGACAGTTATACTAACGGAACAGTTCATGTAACTGACAGATAAACTAACTGACAGTTAAGGCAACTTATAGTTATACTAACTGACAATTAAGTAAACTATTAGTTAAACTAACTGAGAGTTAAGCTAACTAGCCGTTACTCTAACTTACTGTTAATCTATCTGACAGTTAATCTAACTGACAGTTAAATATACAGATAGTTAAACTAACTGGAGGTTATACTAACTTACAGGTGTTATACTAACCGAAAGTTAATCATACTAGCCGTTAATCAAACTGACTGTTAATCTAAGTGACAGTTAACCTTACTGACAGTAAATCAAACTGACAGTTAAGCTAACAGATTATTAAGTAAACTGACAGTCAAGCTGACTGACAGTTTAACTTACTGGCAGTTAATCTAACTGGAGATTACACTAACTTACATTTAAACCAACTGACAGTTAATCTCACTAGGTGTTAATCAAACTGCAAGTTAATCTAACTGAGAGTTAATCTTACTGACAATTAAACTAACTGGAGGTTACACTAACTTACAGTTAAACTAACTGACAGTTAATCTTACTAGCTGTTAATCAAACTGACAGTTAAACTTACTGACAGTTAATTTAATGGACAGTTATCTAACAGACAGTTAAACTATCTGACAGTTAAGGTACTAACTTACAGTTAAATTAACTGACAGTTAATCTTACTAGCCGTTAATCAAACAGACTGTTAATCTAACAGTTAACCTTACTGACAGTAAATCAAACTGACAGTTAAACTAACGGAACAGTGCATCGAACTGACAGTTAAACTAACTGACAGTTAAGGCAACTTATAGTTATACTAACTGACAATTAAGTAAACTATCAGTTAAACTAACTGAGAGTTAGGCTAACTAGCCGTTACTCTAACTTACTGTTAATCTAACTGACAGTTAACCTTACTGACAGTAAATCATACTGACAGTTAAGCTAACAGATTATTAAGTAAACTGACAGTCAAGCTGACTGACAGTTTAACTTACTGGCAGTTAAGTTAACTGACAGTTAAACTTACTGACAGTTAAACTAACTGGAGGTTACATTAACTTTCAGTTAAACCAACTGACAGTTAATCTTACTAGCTGATAATCAAACTGCAAGTTAATCTAACAGACATTTAAACTTACTGACAGTTAAACTAATGGACAGTTAATCTAACAGACAGTTAAACTAACTGACAGTTAAGGTAACTTATAGTTCTAACTGACAGTTAATCTAACTGACAGTTAAACTTATTGACAGTTAAACTAATGGACAGTTAATCTAACAGACAGTTGAACTAACTGACAGTTAAGGTAACTTATAGTTCTAACTGACAGTTAATCTAACTGACAGTTAACCTTACTGACAGTAAATCAAACTGACAGTTAAACTAACGGAACAGTTCTTCTAACTGACAGTTAAACTAACTGACAGTTAAGGCAAATTATAGTTATACTAACTGATAATTAAGTAAACTATCAGTTAAACTAACTGAGAGTTAAGCTAATTATCCGTTACTCTAACTTTCTGTTAATCTAACTGACAGTTAAACTTACTGAGAGTTAAACTAACTGGAGGTTATACTAACTTACAGTGAAACTAACTGACAGTTATCTTACTAGCCGTTAATCAAACTGACTGTTAATCTAACTGACAGTTAACCTTACTGACAGTAAATCAAACTGACAGTTAAACTAACGGAACAGTTCTTCTAACTGACAGTTAAACTAACTGACAGTTAAGGCAACTTATAGTTATACTAACTGACAATTAAGTAAACTATCATTTAAACTAACTGAGAGTTATGCTATTTAGCCGTTACTCTAACTTTCTGTTAATCTAACTGACAGTTAATCTAACTGACAGTTAATCTTACTAAGAGTTAAACTAACTGGAGGTTATACTAACTTACAGTTAAGCTAACTGACAGTTAATCTTACTAGCCGTTAATCAAACTGACTGTTAATCTAACAGACGGTTAACGTTACTGACAGTAAATCAAACTGACAGTTAAACTAACGGAACAATTCATATAACTTACAGTTAAGGTAACTTATAGTTATACTAACTGACAAATAAGTAAACTATCAGTTAAACTAACTGAAAGTTAAGCTTACTAGCCGTTACTCTAACTTACTGTTAATCTAACTGACAGTTAAACTTACTGACAATTAAACTAACTGGAGGTTACACTAACTTACAGTTAAACTAACTGACAGTTAATCTTACTTGCGGTTTATCAAACTGCAAGTTAATCTAACTGACAGTTAAACTTTCTGACAGTTAAACTAATGGACAGTTAATCTAACTGACAGATTGCTAACTGACAGTTAAGGAAACTATCAGTTAAACTAACTGAGATTGAAGCTAACTAGCCGTTAATCTAACTTACTGTTAATCTAGCTGACAGTTAAACTTACTGATCGTTAAACTAACTGGAGGTTATACTAACTTACAGTTAAACTAACTGACAGTTAATCTTACTAGCTGTTAATCAAACTGCAAGTTAATCTATCTGACAGTTACACTTACTGAAAGTTAAACTAATGGACAGTTAATCTAACTGACAGTAAACTAACTGACAGTTAAGGTAACTTATAGTTATACTAACTGACAATTAAGTAAACTATCAGTTAAACTAACTGAGAGTTAAGCTAACTAGCCGTTACTCTAACGTTCTGTTAATCTAACTGACAGTTAATCTTACTAGCCGTTAATCAAACTGACTGTTAATCTAACTGACAGTTAACCTTACTGACAGTAAATCAAACTGACAGTTAAACTAACAGATAGTTAAACCAACTGACAGTAAATCAAACTAACTGACAGTTTAACTTACCGGCAGTTAAACTAACCAGACGTTAAACTAACCGACTGTTATGTTAACTGACAGTTAAACTTACTAGCCGTTAATCAAACTGATAGTTACGCAAATTCACAGTCAAATACACAAACAGTTAAAGAAACTTTTACACAAACAAACAAATAAATAAATATAAATATATAACATAAATGTTTGTTTGTTTTTTAAAGAGAAAAGGAGTAGAGGAGAGGAGAAGACAGGCGAAGAAGATTTGCGAAAAAGAACTACAAAAGGCAGGCCAAATCTCAACAACAGGCTCCTCTCTTCTCACTCTTTTCCGCTCCGCTCCTCTCCTCTCTATTTTCTTTTATTTTTCTGCAGTAAAAGATATCCTAAATATCACCCGAGTAATAAGTTATCAGTACACAAAATTTAGTTAAAATTGGTTCAGTACTTTTTATACATTTAGTACGCACACCCAAATAGACAAACAGACAAACAGAAAACAGACAAAATTTTTCATAATCATTGTTTTGGGGTCTGTAGGACACATTACATTACAGTCATTGTTTTGAAAAATATTTCACTTATAAATTTCGCTTAGTTACTTACTGTTTTATAATATGTATAAATATTAGTTAGTTATTTATTTATTCATAAAAAATCACTTCGGTTCAAAAACAAAATCATGCCCTAAAATTATTCACCGTCATTATCGCGCTTACGCACTCTCCTCGCGTAAACTCAGCGTCACAAAGGTACAACTTCTGTTGTATCTTTGAAGCCTTGTGAAATGTTGAGCGGAGTATTATACCGCATAATGCGCTTTAGTGTTCTAATTGGAAAACAACTCTATCCTCAATACGTCACAGCTAGACTAGGAGTATAATATATGTTCTGTGTACATAGTACATACCAATTTTTATCTGTCATCCATGATACCAATAACCAAAGTGACAATTGTGAATCTGACATCTAAATTCTAATCTAAATTGACATTACTTAATTGTTGACGAGATTCTTGACGTATAGGTACTATGTAATGTTTTCCTTATTTAGATTAAAAATCTGTTGGCACGCATTAAAGCCATTAAAGCAAAGAACTTAACTTAAAAATCTGAAATAATATGTAAATTATTTAATTTTTATTCAAGAGTATAAATGAAAAATGCTGTCAAGAAATTTAAGTAAACTTGTAAAATATTCACTGTTTGGTGGTGTGACGATTGGAAGTGGTGTGGTTGCTCTTAAGTATTCCGATGCAGATTACAATTCGTTTGCTATAGTGAGGCTGACGAGGACTGCTTACACAGCAGTAGATATCGGTAGGACCTACCAGTCCATGTTGTATAGTAAAGAGTGGGATAAAAGCTCTGAAGAGTACTTGCAGATCAAACGCCAAGCTCATCAAATTGGGGCAGAGAAACTGCTTAAATTATGTAAAGCTAACAAAGGTGTATACATAAAAGTGGGCCAACATGTTGGTGCCCTTGACTATTTATTACCCAGTGAATATGTTCAAACTATGAGAATATTGCACAAAGATGCTCCAAGAAACACAATTGAAGAGTTATATGAAGTAATTAGAGAAGATCTCAAAAAAGATGTAAGTATTAGTACTAGTAGTATATTACATAAATATATTTAAAACTTTTATCCTATTGCATAATAATTACATCATTAAATGTTATAGAATTTTATAAAGTATGTTTCTTTATATTTTTAGCCAAAGGAACTTTTTGATGAATTTGATTCAGAACCATTGGGTACAGCATCTTTAGCACAAGTTCATAGAGCAAAATTGAAAGATGGTTCTGAAGTAGCAGTGAAAGTTCAGCATCATTTTGTTAGAAAAAATATCAAAATAGATTTAAAATGGATGGAATTCATCATAAAAACAATGTCAAAAGTTTTTCCTGACTTTGAAATGCAATGGCTTGTTGATGAAACAAAGAAAAATATTACTAAAGAATTAGATTTCCTACAAGAAGGAAGAAATGCAGAAAAGGTTTCAGAGATGTTTCAAAACTATAAATGGCTAAAAGTACCAAAAATTTATTGGGATTACAGTTCTGAACGGGTTTTGATAATGGAGTATGTTAATGGAGGCCAAGTTAATGATGTTAAATATTTGGATGTAAGTAAAATTGTCCAAAATGTGATTATTTAATATTTTTATGAAATTAAATCTCGTACATGAGATACTAACTAGCATTATATTTTATATTATGGTTACTTGGAAATCAAACTTGTTTTATTTTCTTTTAATCTAATTTATTTGTATTATATAGTTAGTATACTTAACAGTATGATTTAATAATCATAGGATTTATATTAGAAATACTATAAAAAATAAATATATTAAAAACAAATCTTCTACTAAGACTAAATTACTTTTTAATGAGTAAAAGTAATAATTTTATGTTTGTATAGTATTGTACATATTTGTTTTTTAGGAACATAAAATAAGCAGACCTGACTTATGTACAAAGTTAGGTGATCTGTACTCGCATATGATCTTTGTGACAGGTTTTGTGCATAGTGACCCCCACCCTGGGAATATCTTAGTGAAAAAGGATCCCAAAGACAAAGATGTCACTGTGTTTTTACTGGATCATGGTTTATATGCAGTAAGTTATTTAATTAAAGCAAAATTATATATAGTTTATAATATGTATGAGTATAAGGTATAATAATATTTTTTTGATTAATATGTTTAACTTAAAAACATATTTCTGGAGAGAAATATTGAAAAAAATTAATACAATGTACAATACATGTTGTAATTGAACATAAAAATAAAATATTTTGTTCTTTTTGTAGCAACTCACAGACAAGTTCCGATATCATTATTCAAAGTTATGGTTATCGATAATAGCTAGAGATAGGAATCAAATTCGTGAACATGCAGAGCAGTTGGGTATTCAAAAGGAGTTGTATGGCCTATTTGCTTGTATGGTGACAGGGAGGCCATGGGATGTCATATTGAAAGGCATTGACAAAACTAAACCATCATCATTGGAGGTAAGATAATATATATATATATATATATATATATATATATATATATATATATATATATATATATATATACCGATTTCGGCCACGGCAGCCAATCTCACTGAGACTAGCCAACTACGCAGGAGCCATTATAGTGTAGGGCGTTTACCGCATGTGGCGCACCAGGGCCGCCAGTAGAGCCATCTTATTTTATACCGCTGAGTCACTCAAATTATACCAAATCTAATTTTATTATACAAATTAACAAAACTGTTGAGAATAAAATTTTTCAATAAAAATAGGTAATAAGTTAAAATGAAATATACATAAAATAACCATATTTTACAATTTTCGTATTTAATTATACGATCTGGCAGCCCTGTCGCAGACTCACTGTGCACTTTCTGTTCCTGACACTCTCACAGTCCGACGGGACGATACTTCGACCCTCGCGGGGAGTGTCGGCGCAGGAGCGACGCGACACGCGCTCTGCAAGCCAGGGGTTGATACACCGCCAACTTCCCAACTTAGGGAAATCCTCAATAATTAAATTAGGCCCGACCCGAGACTCGACCTCAGGACCTCCGGATGTGTAGCCGTACATGCTAGCCACTACACTACCGGCAGTTAATCTATCTTGCGTATTATTATAAATATTATAAATGTGTAAGTTTGTATGTACTAGGCTACTTTTTACTGTGGGATAGGTTTGTTCTTGTTTTCCCTGTTCGCGTAATAAATATTATTAAATTAGGTATATTATTAAAATTTGAAAGTCATTCTTTAGATTAGTCAATATCTTATTTTATTTGCGTTTTTCCGCTATTGAGTCATAATGTTACGAACGTAATAGTAATAACCGTAAAGGAAAAATATGTTGTTTGATTTTTAAATGTGTAGTTTAAAGCAAATAATACAACAAGATATATATAATCGGTAAAGTAAAAAGTTTATTGTGGCGAATATCATAAGTTCGATTCCAGAACAGGTGATTATTAGAAATCAATCTTATTAAAAAATTTAAACTCTCTCTAGAGAGAGAGAGAGAGGGAGAGAGAGAGATGGAGAGTGAGACGGAGAGGGAGAGAGGGGGGGGAGAAAGAGGGAGAGAGATAGGGATTCTACAATGGACCTAAACTGGTCGACGTAGCTAGGGCCGACCTCGGCACCAAACCCAAAAATAATAATAATAATAGGGGGGGGGGGGGGAACTTCCGTCGACTGTTGGAGTCTAGTGATTGTCGTCCCATCGGACTATGAGTGTAAAAGACATATTGACTTGTGTAAGATTAGTGCACAAGTATGTGCGCAGACACAACTGCATTCTCTATTTCTGTCACTCTCATATTCCGGTGGGATCACTCGACACGACCAGTGAAAGTTAAGGCGCAGAACCAACGGCTTTATGTGCTCTCCGAGGCACGGGGGTGATACACCGTCAACTTCCCGACTCCGGGCTGTTGCTGAGGCTTACTAAACAGAAAGATACAATAACAAATCTTGGCCCGACCGGGACTCGAACCCAGCACCTCCGATGTGCAACCTAGCCCCAACGCCACCGAGGTAGTTGAGACAAGAATAAGAAAGATAAAAAAGAGCAAGATATAATATGTCTCTTTATTTTCTCTATAGGTACTAGTTTGGAGTTCGTTTAGTTTTAAATTATAATTTTTCTTTTTCAGAAATCAACATTCCAAAATGAGTTACCGAATTTATTACATCACGTAACCCAGTGTTTAGAACACGTGGACAGACAAGCGTTATTAGTATTAAAGACTAATGATTTGATTCGAAGTATAGAATATGCTTTGGGAATGCAGGAAAGAATGTGTGGATTCATGGTGATGACAAAATGCTGTACCAAAAGTATATACCAGCTCGAGTTAAAGGTGAGTTTGACTTAGTACTTTTAAGTAATTTAAAATATTTTTTATAATATTTGTATATTTCACAAGTTATTATGAATATGGATGTCTTTTATGGTGCCGTTAAAAAAGCTATTTAACTTATAGGTTGATAATAGAAATATTTTTATCAACGCACAGAATCAATGTATTTTATGAATCTTTACATATAATAAAACTGTAACTAAGCCGAATCTGTACATTAAATATTTTTTGGCAAACCTTATTGAAATAAATATTATTATCGATACAGAGGCCGTATCTATAGTTTTTCGAATTTTTGTCTGTTACCGCATCACAGAAAAACCACTGGAGGGATTTTGATGAAATTTGGTTATATGGTGATAGCTAGTTATCCGGGTCAACATATAGAATACTTTTTACCGCGGGAAAAAGTCTCATTTCTGAGAAAAAATACAAAAACTGCTATGTAAGAGTATACTAATATGTAAAACCTAAGAATTTGGTTTTTGGTCATCTGAACGCGGGCGGAGCCGCGGGCAATGCTAGTATAGTATAAACTATAACATTCAAGGCTAGATTCACATTAAACACGGGGAAAACGTTTGTAAAACATACCGTTGACAAATTTAAAGTCACTCTTCATAGAATACACGTCTCTTGCATACCAATATATATGCACAGCGATTATAATGTATTGTAATATGCATGCACGTCTCATTGTGTTTCCGGGTGTTTTTGTCATGATTCAAAGTTCAAACGACCTTTTTATTGGTCAATAAAACATATTCATGAGCGAATACTATAAAAAAACCGTAAATTTTAACGTTTAGTTCGTGATTATAACTAAATAGATAAATCTAGACTTTTTGATACTATGGCCATATCTAATATATATATTTTTTATTGAAGTTATACTTCTTTTGGCCCGTTTTGAAAAAATATGAAAGTAAAATTTTTTCGATGCGCGCGCACACCGACAGCCAAATAGCGATATGACGAAGTTAGCTGCATTCCTTTCACAAACAGAAAGTTGTCACAAACGGGATGATATCTTTAGCTATTTTTGTTCTGTCACGACAAAAAGAAGTATAACTTCTTACGTGCGTGACATTACATAATATTTATTACCAACAAGTACAGCGATTTAGCAATTATCTAAATGTGACTGATTTAATCCAGGGACATAATGAAACATAAACACTTAAAAGTAAAACGGTTATTCAGTAAGTGGTTACCTCAATAGTATTTCGGTACTTCTTCAAATATATTTTAACTATACACGCAGCGGCATACATGCTAATTCAAAGTTTGAAGGAAATGAGATATTTTGTTGGTATAAATAATTAGTAACTACTTACTACAGTATGTACAAGTAAGTTCAATACAGATCGTTGAACGGTTGTGACGTAAAAGAGAGACAAACACACTTTTGAATTTGTATTATGACAATGATTAGATTGTTATTATGTTAAAATTGGATTGGTAAAGTTCATGGCTCGATTAGCATGTTGGCATGCCTCCCTGGATACCTAACAATTCATGTTGAATTGTTAGGTATCCAGGTCTTCTAACTTCTGGGCACGGGACTCCCTTCAATACAAGGCCATAGTCCATCACGCTGGCCTTAAGTACGGGCCAATATTAATTTATTGAAGTTAATTTATTAATTTATTGAAAACTTCTTTAGCTGCGTCGAGCGATATTGGTAGGTGTAAAACTTATGGATTCGCGTCACCGACTTTCTGGCGCAGACAGGCGACGCGCGGCGTTATGTTTTGATTAATAAATAACTAATCGAAATGTAAATAATTATTGCTCGGAATGCCAATGAATGTGAAAACTAGACTAATAATTATTTCAATTTACAAATTATGAAATTTTAATTTTAAGTTTTCACTTCTGTCGGCACTCCCTATGACTGCCTATTTTAATTTTATTTTTCATTTTTCAGAAAGCGCAATCGTTGGTGAGAAGACAATTCTTGAACACGAAATACTTATGGTCTTTATGTGTATTATATTTCTACGGTTTTTACTTATCGTTGAGGAATAGTTTAAACTTGTATAGCTAAAGATTAGCAAATTTTAACAACATTTGGTATATTAGCTGGTAACGGAAACCAAATATTATTGAGCTTGTGACGCTATAGGTACTGTAGAAAATATAAATAAAATTAATGACAGGGTTGCCATTTACTCTATGGTGAAAATAATATAATAATGTAATAATCTCCGTCTACTTTTTCTACTATATACTTTTAAAGATTTTATTTGGTCACGAAAATATATGCGACTACCTTATGTTCTTAGCATTATTATAAATGGTTAAAGCATTGTCCGCTCAATAGTTAGATGATTTTTTATTTGTATATACGAGTATCATCAATCAAAAAAATACTAGATACACAATCCCATTAAAAAGTTCTCTTAAAACTGTCACTAATTGTGTTTAGGTAATTATTCCATTTGAAATAAATATACAACAATATAAATTGAACCTTAAATGGAATGCTAAAAGTTGTTTCCAAAAAAAAAGGTTAAAAGCGCGCTCAAATGTTCAAATAAGCGCTCATTCACTGAGGACATTTTTTGTCGCTGATTGTGTATCTAGTATTCTTTTGATCGATGGTATATATTCAGAAACGCACACCCTACGAATTCATAATTGTTATCTATAATTCAGTTGATCATGTGTCACAAGTATTATATGTATATAAAGCAACTAGGTAAATGTGCATAAATGTTTATGTATATTTCAATAGGAATTAAATCTTATTTATTATGTCTGAAAAATATCATCAATATCACTTTGCCTATATTAAAAAGCTTAGTTCTAATTTTCCTTAAAGAAGCTAATGCCTAAAGGTACATATAACATCGAAAATAATAATGAAATAAATAATATGCAAAATCAAAACTATTTTAGTATAATTTTTGAATGAATATAATAAGATTTAATTACGCTTAAATATATTTTTTTGCAAGAATAATTTATTGTTATCTGTAACATTTTTTTAAACCAAAAACCCACATTTTTATGTTGGCAGCCCTACAAATACGCAAAGCAGGTTTACTAGTCAGCTTATTTCAACTTTACCTCAAATATTTTCATGTTATTTAAGAACTATTTATTCTAAGCAATGTAAAAATAATTATTACGTTAATTCTGTACATTGTGTAAAGAATTTATATAATAAGAAACGATTCCTACAAGATTTTTTAGATTTGAAGCAAAGTTATTTATATTGAATTGGAAATAAAAATATATATTTTTTCTAAGCGTTTTATTTTAGAATTCACCATTGTTAAATTTAAACTTGAATTCTGTTTTCCAAATCTGATAATTTATTATTTAAAGTTGTTAGATCGCTTTGTATTTTAAGTAGGATATTTGCAAAATTGTCTCTACTTTTTCTTCCGTGTATTCTAAAGAATATTGACGAAGACGACATTTTGCAAGACAGTTCAGATTTCTTGTAATCATTAGTTTGTTTGAAATCGTGATTTTGTACTGAAGTAATTTTATTTCGGATCGTCTTTTCATTGGTCATTGTCATATATGTTGCTAAAAGACAAACAATATTAAAAAAATTAACAAATGTAAAATTGCGATTAAAAAATATAAAAATCAAAATGGATGCACTTACAATTTTCAATATCTGTGCTTTTTCCATTATATTCACGATTCACTTTTTCTTCATATCCTGTATCGGTTAATGCGAAATTTTCTTCGTTTATTTTGTTATCGCCCATAGTTATCATATTCTTAGATAATGATGCAGAGGCTTAAAATTATGACATTCCAGTAAGTTAATTTTTTTTTAATATTTTATTGACACATTTCATAGTTTTGTAAGGAATATGTATTTCTTATTGAATTTTTTATGGGGTATTGTAAGAGTTGTATGTAATTTATAGGGTTTATGCTGGTATACTTAAAAAGTTGAATTGATTCGTGTTTCAAGACACGATCAACGTAGTATCAGGTTGACTTACTACGTAACGCATGTGTCTCGGTGCTTATTTGTCCAAACGATCAATTTACCGAAGGAGCTTTTATTACAGAATTATTAAATTTTAAATATCAATTCTAATGGTATAAAATACACAATTTACTTTTAAAAAGCCTAAAAGTGTATTAATCTATATAAATCTTAGAGAAATAAAGATTTTTACGTAGAGGAAAAAAACTACTATGAAGTGTATTGGTAGTTTGAACAAATAAGCACTAAGGTGACGATATGTATGTAGGTATTAAACCAAATAAGAGTCGATTATAAGCAATATCATCTGTGTTCAATGTATTTGTATATTTCTATGATTTTATATAAACTTCAATTTATCTACATTCTAAAATGTTGCTGGTAACAGATAAGGCACACAAATTACAAAGATGTTATATTTATAACATTAGGCATTATGAGTAAATAGAATTGATTGATGTAGTTCTGAAAAAAAAATTAAAATGTAGAAGATATAACTTACAGGCATGATTATCAGGAAGATATACTTCTAAATAATATGGATGCTGTGGATCATTGCCATTGCGAAGATGCGATAAAGGCAATTCTCTATCATCCTCACTTTTTAGAATTATAATTTCCTCGCAATAATCAGGTAGATCAAGGAGATGCCAAACTTTTTGCCTTAGTTGAGATATTGAAGCAGACGGTCTTACTGCTATATAGTGAAGCTTATTGTCAATTACTAAAAGAGACAAAAGATTATTATTCTTTTCATAATCTTAGTAAATTATAAGTAGCTGCAAAAAATTAAGATTAAATTCTTCAATTAGACTTCCTGACATTCTAAAAATTACAAATTATTGACAGAAGTTACATAAATTATAGGTTTATTTTCTTATATGGGAATAATTATTAAAAATAGCTTCTCGACTAGTTGTAACTTATTAAATTCTATGAATAGACAGTGAAGGCATAATAAAATTAGGAGTTATCTAGTAGAGGCAGTGTGTGAAATAAAATATAGCCATGGGATCTTCAGAGAAAAATTAGTTGAAATAAATGTTAATGGATTACGTTACATGTATCGATTTGTTATTAAAGTTGCATTAAATTAACAAAAGTAAAAAATTTAATCCTCTGAAGGTATATTATGGTTTTAAAAAAATATTCTAAATTATGGGAAACGAAATGGTACGCCAGTAAATCAAATTTGCGTAATTTTACTGATTATTGAAATATCAGCAATCAGATAATGGGTTTGTAGCGCATATTCACAGATGGCGCTTTTACTTTTTATCAGTAGCTTATCACGGTTAACAATTGTTGAAATCAATGAAATTTGTTTAATCGAATGCAGGATGAATTTTACAATATTTATCATACGTTAGTTTGCACATATTTATAAAAAAACTAGTTCAACTATTTGTGGATCAACGACATCTATTATCTATTCAAGCAAACAAAAATAGCCTGAATTAGTGTTGTACAATTTCTTTATATGGGATGAGTAATCTGCCTACTATAATAAATAAATAAATAATAAATTTGTTGGGGCATTAACACACAACACCATCTAGTTCCATGGTAAGCTACGAAGCTTGTGTTATGGATACCAGATAGTGATACACTATGCATGTCGATACACGCGACCGCTGCCACAGCAAGTAGGGTCACTACAAACTGAGCCAAACTTGTCTAGCCATATAGTATTATATGATGTTCATGTGGTAGAGCGTACGCAACACATTCCAGGCCGTCATGGCACTCTGGCACGCCTAAAAGCCAAAAAACTTGAATTGAAAATCTCTTTACTAATGTGTTGATACTGTTGGGCCCCTAATAAAACTTCGAGAAATTCCTTGCTTATATTCAATACTTTTATAAACGTCAGCGAGTTACATAATTTATAATCATAATTTTTCAGTATTACAAACAATTCGTGCCTAGTCACTACATGGTGGTACCGACATCTCCGTGCAAAAGCGCGGGAAAACAAATGAATATCCGCGCCCTTTTTTATTTTTTTTAAAACACATGCCTATCGGCCAAGGTCACATAAATGCCTTATACATAAATCATTACAAATTAATCAAATATATTATTTTCTATTAAAACTCTCAATATATAAAAATGCAACCTTACAATACTTACCACCAAAGTCATATCGACGTATCATCAAAAATGTTATAACGTCCTTTTGGAACAACCTACTGGGGATTTTTAGAAGCTTTATCAAAGACATTGTTTCTGTAGGTTACAATAATATTTTACGACAATCACGCCATTTACCGCAAATTTTGTAAAATTGACATAATGTCACTGACATTGTCCTATTTGTGGCAGAAGTATTTATCTATAAATAAAAAAATAGGCCCTTAAAAAGAGTTTTCCTTAGCGTCTTTGCTCTTTATTTTTAAAAAAAACTGATCTCTATGGGCTATTTATAAACCATATAAACGTAGGTACCGGATAATCGTAATTTTCTACATGAATAGACATTTTTTATTAAAAGAGTAATACTTACTTTTGTTATATTGTATTATATCAAGATTTCCTATTTGTTTTTCTTTTTTTCATATTTTACTAACTACTTATAGATTCTTACACCAAACTACTAAACTAAGTTCAGATTATGGATAAAAAATCACATTTATAAAATATTTTTCCAAATGATGATTATTAAATAAAAAAATCGTTTTGATTAAAATACCGAAACTTTTGAAATAAATAATAATAAAAAAAAAACAAAAAAAAACAGAAATATTTATTTTTTTAAAACATTTACATATAAACTAGGTCTATCATAAATACTTCTTTAATTCTTATTGATCATTTTCCAGTTTGACTGCCTGTAGTGCAAACAATAGGGTGTGTGAATTAACCCATGACCACTTATTATTTATAGGGTTATACATCAAACCGTGGATAAGTTGCACGTGACAATTATCTGTAACAAAAAAGAACATTAAAAAAAGTGTATCTTATATCTTCTCTATCTGAACGAGCAATATATATATATATATATATATATATATATATATATATATATATATATATATATATATATATATATATATATAAAATCTGAATCTCGGAAACGGCTCCAACGACTTTCATGAAATTTAGTATACTGGGGGTTTCGGGGGCGATAAATCGATCTAGGCAGTGGTAGCCCAGTGGTAACGCGCTCGCTTGGGAAACCGAGTGAAGCGGGTTCAAATCCCGGGTCTCGCACCTCTGATATTTTCATGTGCGAATCATTTCTAACATGATTACCACTTGCCTTACGGTGAAGGAAAACATCGTGAGGAAACCTGCATGTCTGAGAAAACCTTGCAAGTTTTCGAAAGACATGTGAAGTCCGCCAATCCGCACTTGGCCAGCGTGGTGGACTATGGCCTGATCCCCCTCGTATGAAGGGAGGCCCGTGCCCAGCAGTGGGACGTTAAAAGGGCTGAATACAAATCGATCTAGATTTGTCTTATTATCATGCGGTTTTCTTTCGCATTATTCTGCGCAAGATAATATGTTCGATAATTGTGCACGCTCGTGTCAAAGCATCATGGTCAAGCGGCCAAGGCGCAAGATTGACAATCGTAGGTAGGAATACAAAGGTATAATTTATTTTTGTTTTTATTTGCATTTATTCAAGTTTTTAGTCTTTTTTTAAAAGAACATTGTACTTTTGACCAACAACTGCGAGCGAAGCTCGGTGGCCCAGGTACTGTGTACTTAAGTATGCAAGTAAGAAGTTATACTTCTTTGGCATAACAGAACAAAATAGCTAAAGATTTTCATCCCGTATGTCATGACTCTCTGTAAAAGGAATGCAGCTATACTCAACTCTCAGTATAATACAAAAAAGTATCATAATATTATTCTTTCAACTTTTTAAAAAATCACAGTAATGCAATATTATTGTGAAAGTTGCGTAGAAAATGACTACATATATTCGTTAATTCTAGAATGTTTTCAATCGAAAAAAATAATGTTTTTTATAAGCTACAAATTCTACCTCCAAGCTAAGAAATCATTTTTTTCACTCCACCATAATGTATACTAAGCTATTTATAACAAAAGATTGAAAAAATCGATCCACATCGGAGATATTGTGACAGAACCAAAAAAACGATAGTCAAATTGGGTATCTTTTTTTTGACCTACTTCAAAAAAGAGGAGGTACTCAAAACAACAGTGTTTTTGGGTTTATGTTACATGATATCTTCGCCAATTATAAATCGTTTTAAATAATTCTTTTTTTTTATTTAAAAAGGTTATATATATTCAGTGGCAACGCACTCGCTTAGGCTGCGGGTTCAAATCCCGGGTATCGCACCACTGATGTTTTCATGTGCGAATCATTTCCAATATGATTACCGATCGTTTTACGGTAAAGGAAAACATCGTTAGGAAACCTGCATGTCTGAGAAAATCTAGTAAGTTTTTGTAAGACATGTGAAGTCCGCCAACCTGCATTTGGAAAGCATGGTGGACTGTGGCCTGATCCCCTTTGTATTGTAGAGCCCATGAGAAGCCTATGCTCAGTAGTGGGACGTTAAAAAGGGCCGAGTACTACTACTTATATATACCTCAGGGGTTCCATATAGATTTAAAAAGACAATTCCATCCCTGACACTGGAATAATTATTTTAGGTTGATTTTGAAGTCATTGTACTTTTTTGTATCTATAGGATAGTTCATTTGTACTACTTAATATTAGTTTGTTCTTACTTCGTTCCAACAGAAATGTGACCTCATTAGATGTCGTTAATTTTTCATATTCATGAGTGCCCTTAGGGACAGCATTAATTACATATTCCGCAAGCCATATACCTAGAATCTGTGTAAGTCTAGATTTGTTTGGTGTTGTTATAAATATCTTGCCTCCTGGCTTCACAGATTGTACACAGGCTTTAATAAACAGCTCTTTATCTGCGACATGCTCTATTACTTCAGAGGCGACCACTGCATCATAGTGATCAGTAAATTGTTTTGAGTGTTCCTGAAATATAATAAGTTAATTTAAAGTAAATCTTATGTCATTACATTGACAACTGAACCATTGTTCAGTTGGAATGTGATGCTAAAACAATTTTATATGCAACTAGCAGTATCCGCGGCTTCGCCTGCGTCCAAACTTCCGATCGCTAACAAAATTCACAGGATCACCTACTGGTCTAATCTGAAGATTACCTGAAAATTTCATCAAAATCGCTTCAGCTGTTTTGGAGTCCATAGGAAACATACATACACACATCAATTTTTATTGTACTTAATCAACAATTTAAATTTATTTATTGCTAGGAAAATAGAGTTTTTTATGAAAATTTAGTGACACACCGACTACAGCGCCACCTACCAGATCCATTAGTGAATTCAAACCTTGCAGGGACCCACTCGAACATACACAAAAATATCATTAAAATCGTCCCTGCCGTTTAGATGATCAGTGGCACATCGACTGCAGCGCCACCTACTGGGTCCAACTGTGTTTTCAATCAATCCAGGAGCCCATTGAAATATACACACAAAATTTCATCCAAATCGGTCGTCCTTTAGGAGGAGTAGGTTGACAAACACATGTACAGAAGAATTATATATAAGACTAGCATTGCCCGCGGCTTCGCGCGTTCAGATGACCAAAAACCAAATTCTTAAGTTTTACATATTAGTATACTCTTACATTGCAGTTTTTGTATTTTTTTTCAAAAACGAGATATTTTTCCGAGGTAAAAAGTATCCTATATGTTGACCCGGATAACCTAGCTACCATCTTACCAAATTTCATCAAAATCCCTTCAGTGGCTTTTCCGTGATGCGGTAACAGACAGACAGACAGACAAAAATTCTAAAAATTATACATTCGGCCTCTGTATCGATAATAATGTATACTTCAATAAGGTTTTCCAAAAAATATTTAATGTACAGATTCGGCTTAGTTACAATTTTATTATATGTATCGAAGATATGACATAATAAGTTAAAAATATATCTGTATTATATGAGAGAAATTTTGCAAATTGGTTATGTTTTTATTTTAATCTCTAATGGTATTTATATGTTAAGTACCTCAATAGTTTCACAGCGGTATAAAGGTTTGTTTTCGCTTATTTTAGAATCTATTTGACTGTGTTCTGTAGCTAATTCTATTAGTTCATTGCTTGCATCAATTCCTGTGACCTTTGCACCTATTCTTGCTAAAGCCTAAAAATTAATAGTGACAGCTATATTAAGATAAATTAAAGAAAAACAATTAGTATTAAATAACATATTAACACAGTCAAAACTAATGGTAATATTGTTCCTTAGCTACATTAGGTGTTATGCTTTAATATGTTTATCTGAAAAATATTATGAAACAATTTCCTTAATAGCAAGTATAGAATATGTTTCAAAACTTATATATTTTTACTAGATTTAGTTATAATTTATTAGAAAACACTTATTCTCAACAATTTCTTATTTCTTATGCTCCAGTTTAAAATCACAGATCGCGTTCACCCCTGTCAATTCCCCGCTAACCAATGCCTTTTTTTGTTTTTGTAGTCTTTCTATTAAAAATTGATTTTTTTCTTTTTTATTTGTTTCCAGCCTGCCCATTCTCGTGATTTTTAACTGCCCAATTTATAAAGGTATCTGTAATTTGTGCATTTGCATTGTCAGTGTAGTCAGTATGATCAATTAATGACTGTTTTATTATATTATATTAAAATAGTGAAACCTTACACAATTTAAAATATAAAAGATGGTGGATATTTAATTTAAAATCAAATACTATGATAAAAATGCATATAAGATGGTTTAAAATTTTAATATACCTCCGATAGTATACCTCCTCCACACCCAACATCCAAAATTGTTTTCTTAGACAAAGGTAGAATTGTTCTATTTTCTAATGAACATGACACTAATCCATCTCTTATAAATGGTACTCTGTGAAAAAAAAAGAAAAATTTTAGTCAATAGAAAGTAATATTATAGTCTTTTTTCATACCTAGTATATTATAAATAAACAAATATGTTACAACATTAACACATAGCACATTCTAGTTCTATGGTACAAGGCTTGTGTTATGGATACCAAATAGTTGATACACTATGCATAAATAACTTTAAATACCTACATACATATTATAAACATTAGTACAAATATTAGTACTCATCACACAAATATATGCTCCCAGCATGACGCGAAACCACGACTGCTGGCACAGCAAGTAGGATCACTACAAACAGAGCCAAACATGTTGTCAAACAATAATAATTTACAAGAGAGACATTATTTTAATTTACCTTACTAAATTGAATCTGTGGAGACCTATCAATGAGCCATTGGGATTCCACCAATCTTTCCCTAATTGTGAATGTTTTTCTACATCAGCTGCATCTACAGTTGATTTTGGAAATGTTTTATTGTTAACTATGATCGAAGATGTTATGCCTTTATGTAATGTCTTATTTATATTTGGTTTGCTGTAACAAATAGAGAAATAGATTAAATATTTTATATAATTAATAATAAATTTACTAATAAGTCCAACATTGAATATTTTTAGAAAATTATTTTATAATTATTAATTTTATAACCTCTTTTTAATGGTATACCCATTTGATACACCATATAGTACCAGAAAATAGTATAACTTAAAATCTAAGTGTTTTTATAAACCCGTCTCCTGTAAATTAGTAAACATTTTAACGAGATACTTACAAAATATTAGACATCACTATTCTCATATTCGTAAAGGAGTTCATTTTTTAAATTTCTTTTACAAATAGTTATTTTCTGTGAAAAAATACGTAAGTGTTAAGCAGAACTTGTTTTTTTGTAATAACACGTCAATATCATGTTTGCAGCACAATTTTTATGTTGTTGTTTTGTCATCCATGTTGTTGTTTTTTTCAAGTTTCAACATTTGACATTGACAATTGACATTTGAGCACAGATTATTGATTAAGGAGACTACACATTTGAGAAATGAAAATTGAGATTATATCGTAATAATAACGTTAATAATCTACTCCATTTTGTCCGCCAAAAATCTATCTTTTTTATACACAACATCGTTTTTATTTGTATTATAATTTATTATTAATTGTATTAAAATACTTTTTTATTAAGTTTTAATTATTGAAGTAAAATTCCATGGCTTTGCCCTTGTGCAAGAACGGATACTAAAAAAAATTACCTATATCCTATTAGGATCTAGGCGGATTAAAATCCGCTTAAGTAGTTAACTAAAGGTAAACAGTTCATGGGGGCTTAGCCTTTTATTACAAAAATATTAGGTAACACATATTGTAATAAAATAATTACATTTCTTTATCATTTATTTATTGAATTCATCTACATCACTACAACCAAAACATCACCAAAATTGGTTTAGACATGTACAAATTTATATACTTTTTATGTTTAAATTTTAATTCATGATGTAATATATTTAAATTTGAATATATCGTAAGGTATTTCATATTAAATGAAAACATGTGAAGAATTTTACCTTTTTCTCCCGCCCGATGTCGCGATCACTATAGCCCTCAGTTTATTGTAAAGCTCTATAAAGTGGATATTTTTTTTATTTTATTTAAAATTTAATTAAAATAACAAATTGTGCAGTGCCAGGATGTAAAGAACATGGATATCATTTGTTTCCAAAAGACAAAAACTGAAGAAATTGTGGGCTAAAGCAAAATTGGCGTATTCACAATCTTTATATTTAAGACTATGTCGACATGATTTTAAAGAAAGTGATTTTACAATACTCTTAAATGGTCTACAGGTGATTTTTTTTCAAAACTATTATTAAATCAATTGAATATTGAAGGACAGTCCCAGAAGAATAAGAAGAACATAATATGGTTATAGTTATAATGGCCTTTCGACTTTAGATATGGATTTCTTAAAATGCTTGCATTCCACGTAAACTTCAATTTACTTCGCTATTTACTTTAATAATCAGTGATTTACTGGTTACGCTTGGGTACGTCCCAAGGTGCCCACTAGTAGCTTATTTGGTAACTCCGAGTCATTTATATTTATATCCACTAAATTTAATCTTTTATCCAGCCCTTTCAGCGAAAAAGAGTAAAAATCATACACTCATGCATATCATTTTTATTAATAGTTTTATTTTAGAAATTAAGTCCGATGTGAATAAATTAATATTTTGTATAGAGACCTCAGATAATAGATCCAACGTCTAAAATTTTCTTTCCTTTCAAAATAGTAGAGACATTTTTATTTGAGGACCTTTTGACTAAACTATCCTTAATAAAGGAACTCTGTAATGATTTCCAATAATATTGTTTTGCTATTCAGCTTGTAGCAAATAATAAGTGCACTAGCTAATTTTTGCTACTTCATCTGCAAAATTACTTGTCAATTACTTACCGTAAATGATTTAAACTTAACAATGCATTACGTGGTCCATTCACCGACCACCATTCATTCACGTCGTCGATAAAGTTTTTTACGTCTTGAGTGTCTATAGTACCTACTGTGGCCATATTTTGTACCTACTTGATATCATATACATATAATAAAATTGTAACTAAGCCGAATCTGTACTTTAAATATTTTTGGGAAAATCTTATTGAAATAAACATTATTATCGATACTGACGCCGAATCTATAGTTTTTTGAATTTTTGTCATTCTGTTACCGCATCACAGAAAAACCACTGGAGGGATTTTGATGACATTTGGTATGGTGATAGCTGGTTATCCGGGTCAACATATAGGATACTTTTTACCACGGGAAAATAAATCATTTCTGAGAAAAGATACAAAATGTAAGAGTATACTAATATGTAAAGTCTTAGAATTTGGTTTTTGGTCATCTGAATTCTGAACGTGGGCGGAGCCGCCGGCAATGCTGGTTTCACATAATATTATTTCTTTTTTCTGTTGACTGTTCCCTGTAATAATAGTAAAAGATATAATTTTTCTACATGTACTTACAACTTATATGTAGCCAAATATTTATTAGAAACTTTTTTGGTAATAAATGATTATTATCTATTTCTGGCAAGGTTTAATCTTCCTACATCCAAACAGACGGTATAACCAAAAAATAATCTTACTGTAAAATAGTCCCAATTCCCAAAGTTGAACTAATTACCTACAGCTATATGCAAAAGTAAAAAAGCCCTGTACGAAATTTCTATTTTTTTCTTTTTGTTTATGACTGAAAGTGCGCAACGGATGTAAAATACTTTGCCCGTGTTATTAGGAGCTGGTGTTTATTACTCAAATATTTCAGAAGCATCTTTATTTTTCATGTGTATGATGAATATATTATTTTATGTTATTTCTTTAACGGTAACCTAACGGCATGAGTGATTTTAACATATTATGACAGATGTAGGTAAGACTTAGGTACAATTCTCTTCTTAGCTAATAACACTTAAAGTATCTTGGATTTTCAATTATGACCGCAATAAAAAAAAGAGATGTTTATATATTATGTTTATCGGTACTTTTTTTCTATTTTGAATATGAATGCTAACGTAACCTAAATTATAAGTATATTCATTGGCTGCAAATGACATGCAGACCTGGGCTCAGATCCCGGATCAGTCACTAGTTTTTTCTATTAAGTGATTCTCAGTTACTAACCAGAGTTGGAAAACGGTTCGTGCCTTAGAGAATAAAAGCTATTAATCCCAAGTCTCATATTCAATTGTTATTGCTACGGACTATGAGAGTAGAGAAGTATTGTGTTTTATACTTGGTTACTTCCTTTCATAGCGACTAGGTACTGTTTTTATTTATTTTTTCTTGAAAGTACAAATTTAATTTTGAATTATAAGTTTAATCGACAAAGTTGCCTAAAGCGCTTTCAAAGATTTGATAAAGACGTCACGTCGTATTAATGTTAATAATAACAATAAATACTATATTTAATTTAAAAAATCAGTAGGGACGGATCTTAATCATAATATTCATTATAATGTTTTTACGTTTATTTATATGGAATAAATGTAAAATATTATATTTCGTAAGGTAAATCACATATAGGTAAATGTTATTGGTAAACATGGTCAGTCAGTACTAGTGTCCGACCGAAGCTTCGGCTTCGGCTTCGGCTTCGGCCACCTTCGGCCAAAAAATCCACCTTCGGCGAAACATTCGGCTTCGGCCCAAAACCCGGCCGAAGCCGAAGGTTTCGCCGAAGGTCCGAGCGACCGTCGAGATTGAACGAACTGTTACGAAAGTCATGAGGCGGCGGGGAGTCACTGTCAAAATATCACATTGCATGCATCAAAACAAGTTCGTACGTGTATTTAAACGAGTGTTTTTGAGAGAGAAGGTTAAGTACAAATATGCTTAGTAAAATAGAATATTATATTATTCTTATAACTTGTTGTTTGCAAAACAGTCATTACCTCATTAGTTCTATTGTTATTGTTACATTTATTTTGAAATTTCTAATATTTTCTAAACTGTGCATTTAATTGACCAACATTTAATTATTTACTAAGAAGTTAGTGTTTGTTTATTTTATTTATTAGTCTAGTTTTGGTCTAGTCGAGTAAAACAAAGACTGATTGGTCTAATTGTAATTTGTGAATTACATAAGAAAGAAATGATTATTTTTTACCAGTAGGTAAATCACAAAATCACAAACTTTTATTTATCTCTAAACCAACCATCTCTATGATATATCATCAACTTCTATATGAGACAGTCAATATAAACCTTCAATATTGAGGTTATTTGAGGTATTGATACAAAATTAATTACTGAGTGCTTAGAGAATATAAACCTTCGGCTTCGGCTTCGGCTTCGGCCGAAGGTTGTGGCGATAGCCGATTAATCGGCTACGGCTTCGGCTTCGGCCAAAAATAGACCTTCGGTCGGACACTAGTCAGTACTCAGTTTCATTTAAACTAAAGATTTTTTTTTATATTATGTTTGTTTTGTAATGTAGACTATATTTGTATGGATATATAAAAGAAAAAATTGTAAATTCCTTAGTTAATTAATTATAAATTAAAGTAAGAGAACCATAAATACATATTATATTTAGGAGTATCTTATTGTACTTTTCAACAACGTACAAACTCACAATTAGAACCCGGTGCCAATTTATTGTACAAAATTCTTCATCTTTATGCAAATTGCACCATTTACCAAACTAAGTCACGCTACTAATAGGTTTATGAATGTCATTTCAAGTTTCAACATTATTTAGTGCAGTCACAAGCTTTTGTACTCTCTGTAATTTAAACCTATCAGTATCATGACTGACCGATTGACCAGACCGGTGGACTTAGCATTTAATTACTTAAAAATGAGTTAAAAATTGGTTAAAAGTGAAAAAAATGAGAAAGTATTATTATTATTTTTCTATCAAGCAGACTTATTCTTTGACTAGCGGCTCACACTCGCTTCGCTCGGGTTCGCCTCAAGAATAACACTAATGGAGATCTATTAGTTCCCACGGGAACCGTTCATTTTTCCGGGATGAAGAGTAACATGTTGTTTGACCGGCAATATAAGGTATCAGAATGTTAAAGTTTACTAAATTAGGTGCATAAGTTGTTGTGTACTAAGCTGTATAAGATACTATAGTTTTTTTAACTATCAAACGGGAACTCTTTAATTATCTGGGATGAAAAGTATTTAAGATGTTGACCGGGGATATAAGGTACCACCATGCAAAATTTGTGCGTGCGTGCGTGCGTGCGTGCGTGCGTGCGTGCGTGCGTGCGTGCGTGCGTGCGTGCGTGCGTGCGTGCGTGCGTGCGTGCGTGCGTGCGTGCGTGCGTGCGTGCGTGCGTGCGTGCGTGCGTGCGTGCGTGCGTGCGTGCGTGCGTGCGTGCGTGCGTGCGTGCGTGCGTGCGTGCGTGCGTGCGTGCGTGCGTGCGTGCGTGCGTGCGTGCGAGCGTGCGTGCGTGCGTGCGTGCGTGCGTGCGTGCGTGCGTGCGTGCGTGCGTGCGTGCGTGTGTGCGTGCGGGCGTGCGGGCGTGCGGGCGTGCGGGTGTGGGTGTGAGTGTGTATATATGTATACTCTTTCAAGCTGTAACGTCTGCATAGACTATGCGACCTTTATCTTTTACAAACAAAAATACATTTTTTTCTACATAGACAAATGACATTTAATATCGTGACTTTTTTGCTAGCGCGCTCTTATTTAGGCACTCGTAACTTTTGCGCGCCTTCTCAACAGTTTGTCTCAGCAAATCTGTAGAGCGTGAAGGTTGTTTTCAATATAAAATATTGTCATTTTATAACAAAATTTACTATATAATCATTTTTTTTAATTACACTTTCAGCGTTATCGAAAAATTTCAATAGGTATATATGTAATTATATTTATCTAGCATTTTTTCAATTTAAAAATCGATACTATTTACTTAACTTTTCTCACTCAAAAACAAAAACTATTTCGAAACTATTTATTTTTATAAACTAATTAAATGCTTTCTAAAAACCTAGGCACGGAAGTATAAAGACATACATTATTGGTCACTGTATTGTAGTAAAGTTGTCGAATTGTTTATGTTCTATAGTTTACGCACTATAGTTTCGGACGATCCTATGGTAACCATTTAAATATTTTTAAGCTCTATTTTTTTTTAAACTTTCATAAAAGTTTTTAAAGTTTCCAAACAAAGAAATAGGTACATTTTTCTTAAGTTTTTTAATGTCCAGTCAGATCTATACTATAATAAAAGAGTAGAGGTCGAATGTCTGTACACAGCAAAAAAATGCTAAAAACCGAGTCAGGGGGATGTAAGAAGACAAATAGAACAAATCCAGATTTTTTTCATTTTTTTTGTTTCTCTGTCTGTTTGTCTGTTTGTACGGGCTAATCTCCGAATCTATTGGACCGATTTAAATGAAATTTTGCATGGTGGTACCTTATATCCCCGAGCAACATCTTAGATACTTTTTATCCCGGAAAATTGAATAGTTCCCGTGGGATAGTTAAAAAACTATAATAACTTATACAGCTTAGTACACAAAAACTACTGATTCGATTTAAGTAAAACTTTACAATAATATAGTTCATACATGATAATAACAAATCGGCTACTTTTCATCCCGGAAAATTAAAGGGTTCCCGTGGGACAGTCAAAAACTATAGTAACTTATACAGCTTAGTACACAAAAACTATTTATTGGATTTTGATGAAATGGTACAATAATATAGGTCATACATCAGAATAACAAATAGGTTACTTTTATTCCGGAAAAATGTACGGTTCCCGTGGGATAGATGTTTTTGTTTATTTGTAACGTATTATGTACACAACATAGACCCCAAAACAATAGTTATTAAAAAATTTCTCTGTTTGTCTGTATGTCTGTGTGTCTGTTTTTGTATGCGCGTTTCACGCGAAAAGTAATGAACCGATTTCAACGAAATTTGGTGAAGTGATAACTTATTACTCAAGTCAACCTTTAGGATACCTTTTACTTCAAGAAAATCTTTCTTTCTCCGGGAAGATACAATAACGGGTTTTATCGAGTCCTCCCTAGAAACCTTCCGCTGGCTAAACCTTAAGACATACATACATCAAAACAATATACTAAAAATTGTAGGTCTTGAAAAGTCCTACAGGAAAGTTCTGAATAGTATATGTATATCTCCTAAGCAATATCTATTCTTATCTATACCTATAATAAAACTAAGTCAAATCGATGTGCGCGTTTTACGCAAAAAGTGCTGAACCGATTTTAACTAAATTTTGTATAGTGATAACTTAGTACTCGGGTCAACATTTAGGATACCTTTTACGACAGGTGAATTATTAATTCCCACGGGAAAACACAATAACTGGTTCTATCGAATCGTCCTTAGAAATGTATATGGCTAACGCTGGCTCAACCTAAAGAGATAGATCAAAACATTGTACTAGAAAATTATAAGTCTTAAAAAGGTCGATAGAAAAGTTCTTAATTACACTACAGGTCGCTATAACTATTTTCATTATTATATATTATTGTTTTATTATACGTTATTTATTCTATTTATAAATATAATAAAACTGTAGAGGTCGAATGTCTGTACATAGAAAAAAAAATGCTAAAAACCGAGTCAGTTATCTTCTTACATCCCGTAAGAAGAAAAATAGAACAAATCCAGATTTTTTTCTTTTTTTTGTTTCTCTGTCTGTTTGTCTGTTTGTACGGACTAATCTTTGAAACTATTGGATCGATTTAAATGAAATTTTGCATGGTGGTACCTTATTTATTTTATTATTTATTTATTTATTTATTTATGTCAGGCAATATTTACATAGGGATCTTAAATATGTAAACAGAGGCCCATAGCATATATACCTTAAAACTAATATATATATTAATTATAAAAAACTTAAAAACTATTTAACACGTAGTGCAGACGTGTAAGCTGTGTCGGCGGGCAAACGACCTCGGAACTTCTGAAACACGACGCCCTGCGGCCAGAAGTCCTCCTTCATGAAGGTTGGCAGATGATGAGTCGGCACTCTCACCACAAACGAATTGAAACTCGTTTTGTGGCGAGGTACCAGCCGTTCAACCCTCAATTTGAAGTTGGACCTCTTCACGACGTAGTCTACGACATCCTCGACCTTCGTAGACCAGTGCACTCGGGACACATACAGCGGCGTCGATGGTACGGCAGGACACATCGGATGGTCTGGCTGGTTCAGAGCTGTGCCACAGATGTTACGGCATGAGGACTTCCTTTTCTTCCTCTCCACTTTAGTGAAGCCCTCCTCGACAGGTTGGATCTTCGTGGAACCCGTCGAAGGCACCTGTTTGGCAGCTGGTTTGCTCCGTCTCTTCTTTTTCCCTCCATTCGAGGGCCGCTTGTTTGGCGGTGCGGGTGTAGCGGCGGGGGCAGGCGCGGCTGCGGCGTATGCACGCGGCGGGGTCATGACCGCGCTCGCACTCGACGTCATCAGCGGGGCCGGGGATCGGGTGGCGGGCGTCGCTGTGTCGCGCGATTCACGCACCTCAGCAGTAATCGGAGGCGACGACAAACTGCTGATGGAGTCAATTTGTGCGCCGCGACGTGTGTTTACGTTAGTGACCTCCGGTGACCTACTTACAGAACCATTATTTTTGAACGATAATAATTCTGCGCGCAGCTCACTGATATCCCCGGTCAACATCTTAAATACTTTTCATCCCAGAAAATTAAAGAGTTCCTGTTTGATAGTTAAAAAACTGTAGTATCTTATACAGCTTAGTACACAACAACTTATGCACCTAATTTAGTAAACTTTAACATTCTGATACCTTATATTGCCGGTCAAACAACAGGTTACTTTTCATCACGGAAAAAAGAACGGTTACCGTCGGAACTTATAGATCTCCATTAGTGTTATTCTTGAGGCGAACCCGAGCGAAGCGAGGGTGAGCCGCTAGTATGAATCATAAAATTAAAAAAATATGGGTTAAACATTTATTAATTTATTTATATTTAGTTTTAATTTGAGTTAAAAGGTTTAATTAAAAAAAAAACGGTTTTAAATTTAGGTACATATTTTATCGATTTATAATACCTAATAAGTATTGTGCCTATTTTAATCAAATTAATTACGATATATAAATATTTTTAGTAACATTGTTAATTAATGTAGCTTTACTCTAACGTACTCATCCTTTTTTAAATATTCTTTTAAAGTGACATTTTTTAAGACTTTTTTCAAAGAAAGTGTCAAAGGAAGAACTGGCAAACCTAAAACCCAAATTTAGTTCAGTCAATAATGACATAAAAAGGGCCTTTCGCTGTAAAAGGGCAAGGAGAGCTCTAATTACACACAGTTTGGTGTGCTCATTAATACCCCAAATTTTTCATTACAGCAATAGCTGATGAGATACCGCTCAGGAAATTGCCCGGAGTTATTTATACGTATAAACCTAGATCATGCAGGGCAACGAAATAAAAAATATGAGTAATACTTTCTTAGATTTACGCGAATACTTGACATTTTAAATAAAACTATCTTTTCGGATTTTTTCGCGAATTTATTTTGATTTTTGGTTCCCGACGTTTCGAATGCTTTACAGCATCCATGGTCACGGGAGAGACTGAGGTGTTACATGTCTTGAAGGTATAGTTGTTACAGACAGCCTACCCACAATTAACAAAATGAAAATTACACCAATTACATTACAATATTTTTTAACTTTAAAACATTTTTATAATTTTAATTATAATTGAATATGGAATATTATTTATTTAATTTTGCTATTATTTTTTATAATTATTACAATTTTAAAATATTAATTAGTAATCTATATTTAGTGTTGCCATTATTATATTTATAACCATAAAGAAAAATATAAAATATAGTATTAATTATTTAAGCCATATAATTGTTCTATGTGTAATTTAAAAAGTTAAAATTAATTAAGGATAATAATTTTCATTTAGTTTGCTGTTATTTAAAAATTAAAATTATTTATTTTTCATTTGTAAAAGTATATAGTAATAGTGTTGCTTAGTAAGTTGTTTTTAAATAACAGCAAACTAAATTAAAATTATTATCCTTTATTAATTTTAACTTTTTTAAATTACACATAGAACAATTATATGGCTTAAATAATTAATACTATATTTTATATTTTACTTTATGGTTATAAATATAATAATGGCAACACTAAATATAGATTACTAATTAATATTGTAAAATTGTAATAATTATAAAAAAAAATAATAGCAAAATTAAATAAATAATATTCCATATTCAATTATAATTAAAATTATAAAAATGTTTTAAAGTTAAAAAATATTGTAATGTAATTGGTGCAATTTTCATTTTGTTAATTGTGGGTAGGCTGTCTTTAACAACTATACCTTCAAGACATGTAACACCTCAGTCTCTCCCGTGACCATGGATGCTGTAAAGCATTCGAAACGTCGGGAACCAAAAATCAAAATAAATTCGCGAAAAAATCCGAAAAGATAGTTTTATTTAAAATCTCAATAGGTATATTGAAAATATTTTTTTATATTGTGAGACTTTCGCTATAGTTGTTGAACTCCTCATGAGTGGCATAAAAGATGGTTTCGTATTATGGAACGTTAAAGGATTTTATATTTTTTCTAGAAAATATGACTATTTCAATAAGCCTCGTATTTAAGCCACCAGGAAAGTCTATACTCTGTACTATGGCTAGTGCACGCCGCATGACTGCGGACTGACGCCTGCGCCCGCGCAGATCCCCTCTGAAGTCTGAACCTCTTAATATACTTATATGTGCAAGATGTTGATTGATTGAAATAATGCTTGTTCTTTATAAAGAACCTCTAACCACCATTTTTTTCTTATAAAAATATTTGCAAGCATCAAAGCCGTTTTGCAGAAGAAATACTGTGTTGTTACATATTTTTTAAGGTCAAAGTATGAGTCATGAAATTGTAGAAAATAAAATAAAATAAATAATAAATAAATTATTTATTATTTATTTTATTATACGTATATATTGAGAAAGATCTTTAAACATAAAATTTATTTTACTATATATTTTATTTGTTTAAATCAATAGTTGCTCAGTTATCCCTCTCTAACTTTTAAAATAAGGAGTGAAAAATCAAAAGAATATTAAATATAAGTATTCCAATATTCTTTTGAAGAAAAAAATATTATATGAGTTTTTATTATGCTAGACTGTGGATAGCTAATTATTTTCTAGAACAAACTTCTCCAGTCGTTGTCAGTTTATATAAAATTCTTAATGATTTAATCTAATAAAAAACTTTGACGCTTAAAGTTCATAATCTTAATTTACTTAGTCTTAACAACTGATGAGTAACAGTCATTAGTTAAAACTTATTTAATATGAAACTACCATAAATAAATTTTAAGATTTTGAACCACTGAAAGATTGTTCAAGTTATACTTAATTAATATTAGTGTATTTGTTTTTATACTAATGATGTTTATGATACTTTAGATCGCTGTCTGTACAATGATTGTCAACTTTTTCATTGCCGTTTTTCTTTCGTTTTCTTTTCCAGAGTATCCTGGACCCATAACCTCTTGGGTTTTATGATTAAAAAAGAATCTTATTAGATTACTTTTTAATTATTTTTATAATCTTTTTCAATATAGATATTTGAGAAAAACTATTATTTACTTTAATTTTGCATTAAACTCAAAACAAAGATTTTTAGAATTTTTGTGTTTGTCGGTTTGTCTGTTTGCCTGAAGGCGGCGTCTAAAGTAGTTGCTAATGAAGCAAAATCTTTGACATTATGGATACCTAACCATACATTTTCTTATTTATCAACTTTTTAATGAACTAGAGTATCTCTTCTCTATTGTATGTTGAAAACTAATATACTAAAATATCTATTGATATAGGCAAGTGCTATGAGCTAGATAAGTATAATAAAGTTTAAGCTTTAAAAGTGGAACAGACATAGTGACGGACGGACAGATTACAGTATTAGTTGTAAGTATTAATTAAAAACTCTTTGGAACCGAACCCTAAAACAAAATATTTAATATGCACAAAAAATAAATACTGTAAGTAGCCGCCTTATGTATTTAAGTGTACTCGTTATGACTTATTAGTAGCTGAAGTGATCTCTTGACCTTTTCATAAAGTTACGGCAAACTTTTATATTAATAACGATTTATTGCTATTTAGTTTGTACAATATCGTTACAAGAAATGTTCTTGTGAAATAATACTTATTGATCTTTATAAAGGTAAAGGTTAAAATAGGTAGTGTGAGTGAAATATTGTACTATATTCTTCGTTGATATTGTTAAAAAATTGATTAAAAATATAGGTATACCTACTTATTAATCTAAGTAATCAAGAAAAAAAAGAAAAGAAGGTAGTGGTAGTATAAATAAAGCATAGATAGTTTATTAAAATATGGGTTGTTATAATATAATATAGAGCTATCTCCCCCTCCCCCCCCCCCTACCCCCATCGTGCGTTCACCTTCTCGTGGGGGGAGAGGGCCCAGTAGTGTCCGGCAATCCAGCCGGGCGCGAAGCTAAGAAACGCACAGGCAGGTGGCCCACTTCGGTGGGCGGTGTACCATGTGGGTTGCTCCTGGTACTGCTCTGATAGTAGAGTGGACTGTGGAGTGAGAGATCAGGCTCATAACCAATAGCTGTGCAATGTGCTCTCCGAGGCAAAGGGTTGAATAACACCGCCAACTTTCTATCTTTGGACTGAATTTTTTGACAGAAACGTTTAATAACTCTCGAATTCGCACTCGAACCTGGAACCTCCGGTTTTGTAGCCGTACACGCTCGTCACTAGTCTACCAATAATAAAAATATACGTTATAGACTGTAGTACTCTCACTAATATTATGATAGCGAAATTGTTGATATTACCTGTTCACGCCTATGTACCATATTATATACATAGGCCTTAATACGCTTGGGCATGACCGATGAGGGTCATGAGACAGATTTTATATGAATTATTTAAAATTTAATATATTTTTTAAATAATGGCTATAACTTATGCTTATACGTATAGTACATATAACATTAGAAAGCAATTTGCAAGAGTAGCCTCGTACGTTCTAGTTGCAGAGCGAATAAGAGTAATTTATGAGTTCATGTCTAAATTTCTATGTGGATTTACAATATGATAGTAATACAAAGACTGCGAAAATACTTAAGCTATATATATATATATATATATATATATATATATATATATATAGCATGGAAGTATTATGTAATATAGAATTAAAAATAAACAACTAGTAAAAACCAACGAACGAAAGAAAACAACTAACTATATTCTATTACTTTTAGTTTTTTTAATATTATACTTGTGTTATTCCTTGCCACAAATTAAACATAAGTTAAATAACATACTAGCGCAAGTGAAGTAGTTATATAATAACAGCGTTCAGTTTTTCATTGCATTATTCAAGTTATATAATATTTAAAAAATGTTTTCGGACATTTATATTTATAATTTAATATAAATCATTTAAAAACATATATTTTAATACGAAATTTTTGTGAAATAAATAGCAGACAGGTATTTTTTAAATGTAATCAAAACTGAGTAACATTTTGAGTTGATGCTTTATAGCTTGAGCTTCCCATTTCAGGCGTTTGTAGGTGAAGTGCTCTGGATTAGATAAACAAACGTTGATAACATGTTACTTACTTTAATTACATATGAAATATTTACTGCTATTAAATATAAAAAGTAGACACAATTCATAAAAAAATAATGGTATATAAAGTATAAAGTTAAAGCTATCAGAAACTTTTAGTGGTTTTGAAAGGCGACATAGACTAGCATTAAAAATTTAATAGAAATGATATCAAGTCAATTTTATCGCTATAGAAAATTTTATTCAGTATTTAAAAAAAATAATAATTAGTAAATATAAATAAAAAATACTTGAATTAATTATTTAACTAAAATAATAACATTTCTATAAAAATATTTTTTTGGGGAATTACACATCTAAACGATTGTTATCAGTATGCCTCAGGAAGAACCACGGTAAAAAACATATAAATGCGTAATAGCATAATTCTTCCAACAATATCTCATTTCTTAATTTACGTCAAAATGCTAAAATCACAACCCTCCTGTTGGCTTCGCCGTAGTCGGCCATCTATAAACTTTCAGCTTTATTGATAGATAGATAAAATTAAAACAATCAGATTATGTATTTAGATAAAGAAAATAAGGCCATAACCTGATCCCCCTCGTATTGAAGGGAGCTCGAGCCCAGCAGTCGAAGGTTAAAAAGGTCCGAGTACATACATTATGTACATACATACATACAATTATAGGACTGTTAGTACATCTATACATATAATAAAATTGTAACTAAGCCGAATCTGTACATTAAATATTTTTTGGAAAATCTTATTGAAATAAACATTATTATCGATACAGAGGCCGAGTCTATAGTTTTTAGAATTTTTGTCTGTCTGTCTGTTACCGCATTACAAAAAAACCACTGAAGTGATTTTGATGAAATTTGGTATGGTGAAAGCTGGTTATCTGGGTCAACATATAGGATATTTTTTACCGCGGGAAAATGTCTCATTTCTGAGGAAAAATACAAAAACTGCAATGTAAGAGTATACGTAATATGTAAAATTTAAGAATTTGGTTTTTGGTAATCTGAACGCGGGCGAAGCCGCGAGCAATACTAGTCACTAATATTTTTGTCTCATCCCTAATTGATTTATACTATTACTCTATGACACACTTGGTAAAAGATGGTGGATTGCAATACATATTTAGATTCATATCAGTGTTTTTTTTTTCTTAATCCAATTAAATACAAGCATATATGTACATAACAAGGATTAATAATAAATTTAACTTACGTCACTTCTATTTTAAAGTATCATTATTTCTAAGATAATATGTACATTGTAAGGTCATTTTTAGATTACTGTACTTTTGGCGTGGTAAGTTAATCAGAAACTGTAAATATATATAAATATTTGAAGTGGAAGAAAGCGCTGTGAAGTATATTACGATTTTTAAAATTTTACTTACTAAGCTTGCACCGTTGTTAGTTCATTATCACAGTTTAAAGGAACTATTTTAAAACTTTAAAATTGTAACATTTTGTGTTCATCTTCATGTTCTCCATTTTGTAACAATAAAACGTATACTACTGTTTAATTTTTTGTTAAATGTCAATAATTCATACTTTTTACCTAATACATAAAATTCTCGTGTCACAGATATATAAATAAATAAAAAGAAAAAACATTTTCGATAATGCGAAGATTTTTTTTAATTTTGCCGCCCCTAAAAAATTTATCGCCCTGGGCACTAGCACCGAGTGCCAGAGAGTCCTAGTGTAAATCCAGCGCTGTATCAAAATAATATGAAACTTACTACGTTCCTAACAACATCTTAAAAATCTCTTAATAAAGAGTTGAAATTTAAACAGCCTTATTCTATAATAATAACTTTTGCTTATTAAAAAGCTTGGATGGGAAACAATATATTTTTGAAACTAGCATTGCCCGCGGCTCCGCCCGCGTTCAGATGACCAAAAACTAAATTCTTAGGTTTTACATATTAGTATACTCTTACATTGCAGTTTTAATATTTTTTCTCAGAAATGAGACATTTTCCCGCGGTAAAAAGTATCCTATATGTTGACCCAGATAACCAGCTATCACCATACCAAATTTCATCAAAATCCCTGCAGCGGTTTTTATGTGATGCGGTAACAGGCAGACAGACAGACAAAAATTCTAAAAACTATAGATTCGGTCTCTGTATCGATAATAATGTTTATTTCAATAAGATTTTCCGAAAAATATTTGATGTACAGATTCGGCTTAGTTACAATTTTATTATATGATATAGAAATACATGATTAATTTAAAAAATAAAAATTAAAAACAGACAAAAAATTGATGCGATAATGCTCAATATTGTATTATACAACCTAAGTAACTAACCTAATATTGTATTATAAGCCTAAGCTGTATAAGTTACTATAGTTTTCTAATTTTCCCACGGGAACTCTTTAATTTTCCGGAATGAAAAGTATCTTAGATATTGACTGCGGATATAAAGGTACCACCATGCAAAATTTCATATAAATCGGTCTAATAGTTTCGGAGATTAACCCGTACAAACATACAGAGAAACAAAAAATTGAAAAATATGGATTTGTTCTATTTACATCACGTAAGAAGAGAACTGATTAGGTTTATAACATTTTTTTTCTATGTAGAGACATTCGACCTCTACAGTTTTATTATACATATATGTATATATAGATAGAATAAATAACGTATAATAAAATATTGGTATTTGTAATATTAAATAATGGTAGTATTGCTGTAGGTTATATGTATATTGTTACTTTTAACTGCATAATTACTTGATGTTTTAATATGTGGTAACATTTAGTTTTTTTTAAATTCAAAATTTTTATATAATATGTATCATCTTATCGTGGTGGTAAGCTTTTGTTTACGTGTTATAAATCTGTGAAAACTTGGTTGGTTTTTAGCATTACTTTTACGTTTTAGAATGTAATTATTTATTGTACTGCTTGTTTCCCTTGAAAAGCTAATAAATAAAAAATACAGTGATATATAATAATGAAAATTATTATAGCGAGTGTACCTTGGGAGATAGATATATACTATTGAGAACTTTTCTATAGACCTTTTTTTTAAGACTTACAATTTTCTTGTACAATGTTTTGATATATCTCTTAAGGGTAGCCAGCATTAGCTACATAAATTTCTGAAGATGATTCGAAAGAACCAGTATTTGTTGTTGAACTGTAAGAATTAATAATTTGCCTGTCGTAAAAGGTATCCTAAATGTATTTTTTTTTTTAAAAACCGACTACAAAAAAAGCACTCAAAAGTAAAAAAAAATAACTGATTGGTAGTTTTTATTTACTATACATACTTAATTAAATATTTTCGGAGTCGGTGTGCTTTGCTTTGTATCAGCTGGCTTGCATGCGCGCGCGCGCACACACACACGCACAAGCACGCGTACGCGCATGCGCACGCGCACACGCACACGCACACGCACGCGCACACGCACACGCACACACACACACTCACACACTCACACACTTACACACTCACTCACTCACTCACTCACATACTCACTCACTCAAACACCCACTCACTCACACATTCACTCACTCACTCACTCACTTACACACACTCACTCACGCACACACACACTCACACACTCACTCACTCACTCACTCACCCACCCACACATACCCACTTAAAAATTCTGGTTCTAAAATCCGATTCTAAAGTGTTAGGCTTGTCAAATCAAACAAAATAAGCCCAAACTCAAAGTATCTACTATTAGCCGTTGAAGAGTTCCACCTATCCACCTTCTGGCCTTACCATCAGATCAGGTCAACGGAAATAGAAACACTTGCATAGTTTCAAGTCAATTAGAAATAGGTTAAATTCATTATTAGCTATTTTTCCACCCTTAGGGGTGATTTTTTTTTGAAATTTAAATGGAACCAATTTGGAAGTATACACTTTCAAACAAAACAAAAATTGTCCAAATCGGTTAATAAATGACGGAAATCTGAAGTAACAGACATAAAAAAAACATACAGCTGAATTGAGAACCTCCTCCTTTTTGAGGAAGTCGGTTGAAAATTTAGTTAAAATCGGTTCAGTACTTTTTGCGTGAAACGCGCACATCGATTTGACTAAGTTTTATCATATGCATAGATAAGAATAGATATTGCTTAGAAGATAGACATATACTACACAGAACTTTTCTGTAGGACTTTTCAAGACCTACAATTCTTTAGTATATTGTTTTGATGTATGTATGTCTTTAGGTTTAGCCAGCGAAGAAAGATTTTCTTGAGTTAACTCGAGTAATAAGTTATTACTTCACCAAAGGTTGAAATCAGTTCATTAATTTTCGCGTGAAACGCGCACACAAAAACAGACAAACAGATATACAGACAAACAGACAAAATTTTTAATAACTATTGTTTTGGGGTCTATGTTGTGTACCTACATAATACGTTACAAATAAACATAAACATCTATCCCACGGGAACCGTACAATTTTCCGGGATAAAAAGTAACCTCTTTGTTATTCTAATGTCTGAACTACACTCTATATTATTGTAAAGTTTCATCAAAATCCAATCAATATTTTTTGTGTACTAAGCTGCATAAGTGAATATATTTTTTTGGCTATCCCACGGGAACTCTTTAATTTTCCGGGATGAAAAGTAGCCATTTTGTTATTGTCATGTATGAACTATATTACTGTAAAGTTTTATTAAATTCCGATCAGTAGTTTTTGTGTACTAAGGTGTATAAGTTATTATAGTTTTTTAACTATCCCACGGGAACTCTTTAATTTTTCGGGATAAAAAGTATCTAAGATGTTGTCCGGGGATATAAGGTACTACCATGCAAAATTTCATTTAAATCGGTCGAATAGATTCGGAGATTAGCCCGTACAAACAGACAAACAGACAGACAAACAGACAGAGAAACAAAAAATTTGAAAAAAAAAACTAGATTCGTTCTATTTGTCTTCTTACACCCCCCTGACTCGGTTTTTAGCATTTTTTTGCTATGTACAGACATTCGACCTCTACTGTTTTATTATAGTATAGATAATACTTTATTCTACTGACCTAGTATTAGATTGTATTATTAAACGTGTTTTTTCGTGGGTAAAAACTTTAAAATTGTGCGTCACTAAGAATGAATTATTAGAAAAACGGCTAAAAGTGGTGCACGATTTGGAAAATTCTAAAACATCTAAAATTGCAATTAAAGCTGCGCTATTCATCTTGTGCAACACTTATAAAATTAGGTGAAACAAAAATATGAATAATAATATCTAATTTTCAATTACCATGCGTGTCAGAATTAAAAAACAGAGGGTACGCATAGCTCGAGCTTAAAACTTTCCAGTTCTTGATTGGTCGGCATTTCACTTTTACAAGGGGCAACTTTGAACTTGCTCGCAATCAGCCGGCCAATTTTTAATAAGGCCTGCCAACAAATAATCTCTAATTACTTTACGCTGAGATATTAAGAAGTATTGTTAGAGCTTCAACGGTCGCGAACATGCCGGCATGGAAGTTAACAATTGATTTCCCAGAAACTAACCACGGAGGCGTAACATACCATATTTTTTTAATAATACAGTTTTAATTTTTATCTATATTTTAATTAGTCTGTATTTCTTTATTTTTTAATAACATCAACTTTTGTTAGATTTTTAAGTCTATTACTATAAAATGATTGATATTTCTATTATACACAAAAATATTAATCTTACAGTTCTGGCTGGTATCGGTAATGTTGGCTTAACATAAGCTTGTGGACATCCTAGCAGGCTATTAACGGTTGTGTAGGTTCTCAACATATTAAAGGACATGTTAGTTGATAATGATTCTGTAGATAATAGTCATATAAGTAAATTAATATTTTATTATGATAATTAAAATGTTAAAAATCTAAGATCATACTAGGATAAATGCGGTCCAGATATTGTTCTGAACATGAAAAGTGTACTAGTACTTTAGTATAAAAAGCCTTGATAATTTCCCATATTTTTAAAATTTCACCATTTTTTGGTCCCTCAATATAAAATATAATTTCATCCCTGGTATCTAGAACAAAGCCTGTTAAAACAGAGTTTAAATCTTTTGAACTCATACTGTGTTCATTAATTCTATTTATTTCCATTAAGATCGCGTTTACAGCTTGTGAATTGCAAGTTTGGCAGTATAGTCTTGAATATCCTTGACCAAAACTTTTTGCTTTGCATCCTACTAGACCTATAGTAGTTTCTATAGTCATTTGTGCTTGCAAAACGGCAGAAGACTGAATACCAACATCTGGTTTTACTTCTAGTCCTATGGCATTCATATGATTAGTACAGCAACTTTTTCTAGAACCGTATGCCACTGAAACTTTGGGTGGAAACAAAGGAAACTCTCCTCTTATAAGTTCGTTGTTGCCTCTCGCCAAACGACTTAAATCTATTTTTGTTATAGCTATAAGAACATCTTGGTTATCCTTGCTAATGTTAGAGGATATAGGATTAAAGTGATCATTTTTCTCTGGCCCGAAAAAAATAGGATTGCTATATATTAGGTTAGTTTGTCGCACACCGCGGAGCTGAAATAAATTCGATTTATAAACTTACAGGCATTGTAGTATATAGAATATTTTTATATAAACACTAGCATTACCCGCGGCTCCGCCCGCGTTCAGATGAACAAAAACCAAAGTCTTAGGTTTTACATATTAGTATACTCTTACATTGCAGTTTTTGTATTTTTTCTCAGAAATGAGATATTTTCCCGCGGTAAAAGTATTCTATATGTTGACCCGGATAACCAGCTATCACCATACCAAATTTCATCAAAATCCCTTAAGTGGCTTTTCTGTGATGCGGTAACAGACAGACAGACAGACAAAAATTCTAAAAACTATAGATTCGGCCTCTGTATCGATAATAATGTTTATTTCAATAAGATTTACAAAAAATATCTAATGTACAGATTCGGCTTAGTTACATTTTTATATGTATCCATACAAGAAGTAATCGAATTCAAATAATTTTGGAATAAAAGTAAATATATTATTGTAAAAGAAACAAACATATTTTAATTAATACTTAACCTGTATTTCAAATGGGTCATCTAAAAATGCAGTAGTAATCTCAAAAGCTTTGGAGAGCTGTAATGGGACCGTATGGTAGTCATTAAAGTTTATAGGTTTTGGGGATTTTATGTCTTGCTTTTGTGAATCGTGTTCTTCGTCACCTATTATCCAACGGGTATATATTTGCGATATCCTGTATAAAGTAATATACTTATCGTATAAAGGAATTGCTTTAAATGATTATATAAACATATAGATGTTTGTATGTATTATATCTGCCTTTATAACGTATTTGAGTTTAAATTTAAAATATAAATCGTAAACGTAAATATTTACGGAAATTTAAATAATGAGCAAATATGTTTTGGTTGAAGTCACCTTGCTTTTTTGAATTCCTCGATTGGTAAATCATATATTTTTTCGATGTTCACAAATATTATAGGCAAATCGTCGTATGAAGGTAGGTTTTTACTACTGATTAACACTATGGTATTACTTTGGTCTGGCGGACGATCACCAATTGAGTTAAACATAGAAATCCGACCACTGCCTATAGGCACAGATCATATAATTAAAGTACCTATAGGCATAATTTAAATATGACAAGAAATAGTTCAACTATAAATAAGTATTTTAATTTAATTATTATATAATAATATACGCTTTATAAGCAAAAATGTAAATATATAATATGATATTTTTTGGATTCTTTAATAATAAAAATCATTAATTGTTTTAGCATCATTAAAAATAATAATCATAATAATTATTATTTAACAAAAATATCAAAAGAATATATTTATATATTATAAAATACTATATATCCCAGAAAATAAAATAATTGTAAAATTTACCCGCTAAAATAGCGTCCCCGGACAAATAAATACCATATTTTTCTTTTTGTACTTCTGTCGGTTTTTTCTTTTCTTTAATTAATTTCGATTCTCTTCTCTCTTTTGGTTTTATCATTTCTTCTGATTTAGTTAGCGATTCTCTTTCAAAAATGTCATCTTTTTTTAGGATTTCTTCTTGTACGTTATACAAAATCGCATCTTGATGTCTTACATCTAAATAATAATTAATCATAAAAAATCTATTGATTTTTGGGTTAATTATGACTTTTAAAACAAAATAAATAACCCGTAACATTGCTAGGTGTATCGAAAACTCCATCCAAATATGAAGCGGGAATATGAATCTCAATAAGTTTATATAATAAATTCTGAATAAATTCCTCAAAAGTCTCTTCTTTTTCTAAAACTGACCCAAAATATCGGCGTTCACCAAATTTCAAAGGTGGAAAATAAGCCTCCACATTCTTGTCATTTTTGGCGCTGTAATGTTATATATTTATTTATTTGATCTACCAGTAGGCTTTTACCTTATGATTAAAATAATAAAATAGAATTAGAAAAAAGAATAACCATAGTTCATCTATATTAACACATAAAGCTAAAGAGTTTGAATTTTTTCTTTGTTTGAAATTTCTGGAACTGCCAGTCTACGAGTAATTTTTAAATGTGGGCCTGTTGGCATTTTATATATAGGCCATTTATCATAAAACTATTTGAAATGAAAATAATAAAATGCCATTAAATAAATATCTATTATATTAATAAGGAAAAAGAAATTACTTATTACTCAGATTACCGCCTCCCATAGAACATGTCACAGTTGCTGTATGATTTTTTAAGTCGAGTACTCGAGCGACAAAGGCGTGACGGATTGAAAATGTAAACCAGCGTCGCTCTAAAAATTGCCACGTCCGTACATAACCAAATTTACTTCCACACCAAATCTATATAACGTGACTAGTGTTACTGTTAAGAGAAATTCATACTGATCTACATAATAATAAAATCGGACAAGTACGAGTCTGACCGGCCGACATTGAGCATGAAATGTAAAATTGAATCCAGATGAATTTGTTTGTTTTGTGGCTTTTAGGAGTGCCGTGTTTTCAATTTACTACGCCACGTCAAATTTATGTTTTGTTTTCATACTAATTTGTTAGTCAAAAGTAAAATAAAATATTTACCTATCTACGAAATATTAAATTGAAAAACAAAGTTAACTTTGCGTCCGAACACGTGAAATGGAAAATATCCCACATCTCAAAAACTACTCATCGTATTTTCTTCAAAATATCAAGTTGAAAGTATGTTCAGAATTTTTAGACTCATACTTTTAAGGTCAGAGTGGACGGGACCCAATGTGTACGACTTTGGAAGCATATAACTCTGCAACTACTGGCGTTAATAGATAAAATACTAAGAAATATCTGTCTGAACTTTGAAGACCTATCCAGAGATACCCCAAACGCTTATGTAGACTTAAAAAAATGTTGCTCACTCAGTTACATATTTTTTATAATTTGACTACAGAATTGTCTAGCAATTTACATGAAACACCTACCAAATTTCAGCAACGTAATTCTAATAGTTTTTTAATAAAATGGCTGTGGTATACGGAGACGAGCATGGCGAAATTATAAGGGTTCCGTTTTAGCTATTTGGCTACGGAGCCTTAAAAATAAAATGCTGCTCGTTTGTAAGAGCATCACTTATCTTAAATTTTTGTAATAGTCGGCGTAGGGATTTAAAAGAGTTTGAGAAGTTGATTGGAAAATTGGGAAATTCAGTAGAAACATTTTTATATAATTTAAAATTTAAATTAAATTTAATTAGTTTAAGTTGAAAGTTAAAATACTGTAAGATACTTTGGAGGCATTTTTCAATTTTTGAATTCATTTTGTTATTTGTAGGTAGAGTGTCTGTAACAACTATATAATACCTTAGAGACATCTAACACCTCAGTCTCTCCCGTGACCATGAATGCTGTAAAGCATTCGAAACGTCGGGAACCAAAAATCAAAATAAATTCGCGAAAAAATCCGAAAAGATAGTTTTATTTAAAATGTCAAGTATTCGCGTAAATCTAAGAAAGTATTAAAATAAAAATGAGCTTGTTTAAGTAGGTAGAGAGCTTATAATGAAAAAATAAATAGAATTCAAAACAATAAAAATGAAATGCGCGCGTAGAGGACACACGGGGAAAATGTGTTGGGTCCTTGTATTTCTGTCTTGTCGGTAAAGTGGATTTTGATTCGTTTTACAATAAGATAGAACTGTACACGACTTATCATGAGCAATATAAACATAAACTTTGGTTTCTTATTGAACTTTTTTAGGGCATGTATTTCCGAAATTTCTTCGTTAGTGCTTATATTTCTTATTTAAGGAACTTTTGCGTAATATTTTTTTCCTCTGGGTTTTTAATTTAGTGATTTATGCAGTAGTCGTCAGTCAGTCGGTGAAAGAATTTAAGATTATAGATACATATATATTTAACTTACCTTTACAACATGAGGCCATATAAGAATATCTAAATCATAATTTTGTCCAGGATACAGTTGGTACTGTATTTTTATAGCTTCATGATATGGCCCGAGATCTAACCACCCTTCATTACAGTCATGCCAAACATCCATTCTTAGAATTTCAATAGCAAATGTAAGTGTAAAAGTGCTTTTTGAAAATTTATTAAGGTCAGTAACAATTTTGTTTGGCGTCACTTTACTCATTTTTACTTAATGAAAATGACAACATTAAAATAATATTTACAGATACTGAAAGCAACGCATCTATTTGTTAGTGAAAATAAAATTTTTAGGCAGTAAGATCTCCTTAGTTTATTTATAAAAGTTAAATACAATATAATTGCTTTTTTAAATAAGAGTTTCTTTTCAAATATATTCAATGAAAGGCAGTGTTGATGATTGATTCACCTAAAATATAAAACCTATACAAAAATATCTAAAATTTCAAAACTCATAAATTGTCTGTGTTTCTATGTGATATGGCCGGTACCTACATTATACCATCAGTCAAGTTGAAATCTCGCAGGCACGAGCGCCAAAATAAACGTGATGGTGTCACGTAGAGCAATATATACGTGTAATCTCTTTTCTTTCTGAATGTAAAAAATTGGTCTGTCAATTTCCCATGCTTCCTATAGTACTAGTATAGTATTATATGATCTGTGCTATAGTCAAAGTATTGCAGGATAATAAAACTGCAAATTTTTTTAACATCGAGATACATTACTTTTCATTTAGTTTATTTGGTGCCATTTAAATTGTGCGGAGTATGCTCCATTTTATTGAGCTTTTACACGCTTTTACTTTTATATCTTGGATACAATCTTTTATATGTTTTAAACAAAATTCTCTTTAAGCATATTATGCAGTGAACTACATCATAGTCATGATCCACCAACCATGATTAAAATCATGGTATTTATTGCTTCTTAATACAAAATGTAATCAGGCAAGTATCAATAAATTTACATTTTTAAATAGATATTTTATATAAAAAATAATGATCAAAGAATATTTTTGAATGATATAAAATACTTAGTTATTATTAAAAGTTTTTACATACGTACATATGTACGTTTTATTACTTAAATACGTTTCACAATGTTTTTTAATTGAAACTGATAAAATTGATATGTTATTCAAATATAAAAATGATATAGCTGTGATTTAATGACGACACGTTTGGATCAGTTTGTAGTGACCCTACTTGCTGTGCCAGCGGTCGCGGGTTTGAATCCCGCTGGAGGTATTCATTTGTGTGATGAGCACGAATGTTTGTACTCCAATCATGGGTGTTTATATTTATATTATGCATGTATTTAAAGTTATATATCTGTAGTGTATCAACTATCTGGTATTCATAACACAAGTCTCTTAGCTTACCATGGAACTAGATGGTGCTGTGTGGTAATGTCCCAACATATTTTATTTATTTCAATATTATAAAACAAAGTCCTCCGCCGCGTCTGTCTGTCCGCTGTTCGTGATAAAATCAAAAAGGACTGCACCAATTTTCATTCTGTTTTCACCAATGCATAGAGTGGTTTTCGAGGAAGGTTTTAGTATATACTTTGTTAAATTTTTGTATACATTAGCTAAAATATAAAGATATTTAATGGAAGTGTCGGAAAAAAATCCACAGATCTTGTGTCTCCACGACCTTACAGTACATTGAGTACTTAGAATCAGGGGGAAGTAAGAAGAGAAATAGAACAAATCTAATTTTTTTCATTTTTTTTCTCTGTCTATTTGTTTATTTGTACGGGCTAATCTCCGAAATCTTTCTTTTTCTTTATCTAGAAACCCGAGCGAAGCGAGGGAAAACCGCTAGTAACTAATATATAATTTGATGGATGAAAGAGAAGAGACATTAAAAGAAACACATAACACAGGCGAAGAAGAAATTCAAAGAAGACACGCCTGTTACAATAACTAGCAGTTAATCAAATTAACAGTTAAACTAACTAGCAGTTTATCAAACTAACAGTTAAACTAACTGGCAGTTAATCAAATTAAGAGTTAAACTAACTGACATTTAAGCTAACCGAAAATTAAACTTACTGACAGTTAAAGTAACTGACAGATAAGCTAACTGACAGTTAAATTAACTGACAGTTGGGTAAACTATGAGTTAAACTAACTGACAGTTAAACTTACTAGCTGTTAATAAAACTGCCAATAAGTCTTACTGACATTTAAAAAAACTGACAGTTAAACTAACTGGCGGTTAAAATATCAGTTAAACTAACTGACAGTTAAACTAATTAGCCATTAATTTAACTTACTGTTAATTTATCTGACAGTTAAACTTACTGACAGTAAATCAAACTGTCAGTTAAACTTACTGGTAGTTAAAATAACTGACAGCTAAACTAAATAACCGTTAATATAACTTACTGTTAATCTAACTAGCAGTTAAAATTACTGACAGTTAAACTAACTGACAGTTAAACTAACTGACAGTTAAACTAACTGGATGTTATACTAACTGACAGTGAACTAACTGACAGTTACTCTTACTAGCTGTTAATCAAACTGACAGTTAATATAACTGACAGTTAACCTTACTGACAGTAAAACTTACTGGTAGTTAAAATAACAGACAGATAAACGAATAGACAGTTATACTAAATGACAGTTAAACTTACTAGCCGTTAATGAATCTGACAGTCAACCTAACGGAGAGTTAAACTTACTGACAGTTAACGAAACTGACAGTTAAACTCACTTGCAGTTAAATTAACTGAGAGATAAACGAACAAACAGTTAAATTAACTGACAGTTAGCTAACTGACAGTTAAAATAACCGACAGTTAACTAACTGTTAAAACTAGCCATTCATAAAACTGACAATTAATCTTACTGACAGTTATTTTTTTCTGACACTTACCCTTACTGACAGTTAATTTTACTGACAGTTAAACTAACTGATAGTTAAATTAACTGACAGTTAAATAAACAGACACTTAAACTAACTAACAGTTAAGCTAACTGGCAGTTAAGTTAACTCACAGCTAAGCAAATTCACAGTTAAAGAAACAGTTACACAAACAAATAAATAAATCTATACTATAATAAAAGAGTAGAGGTCGAATGTCTGTACATAGCAAAAAAATGCTAAAAACCGAGTCAGGGGGATGTAAGAAGACAAATAGAACAAATTCAGATTTTTTTCAATTTTTTTGTTTCTCTGTCTGTTTGTCTGTTTGTACGGGCTAATCTCCGAATCTATTGGACCGATTTAAATAAAATTTTGCATGGTGGTACCTTATATCTCCGAGCAACATCTTAGATACTTCTTATCCCGGAAAATAAAATAGTTCCCGTGAGACAGTCAAAAAACTATAGTAACTTATACAGCTTAGTACACAAAAACTACTTATTGGATTTTGATGAAATGGTATAATAATATAGGTCATACATCAGAATAACAAATAGGTTACTTTTATTCCGGAAAAATGTACGGTTCCCGTGGGATAGATGTTTTCGTTTATTTGTAACGTATTATGTACACAACATAGACCCCAAAACAATAGTTATTAAAAAAATTGTCTGTTTGTCTGTATGTCTGTTTGTCTGTTTTTGTATGCGCGTTTCACGCGAAAAGTAATGAACCGATTTCAACGAAATTTGGTGAAGTGATAACTTATTACTGGAGTCAACGTTTAGGATACCTTTTACTTCAAGAAAATCTTTCTTTTTCCGGGAAGATACAATAACGGGTTTTATCGAGTCCTCTCTAGAAACCTTCTGCTGGCTAAACCTTAAGACATACATACATCAAAACAATATACTTAAAAATTGTAGGTCTTGAAAAGTCCTACATGAAAGTTCTGAATAGTATATCTCCTAAGCAATATCTATTCTTATCTATACCTATAATAAAACTAACTTCGTCAAATCGATGTGCGCGTTTCACGCAAAAAGTACTGAACCGATTTTAATTAAATTTTGTATAGTGATAACTTAGTACTCGGGTCAACATTTAGGATACCTTTTACGACAGGCAAATTATTAATTCCCTCGGGAAAACACAATAACTGGTTCTATCGAATTGTCCATAGAAATGTATATGGCTAACACTGGCTCAACCTAAAGGGATAGATCAAAACATTGTACAAGAAAATTATAAGTCTTAAAAAGGTCGATAGAAAAGTTCTTAATTACACCACAGGTCGCTAAAACTATTTTCATTATTATATATTTATTCTTCTGTTTTATTATACGTTATTTATTCTATCTATAAATATAATAAAACTGTAGAGGTCGAATGTCTGTACATAGAAAAAAAATGCTAAAAACCGAGTCAGTTACTTCTTACATCCCGTAAGAAGAAAAATAGAACAAATCCAGATTATTTTGTTTTTTTTTGTTTCTCTGTCTGTTTGTCTGTTTGTACGGGCTAATCTTTGAAACTATTGGATCGATTTAAATGAAATTTTGCATGGTGGTACCTTATATCCCCGGTCAATATCTTAAATACTTTTCATCCCAGAAAATTAAAGAGTTCCCGTTTGATAGTTAAAAAATTATAGTATCTTATACAGCTTAGTACACAACAACTTATGCACCTAATTTAGTAAACTTTAACATTCTGATACCTTATATTGCCGGTCAAACAACAGGTTACTTTTCATCCCGGAAAAATGAACGGTTCCCGTGGGAACTAATAGATCTCCATTAGTGTTATTCTTGAGGTGAACCCGAGCGAAGCGAGGGTGAGCCGCTAGTATAAATATATAATATAAATGTTTGTTTGTTTTTTTAAAGAGAAAAGAGGGAGGAGAGGGGAGGAGTGGATAGGGGATGAAAGGAGAGGAGAGAAGACAGGTGAAGAAGACAAGCGCAGTAGATAGGCGAAGAAGATTTGCGAAAAAGAAATGCAAAAGACAGGCCAAATCTCAACAACGGGCTCCTCTTTTCTCGCTCCTCTTCGCTCCGCTCCTCTCCTCTCTCTTTTCTTTTTTTTTCCTGCGGTAACCATCCCAAACAGACAAACAGACGTACAGAAAAACAGTTTTTTTTTCATAATCAATGTTTTGGGGTCTGTAGGACAAAAAACGTTACGGTCATTGTTTTGATAAAATATTTTACGTATAAATTTCGCTTAGTTACTGTTTTATTTTATGTATAAATACTAGTTAGTTATTAGTTTAAATACGTATTTATTTATTCACAAAGAATCACTTCGGTTCATAAACAAAATCATGCTCCAAAACATTTATTCACCGTCATTATTGCGCTCACGAACTCTTCTCGCGTAAGCTCAGCGTCACAAAGGTACAACTTCTGAGTAACCCATCAGTGATATGAACCTCCAATATTTTTTTAAACATAGTCCGAAGTCATATCTCTAATAGTTTTTTTTATTTTTTCGATATCTTATTTCATTTCGAGATATGATTTTTTTTCTGACCGAAACCGAGAGAAAAGCAACCGCATATTTCACATTTTTTCGATTTAAAAAAAACCTTAAGTGTTTTCAACTTTTTTTTTTTCATTTTGTAGCCCTCATTTAGACGCATCTCTTAACATTCTAATCAATCACGTAGTCCCTAAATCCACGACACCAGAGCGATGTCGCGCTTTCGCTGAAAATCGGGCCTATACTGAAGCGACAAAAAAACATTTTCAATGTTAAAATAAGCGGTCTTGGAGCTTTCAACGAAAACGCTGCCTAAACCCTTTGAGATGTAACAAAATAATGTATGGTGGAATTGTGTATCTTATAGGTTTACAGAAAAGTTCGCGATGGCATATGTTTATCTCTTAAGGATAACGTACTATATCCATTTTAATTTAAATCGTACCTAAGGATGAACCCGAGCGAAACGAGGGTGAGTCGCTATTACTCAATAAATAAAAGCAACAAGTATTAAACTTTGTCTACAGAAACATTACTAATATTACTTTTCCAACTATTTTACAATCGCTCTATTTTCTTGCAGTATTCCGCTCGAGTTTTCGTTTTGTTGATGGCCTTTGAAAAGTTAACAATTGTTCTGTTGATTGCCGACTGTTTAAGGTTTAAATTATACGTGCAGTATTAAATCACAGGATCTTAGACATTCTGCAATTTGTATTCACTATATTATCGACTGAGTTAATTTTAAAACTTCCACTAATAGTGATTAATATTATATCCATAATATGGGCAATTGTCACGTCAGCATAGCCACAGTCCAAAACAGATTAGATAGCGTGTTTATGTCAATTCATTTCATCATTAAGATCTTATTTCTCCTAGATGGGGCTGAGGGCATCTAAGGTATATACGTCGCCATCTCAGTCTATTATAAGCTTCGCATTTTATTTCTTTCAAAGTCTTGCGTAGTGCCTTAGCTTCTGTAAGAATCGAGTGTTACAAGGTTTGCTTAAAACGGCCATGCTTCCGCGTTACTTGACAATTCTAGTCTTCGATATGATTAGGCTCTCAACGGAGTATGTGGAAAATCGAGTTTCATTTTCGGCGTTTGATCTGCTGGTAGATCGGTGTCTTATTGCCGCGCTCCCACAAATTTTTAACCGATTTCCAAAAAGGAGGAGGTTATCAAGTCGTCGGATCTTTTTTTTTTATGTATGTTCACCGATTACTCGAAGATGCCTGAACCAATTTGGAATTATTTTTTTTTGTTTCAAAGGGTATACTTTCCAGGTGGTCCCATATAAAGTTTATCGAAATCGGTATAGCGGTTTTTTTAAAAATCAACAATAAATATTTTTTTTAAATAAATTGCTTAATCGAATATGTTATTAAAAACTTTCTTCTAACAAATTACCTGCTTATTGCGTCTACACTAAAAATGGAAAAATATTTTTTTTTAACAAAAACTAAAAACCGACCTGCCTGGAGGCACTAAACGGAGGTTTTCATTTAGAATAGATACCTAATCAGATATTTTCGAAGTCGGTGCCAGCCTACAATATTTTAAGATATGAATATTTAATTGGTAAATATGTATTTTACGTATCGAAATATATTAGATTTGCTTTGCATCGGCTGGCACCGACTTCGAAAATATCTGATTAGGTATCTATTCTAAATAAAAACCTCCGTTTAGTTATTTTTTACATTTTAGTGCCTGGAAGTCGTTTTTTATTTTTTGTTAAAAAATAATTATCGTTGGAGATTTTATCGAGCCAATATACACCGATAGTTTGGCGGAGACGGTGGTTGAGCTGGAGATGGCCTTTGTAGGTCTCGCTACCATATACGTAATATATAGATAATATTAAGGACGTTATGTAATAATAGGTTGTTTAATTAGAAAGCAAAAATAAATCTTTACGGATTTTAAGGATTGGATTAAGACTCCATTGCTTCTTCTTCGCCATTTTAAGCCTTTTAAAGGCTGTACCGTCGGGTCGAAATGTTTTAAACTGTTTAGGGAGACGGTTAAAGTTTGTATGTTACATTAAATTAATTAAACGTGGTAATAAATATAAAAAAGTTTGAATAAGTGGAGAGCTCAAACTATTGTAATCTAAGGTCTTTAATACCTTCTAATTCTACATATGTTAAAAAAATATAAAAAGATAAAAATATTTTTCAATTTAAATACATTCACTATTTTCAGAATATGTAGATCGTAAATGTTTTTTAACCGTAACATATTGTCATTATTGGCGTAAAATTTGGCATGTTTTCATTGTTGTACATTGTAATAATTATAACAGGTAGTACAGGATTGTTAATTGATTTATATTTTTATATTACTAAAAAGGTTCCTCAAGGGACAACCTATATAAATTTCATAAAGAAATCCACCCTCATAGAGCGTTACGTACACTTGATGAAGGTGATATTATTTTAGAAATATATGAAGCTTGTAGTTTAATCGGTGTATCACAAATTATAATGGTAATCAGTTTTGGCTTAAAAAAGAAATGACAGTTAATTTTTTTTATTGGAATAAGGTAAACTTAGGTTACTTATGTACGTTAGGGTTTCCTATAGAATTCCGATTTTCAGAACGCAATGTATTAATAGCATGCATCGAGATCAAATACAAGAGCAACAAGATAAGAAATAAAAACATTCACTTAGCAGTGATAACTTTAGTCAGTATGTGTGCGTTATTATTAAACAAAAAGTGTGAAAGAACCGACAAGTTAACATAATATGTATCACAAGCCTGCTAACCCTACCACATTTAAAAGCTATTCAACGTATCATGAAAAAGATAAGAGGTTTAACGGCTTAGTTTGATTATCTTTTATTCTATTCTCTAAACATAGGTGAAAACAGGGGAAACAAACATTTTTCATATTTCCATTTTTTTTACTTTATTCCAAAATACATACTTGGTTCATTTGCATTTATTCTTAAGTAATATAAAATATTTTAATATTGTATTCAATATTGACATATATACATATAATAAAATTGTAACGAAGCCGAATCTGTACATTAAATATGTTTTGGAAAATTTTATTGAAATAGACTTTATTATACAGAGACCGAATCTATAGTGTTTAGAATTTTTGTTTGTCTGTCTCTCTGTCTGTCTGTGTGTTACCGCATCACAGAAAAACCACTGAAGGGATTTTGATGAAATTTCGTATGATGATAGCTGGTTATCCGTTTCAACATATAGGATACTTTTTACCGCGGGAAAATATCTCATTTTTGAGAAAAAATACAAAAACTGCAATGTAAGAGTATGTAAAATATATAAAACCTAAGAATTTTGTTTTCGGTCATCTGAACACGGGCGGAGCCGCGGGCAATGCTAGTATATATATATTTTTTATAACATGTGTCATAATTATCTACTGCAAATTTTACACTTGCAACCTACTAATTTGGTGATTGATTATAATAAAGTTCTAGAAGAATAATCTAATTCTATTTCCGAATCTATAATAGCTAATATAATTTCAGTAGATACGATAAATATTTTTTATTATCATATTATTTATACACACCCACCCGCACGCACTTGAAACTAAGCGATGAAGTGATGTACATACTCGTACATGTGTTGCTAATTTAGTTTTATATTTGAGAGGCTTGAGACGAATGCTACGGTAAGTCGTACCGCGGAAAATTATCGCATTCCCACGGGAAAATATGCTATAATAAACTTTTGTTTCCTGCGATGATCCCCAGCAAAGCGGTTCTTCTGTACGTGTGTAATGTGTATGTCACTGAACTGCTAAACGGATGGACCGATTTTGATAAAATGGTGTATTTGTTTGGTATTTGCTTTATTGTCGAAATTAATTATGTCATCCAAATGAAAAGCCAATGTTCGGGCAGGATAAATAATAAATACTTACCTATGTTTTATTATACAACACACATTATACATATAGGTATGTTTGTTAAAATTAGATAGCTTTTTGATATTTTATTTTTATGACGCGTAGGCAGAGAAAACTAGTAACCAATTCAGAAAGTTAAATTATTATATAGTATAAGATATGTACATTATTTTAATACAAGCTAGACGTACTCTACTCTACTCTCTAGTATTCTAGAAAATAAAACGTTGATCACTGCCAAGAGAGTTGGTCTTAGTTAATATTTATTTCGCTATATTTCAAGGCAGCAATTAAAGCAAGATTGTTCTCTCTGTGCCATGTTACCTAGTTTCATAAGAAACTTTCGCGTCATATGTTCATATTTTCTTCATAATATTTATAGCTGAGACGTCTAAATAGGTTGCTTAAAACAGTATGTTATATTGACGCCCGGTACAGTGGTGGCCTGTGATTGGTTGTGCTGTCTTTTCTTATGAAGTTTTTTTCGACAACTGTTAAGGTTTAGAGACTAAACCATAATAATTGTCGGAATAAAACAAAACTAAATTTAGGATAAATATTTATTTAGGATATATATACATTAATTCGCTTTTTAAATGATAATTCCATCTTTAGTGGTTTCATCATGTTTATTGTTCGACTAACCTTTTATACTCACCTCACAAATATACATGATTATAAAAATCTGTTTACATTGCGTGAAGATGCCACCTAATATACAAAAAAACCTATACCTGAATCAAGATACCTTCGTTTTCCATTCGGTTAAATTAATATTTGTAGTGGCCTCAGCGGCTGGATAGAATCCATCAGAATTTTGGAGCAGTTACTACTAAATTTCACTAAATTTTTTGAGTTAATTAGCATTGAACATTGAATTGAAGTATTTACATTAGCAAGGATTTAAATGTACATACCATAACATGCATTTGAACGTAGATAGGCTAGATTAATTTTAAATTATAAAGCTAAATTAATATAACACAATAGGACTTTGGCGGAATCATACCTACGTAGAGCTCTTTATAAATTCTATTAGTGGGCAAGAACTAGGTACACGGACTTTGTTATTTATCGGTTTCATTAGAGGAGCTTGGAGAGCCTAGCTCCAATTATAGGATAAAGAGTTAGTATAAAAACTATAATATTTGTTGGTTAAAAAGACCAACTCTTTGTTTTACTATCGGAAATCATAATATATTGATGTACGTATACGTACATAAAAAATATATAGCTTTCTATTTGGCTTTATTAACAACAGAATATAGTATTACTAATACTATAACTAAATTATAGAGTGTAGTGCTTCTAATCTTTCTCGGGAATCTGTGTGTTAGTCTGGGTTTTGAGCGTGGAGTATCATCATTATATATCATCATTATTATTATATAAAGAAAAAATAGTTCAATCAAATGTTAATAGATGGCATTATATGTATCGAATTGTTATTGAAGTTTGTGTAAAATTAACAAAAAAAAAAAATAGATGGAAGTAAGATGGCGCTATTACTTTTTATGAATCGTTTAATTAAGTTCCAGATGAATTTTACAATTTTGCACGTTTAGTTTACCTACACGTATTAATAAAATAAAACCTATTATCTATTCAAGCAGAAATAAATGCCAGAAATATAGCCCGAATTAGCGCTGTCCAGTTTCTTTTATGGGATGGGACATGTACTTTTATATTTTTTATAGTATTATGTCATCTTTGGTATTAGTTAATTCGATAGTCGGTACAGCGTGATAAAGTAACAAACAAACTTTTGCATTTATAGTATTAGTGTGATATCATCTCTGATAATTATTTGATTATAGCTCTAATAAATACGTCTAGACAAATTAAAATGTGAGAGCTGATATATAAGAAGAATATTATTCACAAAATAAAATAATGAGATCTCATTTATTTTTTAAAGGTGAATAATAATATACTTAAATTTCATTCATTTAATTTTATTACTTCTATCAACTTCTGTTTGTATTATACCTAAAGATTTTATTATGAAATAAAGATTATATTATAAAAAGAAATTGTATTCTTATTAATCTGATAGGTCTAAAAACTGAGCTTGAATCCTCTGCTCTACGTTTTTGAAAGATTTTGCCGAATTCGTAACTCTGGAATAGCTCGTTGATTATACAAGTATTCATTGTTTTAAGTTATATTGTATATTTAATTAAAATTTAACAAAAAAATATACAAAGCAAAGCAAGTTATATAAAGCGTCTGTAATTGCTATCCACGTAGATGTTAAGGAATTACTTATGATGTATGTACATATTATGTATGTACAAGCCTTAGGAGACTGCGCATGTATGTCACTAGACATTACTTAAGTTTAGCCGTGCTAATCAATGTTCCTTGGGGCGGGTTTCTTCATCTGTTGTTAAAGTAACTTTGTCCACTGGTCAAATTTCCTCAAAGTTAGCCATTGAACAGATTTCTCCTTTCGAGTTTATATTAGGTTCTATTATTATTTAAAAACTAGCATTGCCCGCGGCTCCGCCCGCGTTCATATGACCAAAACCAAATTCTTAGGTTTTATATATTAGTATACTCGTATTAGTAGGTATATTAGTTGATCCGGATAACCAGCTATTACCATACCAAATTTCTTCAAAATCCCTCCAGTGGTTTTTCTGTGATGCGGTCACAGACAGACAGACAGACAAAAATTCTTAAAACTATAGGTTCGGCCTCTGTTAGCGATAATAATGTTTATTTCAATAAAATTTTCCATAAAATATTTAAAGCACAGATACTGCTTCATTAAATTTTAATGTATCTATAGATGTAACTCATTTATAAAGCCAAAGAGATTGTTTTTTAATAATTTAAACACGGGCGGGGTTGCGGGTAATTTAGTAGTAATTCTAATAAAATCATAGAAAAGTCGAACTTGTACATTCAATTTTTTGGAATTAAAACTACGTATTTTAAAGACTCATGGCGACATCTATTAACAAATATCTAAATAAAACAAAAATAAATATTCATTAAAATATTTTTTTAATGAATAAAATAGTGCTGTGCTATTGATATACTTTTTCAAGATTAGCTATTTTTAATAGTTTTTGACAAATTTAGTAAGTTAACTTGCTAAAATCTATATAGTATCATCGTTTTTTTTATTCTAACCAGTTTTTGTATTTATTCTCAGAAATGAAATATTTTTCTGCGGTAAAAAGTATCCTATATGTTGACCCGGATAATTAGCTATGAGCATACCAAATTTCATCAAAATCCGTCCAGTAGTTTTTCTGTGATGCGGTAACAGACAGACAGACAGACAAAAATTCTAAAAACTATAGATTCGGCCTCTGTATCGATAATAATGTCTATTTCAATAAGATTTTCCAAAAATATTTAATGTACAGATTTGACTTAGTTAGAATTTTATTATATGTATAGATTATATTGACTTAGAATTTTATTATATGTATAGATTATATATAGTAGTAATTGTAGTGCAAAATTAAAATGCCTGTTAAAAAGTAAAACATATTTTTTAAATATGACAACATAGCTATGGAGTTTCAATTTTTAAATGTATAAAAGGTAAATTGGATAAGAAAAATATAATAAGAATACGCAATGTGTTATTTTTAAATAACTTTTATAAGAATATAATATAAAAAAAAATAACTAATTTTTATTTTATGTTTGAAAAATCAGCCCTTGATTGAACGACATGAAGGTATGTATGAAATGAGAAATGTATGAACTTTGAATGTTTTTATAATGTATATATAATATACCTATTAATGGACATTAATGCGTAGTTAATGAATCTTGAAACCAGCCAGCCTCATGGTAATTTAGTAATTTGAATCGTATGTTACTGAAACTAATTCGGTATTCCATAACATGGCGTATTATTATTAAATTAAAGATTAGATTTTTTTAAGCAATATAAAAAATGCTTTTATTCTACTACTAAACTTTTAACTTAAAACCTCCCTAAGTCGGTTAATTTTAACCGGACGAAAATAAGTTATGAAACCTTTTTTATGTAAAATTTTAAGCTCTTCACATTTTTATTAAAACTTTTTTGTCTAATTTTTACCGTTTTTGAGTAATTTCGAAAAAATAGTTTTCTTTTTCAACCCTTGCCGGGGGTTACAGACACGAAAACCTTTATACATTGTTTTTGTATGATTAAAACTATATTATATCAAAAATGCAAAGTTGAGTGCCAAAATTTTGATTTCAGACCTTATTTGACTGGACTAACGGTAACTGTATGTCAGACTATAATTTATATTTAATTTATATTTTATGAAATTTCCAATAGTTAAATAACTACGTAGTGCAGATAACATGCACTAACGCTAAGTAGGCTTGTATAGATTTAGTATTGAGTTTCTATGTATCCATTATATTTTATTATTACTCACCTTCGCTTCGCTCGGGTTCTTCCCTAGCCTGCTTCCCAATACAAACTTTCATCCCCATTTTCACCCCCTTAAAGGATGATTTCCGGGATAGAAAGTATCCTATATCTTTCCCAAGGTCTCAAATTCTCTCTTACCAAATTTCATCTAAATCTGTTCAGTAGATACAGAGATTAACAACATCACAAACTCACAAACTTTACCTCTTTATAATATTTGTATAGATTCACTAAACGGTTACAACTTTTTCACTGGCTTTTTAGTTTATATGAAACCCTTATTACTAATCAATTGGGGTGGACTTCTCTAACGAAAACATTCGTTCTGTTTTGTACTTAATGTTCTAAACTAATAAGTACATAATATAATAAATGTATAAGTAACAATAAAGTAGGCAGAAGTAGAAACTATGCGGTCTTAGAGTAGATAGAAGTCTTTGTAAGACGTACACACATGCATGCACACGCGCACGCGCACGTGCACGTACACGCGCACACACACACACTGACGCAATTCTTACATTGTATATAAATATTAATAATAAAATCGCAGGAAACTAAGTTAAAGTAATATTTTTGTTAAATTATAATTATTCAAAGTTACAACTGAACACCTGAAATTGTAATAATAACTTTACCTCGAAGTATCATCCAAAGTTATTTACATGTGCTTCTTGATATAATTTGAGTCTGTTTTTGGAGTGTTATTACATTTAATAGGTCTGCGAAATGAATCGCGTGTGGTATCACATTAGGCACTTCAGTAATGTTTATAATTCTCAAAGGCTCGAGATGTTTCAACGTTTGACTTAAAGGTAATACAATATGTGTCACATTTTAAATAATTTAGGCCAAGATTCGTAGTTAGGTCGTTCTCCACATTGCCGAAATTACTTTGTAACATAATATACCTACAAATAAATATTTTCTCATGAAACGTGGTCTCTATTTACTAAGTCTTGCACGTCTGATTTTTCTCAAACAACTCAGCTACAGCATATTCCTCATAATTTATACTTTCAATTTTTATTTATGTTTTCCCGGTAAGTAGATCGATGATACTACTTCGGATCATCTTCTAATTCTTTCAAATAAAACCTGAAATACATTAAATGTGTTTATTAATATATATATATATATATATATATATATATATATATATATATATATATATATTAATAAACACATTTAATGTATTTATGTATTTTTTCTTTAGTATAGCTAACAAACCTTTTATTATAAAGAGTAAATAATAATTAATATAGTTTAATCTTAGTTAAACTTCATAATGGGAATACAGAAAGTGAAACAAACCCTTACCTCTGCCTCCTCGGCTGCAGCAGACAATTACAGTTAAATTCATAAATAAAATATAGTGTTAAAATTTCATTTATTTAATATTTTGTTAGCCTTACCTATGGTATTTTGTTAAATTTCAGGGTCAAGAATCCTGTGTTTCTGTTTCGTATTTATAGGATGGTCTTAATTAATTATATTTATATAAGAGCAAAAATACTCGCATATAGTACCTAATAGTAGCTTAGCGATTTGATTATATAAATAAATGTATTATAATATGATATCAAAATACATTTTAAATTCAATTATTATATTATACGCTTTTATATAAAACTTTTTACTGTGACATATTTCAGTCATTCAGAATTTAAATTCTAATGTAAAATATATTGTTTTGGCTGCAGTTTAGTATATGGGACGCGGCCCCTGGAGGAGTGAGTGGTATTTTTGGATAGGAGAGGTGATAGAGAGTCCAAATATAAAAAAAAATATTTTGAGGAAACAAAAGAGTCAAAAGTTATTGAGACTTAAAGTTACAACATTTCCATACATTATTTAGACATTACTGCCATTTAGACACTGGGAAATATCAAAATGTCACTTTCAATTGTCAAAATGATCTCCAGATTATGTTTTGTCGTGTTTTTAATTATACTTTGCGTGAAATTTGAATTTTCTAGTTTTCTTGTCATATAATAATGGCACTCGCCAATAACCTAACCAAGATATGAAGAATAATAAATAAATAACCTATGTCTTAAACTCATCACGATGTCGCAAAATAAAAACTAAAAGTAATTAATACACTTAGATTTTAAAAAGTCTACTCACGTTTATAAATTGTATTAATATAATCAGTTGTCATTTAGGCGGTAATGTAAAACAGAAATTGACAGTTGTCAAAATGTAAGATCATTTTGTTTACAATCAGGTACTGTTGTGAAATTATTAAAAAATTAAATACAATAACGCCTTAATTGTAGTGGAAATATGTATTGTGCATAAAAAATGATGTTTACTATTCGTTAAAGGTATGTTTATCTTTTGTAATCACATAGGTAAAGAAATGTATGGAAATGTATTAGACATGTTATAACTTTAACTCTCAATAACTTTTTACTCTAACGTTTCCTAAAAATATTTTTTATATATTTGGGCTCCCTGTCACCTACCCTATCCAATAATACCACCCACTCCGCCAGGGGCCGCGTCCCATATACTAGACTTGTGCCATTGTTTTTGTAGTGTTGGTAGTTATGTAACTTGTAGGACACACATTATTATTAAAATATATTAAATTTTTGTTCAAATAAATGCAATTGTTATTTATGTCTTAATTCTTTTCTGATTTTTAGATTTTATTTATACAACAAAACTAATGAATATATTATTACGTTCTATGAGTTCGGGGATCGGAAATTAAAGTACGTCTTTTGCACTATCGATGTTTTATTACTCCTGATTAACAAGAGTGACTTTTGGTGATTCACTAACACACGCGGTAAGTATAAACACTAATTTTCACCACTAGATACACTTCCACTATAACTTCACTTAATTTTCTTTGTACTTCTTCTCAATACTCACTTAACTTCGAAATTCAACTAATCTCTCGACACACTGCCGCCCTTTTTTATGCATAAACAAAGAACATTCTAGTATTCGAAAATTCGAAACATTTCCAGTCATTTCGATTGTTTTGTTCCTCTCTCACTCTTACACACGGCAATTTACAATTAACTGTTCTTGTCTAAATTCAAAGCTTCTAGTACTTTTGATGTCTCTCCCGAATGTTTTGACAACTGTCTTAAGATCTTTGTGTCTTTTCAAACGACTTCCTCAAAAGGAGGACGTTCTCAATTCGGCTGTATATTTTTTTTATGTTTGTTGCCTCAGAATTTTTTTATGTTTGCTTTGTATAGGCTGGCATCAATTTCGAAAATATTTGATTTAGTATGTATTTAACAGGTAGGCTTTAATTACTTAGCCAAAGCACACCGACTTCGAAAATATTTGATTAGGAATGTATAGTAAATGAAAACTACCAATCAGTTATTTTTTACTTTTTAGTGCTTTTGTTTGAAACCGGTTTTTATTTTTTTGTTAAAAAGTTTTTATTAATTATTATTTTTAGTGTAATGGCGTTACACACCCTCCATTGCGCGACAATATAATATGTATACGTACCTAATAATAAATATGAACTAAATTATAAGCCTTCATTCGTATTGTACCTAAATATAGCTAAAAAATGAATAAAAGTGATAAAATTATTAAACGTCAACGTCACAAAGCTCATCAAATCCGAAATATATTTTCAAAACATGTATGATTTAATATGAAACGTCTTACAGAAGTTATGCCCAAAGCTCAGGTCTCTTGGGGTAAGTCGCGTTCATAAAGCGGGCTTAACGTATTCAACTATGGCGCGGCGGTAGTGTACCGAAAATTGTATAATTTAATAATCTAAGCAAAGAAAAATGTACGAGGATTATTATTTATTTACCAAAATTCATTGCTTTACGCAAAAATATCGGAGTAAACAAAGGTGTAGCGGGTCAATTAATAAATTAAATGTCGTTATTACATTTTTGATCCATCTGAGAGAAAATGCTTAAAAAATCTACATTTCTGAAGATCGGTTTGATTTTTTGAGAATTTTGTGACATTCTTTCATGAAGCATTCAAAATGGCAACGTTTTATTTATTAAAACAAAATCAGTTTTCGTTAATCAATGTTAATTATCGAAACCAATTTCATGATTAATTTTACGCACAATTTAATTTTGCCATCCAACTTTACTTTAAAAAAATTACGTGTTCTATATGATATTTTAAATTTATTTCAAATCTTTGATAAACTTTAAAAGTCAAATACCTCTTTTGACGTTAATAAAATTTTAGAGCAACATGAGAAGGCAATCAACTTCACCGCTGGATTTTACTACAGAGCCAGTGAATAATATTTTGTTAAGACTGGGCACTAATACTTGCTATGAATAAAACAATAGCTTCCGCGCAGTACTAGCGAGCTTATTATTAAAAGTCAAAGTTTATTTAATAAGGTACAAAATACATATAAATAGCCTCAAATGAGAAATTATAAATATATTATCCGTGTTAGGATCTGATTTGTAATTCTGTTTTTATAATTTTTCTGATTAGTAATTTTGTTGTTCTGTTATAAAAGCGATAGTAAATATGTTTGGTTTTCATAACGAAATTAATTATACTTTACTTTATACAAGGTATGCGGATAATTAAATTTTAAGCTGACGAAAAGATACAAAATCTAAAAAACTCAAAGTAGAATTTATATTAAGTAAAAGAACATTTTGATCTTAAATGATGCACCCAGACGAGACCGACACTTTACAAATTGTTATTGGAAATTGTCATTTCAATTACTTCAATAAATAAGAAAATGTGATTCGTTATTCTTCTCCCCTATTTGATAATATGAAACACTGAGCGATGAGTATCCAATGTCATGCTTTTGTTCAACCGAAAAAGGACAAACATTAGAGCCAAACGATCAATTAATCTGAAACCTTATACAAAATAAATGTATACAGATAAATAAAATTGAAGTGTCTGTTTGTAATGTCAAAATAACAGCGTTTTACTAAATGCATATGAAATTATATACGATACTTATACGAAAAACACATTTTTTAAAATTTTTGTCTGTTTGTCTCGGATAATCTCTAAAACAGCTGGACTGATTTTGACGGGACTTTCACTGGAAGATAGTTGATGTTATAGGGAGTAACATAGACTTCTTTTATTTTAGAAAAAGAATTAAAGTTCCGTTTAAAAAAATTAAAACGTACCTAGGGATTTACACGAGCGAAGCAAGGGTGAGTGGCTAGTAATAATCTAGAAGGGATGATAAATATAATTTTATGTTACACCGAAATACGATACTATAATATTACGAGTATACATACATGATACATACATATATGCCGTAGGGGCATTAAGTAGACACATGTTAAATTAATTAAATACAATTAAGATATTCCTATAATTTTGCTTGCATACATACGTATGTACGAATTATATAACGTATGCATACGTATCTATTTTTAATCTCAACTTATACCTTAAATGTTCATAGTTAGTTCCATTTGAGGTAGAATGTAGGTATCCTATGAGTATATTATAAGTAGTATTTGGTAGATCTCTACGGAATCCACGTTTATTTACATTTCGGTTTTGTTGTTGTGTCTTGGCTTACTTGGTAGTGCAATCTCGGAACTGCTAACACTTCAGAATTACATTGCATATGGAATTGAAAGTGTTGTAGAAACACTAATCCTATTTTGTATCTCAGTTTGTGTTTGAAACGATACATGAGTAGATTGTTAAATATATATTTGGTTTCATTAAATCAAATATTCAAATGTGTAGGTAATTTTTATTAAAGTATGAATTATTCATTTATTAAGTTCCAGTTTTACAAAAATAAACTTATTGCCTTTATAAGCTTTTAGTACTTCGGAAAAATTGCCCAAATCTCGAGAAGATCTACTGAAAGAAATTCAGAAAACTTATGACATAGGATGTTGTGGATATAAAGAGGCGACAAAAGAAAACAAAATCAGTAATTCAAGCATAAATTGACTCAGATGTAAGATCATAAACAACAAGGAGAAGGGTGAAAAGGGGAAAAGAAGTTGTACTATCCATCATAGGCTTAATAATTTTGCTACAGTGAGAGTAAAATACACAACGACAATATGCGTTAAATATAGAAAACTAGCAGAACTCGCGGCTTCGCTCGCGTTAAAACTACAAAAAAAAAACTCTAAAATGGTAGGTTTCATACAAACTTTCATCCGCTATTTTACGTCCTTATGGGATGAATTTCGAAAAATGCTAAAACACATATTTAATTAATTGTATTGAAGAGCATTTATACCAAGTTTAAAGTAATTATGATCATATATATTTTTCGGATTGTATTATAACGTGTTTTCCCGTGGAAAACAGATAATCTCCCGCGGAAAAAAATAGTCTATGTCACTCTCCAGCTCTCCGATTATCTCCACACAAAAAATCACACCAATCCGCGAAGCCGTTTCGACGTGAAAGAAAGACAAACAAACAAACAAACAAACAAACACACTTTCACATTTATAATATTAGTATGGAGTCGTATTATTTTGTACAAGGTACTTACATATATTTTTATATTTGGTAGCATATTATATATTATGACATGTGTAATATTACGCAACTTAGCCAGTATACACCGGATGAATGACCAAAGGCATGAGCTTTTCTGTACATTGGACATGGAATCAGACTTCATTGATCCCAACATTTTCCGTAAAGCTCTCAAAAACCATCGTCAAAGGCCGTAGAAGCCTCGATAAAAACTCCATATACATAAAAAGAGCAATAAATAGCCGCTACGTTTGAATGTGCAAAGAAGTATTAAATTTAGTTATGTTCATAATTGACTAAGAAAATAATAATTATGGTTTAAAAAAAACTTAAAATTACGCTCTTGATCATCTTTAATGTATTGGGCTAATAATAAAATATAAAATGGGTAGAAACAAGAAGGTTTTTGTTATAACCCGTGAAGAGTACGATTAAAAGTAAAATTTATGTCCATTCTGTGATACAGGATTATAATATCCTTCATCATCGATGAAATCTCATTGAAATGCGAAAAATAAGGAACACTTTCTACAAAAAACTTTTACATTATAAATAAATATCTTTAAGTTATTTAACCATCTCGCTGGCTTGACTTGGATATTGAAGAATAATAATGCTGACTTACATTAAAACCTCTCAAGTAGTTTCTGCATAATAAGTTAACTTTTATAATATTTCTATCCCGTCTCTTGTGATAAAATATTTATTTCCCGGCTTAAAATATAGTCTAATAAAATTATCATAACATTTTTTTGTTAATTGACTATATTTTGTCGAGAATTTTGATAAAAATCAATGCATTAGTGGTATATACATAAAAACGAAATTTTCGTTTTTTTATTATATGTATATTTTAGACAGACGGAAAGACATTTCAAAGATTTGTGGTTTTGGACTAATGAACATTTAAAATTTTATTTAATACAAAGATATACATTCTACCTTAATTTTTGACCGACTTCAATATAATCTACGCGATTTTGTGTATTTTTTTCAGTATTGTATAAATAGGTATAATATAATCCTCTCATACACCTACTCCCTACATATAATATGCGAGTACCTTAGTGGGACCATATAGGTACGAGTACATATATTAAAAACCATCTCTTATGGTACAATAATTATATATTATTGATTTTGAACTATGTTTTTTTTTGTTAAGAAATATTAAGCTCGGTTTTTTTTAATTTTCTGGAAGTCACCTAAGAATAAAAGTATTTATATTATACACTTAATAAACACTAAATATGTTTTGTAAATATGTACATTATAAATATGCAATCGGTTTGCATAAATATCTTATTGTTTTTGATTCAATATTCTATATTTATTACCAGCGATTGTTCCAGGAAAGTGATGGTGTTGTAACTTTGAGCAAACCAGATTTTTTCTTCGTATTTGCGGTCGTGTGGCGCGGTAATGGACGACCGTGGAACGACATTATGGGCAGAATTAAAGTTGTAAATTAGAATTTTAGTGCCATGGCAAAAGCTGCTGTTATATTTTGCACTCTAACACTCGTTAACTGGGTTCAATGTAACTCAGACGACTATTTTTAATAATATGTAAATTAAATTTAGATTTCATTTCGACTAACACTGTAGTTTTTAAATTAGATTTACAAGATTTGGGAATAAACACTACGTTTTTGATATACAAAATATCTAGATAATGAAAAGTCAGCCAGCATATAGTGCAAAAGAAATGAAAAACTCTTGCTTAAATGACACACAATGCGAAACCTAAAGCTACATCTTAGATGTTCGATCGACTAAAATAATATTTAGAAACAATGTATTTAAGTTGAAACGATTTGTCTGGAAAAAAAACGGTTTCGTAGAAATCTGTCAAGGGATTTACGAGTTGTGTGCGATTAACGATTAACACGCAACAGCAGATTCTCTTTGATGGCGCAATAAAAGGGTTTCAATAATAAATGGCGCGGTACCGATGAGAGCGCTTTCTGCCAAAAATATGAATTTTATCGCTAACTAGCGGCTTGCTTTTGTTAGATTCTTAAAAAGACTATTTTTCGAAACATGTCAAAAAACGTTCAATTTTTCCAGGGATATGAATATGTTATATATTTAAAGAACAATACATGATACTTATTGTATAATAATATGATATTAAATAATCCGTATTAATATTTTAAATGTGAAAGTTTGTGAGTATGGATGTTTGTTACTCTTTCACGCCAGAACGGCTGAACGGATCTGGATGAAATTTGGCACAGATATGGATTATAGTATGGACTTTTGTCTTGGAAAAATGTAAGGTTCCCGTGGGATACATTTGTTTTAGTTTTTCTAGAGGTGAAGCCATACAACCATATATAAAGAGGCAAAAACAAAACGATTCAGTACCTTTTCTAAGCTATTTGTTAACCGAATTTCTTTTTTTGTGTAGTAGCTATAGGTGAGCTTTTGTGTTATCTATATATATAATAAAACTGTAGAGGTCGAGTATCTATTAATAGTAAAAAATGCTAAAAACCGATTCAGAGGGATGTAAGAAGAGATATAGAACAATCCAGATTTCTTCAACTTTTTTGTTTCTCTGTCCGTTTGTCTGTTTGTACGGGCTAATCTCCGAAACTGTAGGACCGATTTAAATAAAACTTTGCTTGGTGGTACCTTATACCCCCGGTCAATATTTTAGATACTTTTTATCCCCTAAGAATTCGAGAGTTTCCGTGGGATAGTTGAAAACTATAGTAACTTATACAGCTTAGTACACAACAACTTATGCACCTAATTAAGTAAAATTTGGCACGCTGATAACTTATATTGCCAGTCAAACAACAGGTTACTTTTCATCCCCTAGCCGCTAGCTAGTTAATAAATAAAAACTAAAAAAAAATTAATAAAATAAGGACCGACTTCAAAAAAACCAAAATCACTAAAAAGTAAAAAATAAATGATTGGTAGTTTTCATTTACTATAGGTACCTAATCAGATAATTTCGAAGTCGGTGTACTTTGATTTGTATCAACTGGCACCGACTTTGAAAATATTTGATTAGGTAAGTCTGTTTTTATTTTCAACCGCCTTCTTAGAAAAGGAGGAGTTTCTCAATTCGGCAGTTTTTTGAAGTTATACTGCTTTTGGCACGTTTTGCCAATTTTTGTTCTGTTACACTAAATAAGTATAACTTCTTACGTGCATACTTAAGTATGTACTGAGTACACACAAAGGTTTTTTTTTATATTTGTTACCACACAACTTTGTCATTTATTTATAGATTTGAACACTTTTTGTTTTGTTTGAAAGGTGTCAAACAAAGAATTAGATTTAAATAAATTTATCTATTCTAACGTCTTATATAATTCATATTATGCATTCAAAGTTTCGATTTTAGGAAATTTGATATCATATTCATCTTCTTCTTTTAATTAAAAATTAACGATAACATTGGCAATCTCTATTCGTAACGCACAGCTATTATCAAATGTATTATGTAACGTCCATATTTATTAATAAGTAAAGATGATGATGAGCAAATGTATTAGAAGCATTAGTAAATTATTATTGATACATAATACTTTCTTAGATTTACGCGAATATTTGACATTTTAAAATAAAACTATCTTTTCGGATTTTTTCGCGAGTTTATTTTGATTTTTGGTTCCAAAAACCAAAAATCAAAATAAACTCGCGAAAAAATCCGAAAAGATAGTTTTATTTTAAAATATTATTGATACAGCTATTATGTTGATAGGGTAACCGTTGGCTCTTGTGTTTTGTACAACTGTAAGTTGGACTCAATAAAATGACATTAGCAGCCTCCTGACACCCTATTTAGACTATAAATTATATACTAACCTAATATTTTCTTAGATTTAGAGAAATATTTAACTTTTTTTGGGTAATCTTTTAGGATTTTGTCGCGGTTTTACATACATATTAACTTGAAAAAATATGGTAGCATATTCCTATAATGGGACTGGTAGCCGTTAAAAAAGATTTTTTTGACTATTCAACTTTTAAAGGGAACTTAGATTTAGAAACTGGATACTTATATATTTGGAAAAAATATTGTAATTCGTTGTTTTCAACGAATTCAAGTCGAACAGAAGGGGTTAGCTTTAGAAAATGTGAAATTTATTACAAAAGTAGGGTATAGTTGGAGCAGGCTGCTAGTTATATACCGCCACCCCTCCCTCCTGCTATATAACCCCCCCACACCCCCTTCCTTCCCTATGTCATGATCACCTTATTTTCTGGGGTCCGTGACCTCATATGGAATTGCTAATACACTTGTATAAGGTCGTAAAACGACTTACGCTGCATTTAAACTCTCGCTCGATCTCACCCGAGTTGAAATCCCCGTACGAAATATATTTAAACAGAGTAATATAGCTCAAGTTCTGTGAAAGTGCACACGGTGTGGGATGAGATTATTATGAACACAATGAGCACTTCCAACATACTCTTAAGCTACTTATGTAACGAGAGTAAACTTCAAGTAATTCTTAAAACATTATAGTGGCCACTGTGTTTGCTGGATGACCTCGGGGGGAATCAGTATTCATCCTTGGAATACCACTGATACCTTCAGACTACGTTCAATTTAATTTATTGTAATTGCCCCTTAAAGTTTGCTTTGCAGTGACCATTAATAAATCTCAGGGCCAGTCGTTAAAAGCATAGGCATAGACTTAAGAGAGGATTGCTTCTCACATGAACATTTTAGCACTAAACAGAACATCCACTAATAAAATAAATAAATAAATTCTTTATTGACATAATATTATATACCTATACATAAATGATCATGATTTCCCTAGCCCCTGCGTTCGTAAAAACTGTACTGCAGGAGCCAGTGTTATTCTCATATTTTTGATGACAGGTTGTGGTACAAACTACTAATGAAATTTAGAAAAAATAGTTTGAATGCGGAATGTGTTATATAAAGAAGTGGGTAATTAAATTCTCTTAACTATAAAGTTCAACAAATATTGGTCGTTTGAACAAATAAACACTAAGGCGACGAAATAAATTCTAAACAGATTTGTCTTATGTTTGCTATTACCGACTTAAAAATATCTGAATAGGTTGCATTTACAAAAAAACTCTGATCAGTTATTTCTCATTTTTAGTCACTTCAAGTCTGTTTACATCTATTCTAATATTATAAGGAGGAAAAATTTGTTTTTTTTGTAACGAATAGTCTCCGAAACTACTGAACCGATTTAGATGAAATTTGGTAAGAAGATAGTTTGAGACCCTGGGAAGGACATAGGATAGTTTTCCCGGAAATCATTCTTAAGGGGGACAAAATTGGGGCTGAAAGTTTGTAAAAACAAAACAAATTCTCGAAAGTGGGAAAGCAACCTAGGACTCGAACTCGAGCGATGCGAGGGTGAGTCGCTAGTTAAAAAAATATTTATGCACTATTGCCTATTTATACTATGACACTGAAGTTTTTCTTAGCATATAGAATCGAATATTTTGTTATACCCAAGGTAACGAATACAATTCTGGTACAAGAATAATATTTGCAACAGCATTCAAATGCTGTTTGAGAAACCATTTCAAAATGTATCGGAGCAATATGTCTGTCCCTAACAAGGTCACTTGGATTTTGGAGACAAATCTAACGATACCTTAACTGTCGCACTCTATCCAGCCGTTAAAGGTGAAGATACGAGGTAATAAAGAAATTTACAAACATACATAGAAACATACATGCATACATACGTACAATATACGCGCGAAAAATATAACCTTTCCTTGGTTGTTATATCTTCTCCGATTGTTAACCGAAATTAACGATTCATTTTACATCTCGAGACAGAATGTTTTAATTTGTAGAAAGTTGGGTTATTATAAAAGTAAATAGTTAAAAAGTGAAAATCAAAAAAAATATATCATAATACCATGAATAAATACCATTGAAAATTATTTTTGTTTTGCATAGCTTTCATTAACGGGCCTTTAATTCTCAATATAACAAATGCCGATGTCAAATGCAGCGCTGCTAAAAGGTTTATTAGATGCCGCTGAACGCTAAAGCGAAACAAAGAAAATTGTAATGATACAAAACGGAAAACCTCTTCGTTTTCCTTTTTTTCCACTCAGTCTCCCTAATTTGTCTGCAGTGATGCAAATAAGCCAATTGTTTTAGTAATTGGGGAACGTCATATACCAAAGAGAAGCTAATTAGAGTAACAAATTCCCTTTTATCTATAATTGAGACAATGTTATTATATAACGTAAAGTGAATTTAGCAGACGGATTCATTACATAACTGAATAAACCTTGCTACTTCAAGATGTACACGGGTGAAATTATACTAATTAGTTATTCTACGCGCATAGATAGAGACAACAGAGGTACCTGACGTAATTTTTCATTAAATAATTGATATTGTTGCTAGGCTTTGTTGCCGTTGGTTTTGAAGTTAGATCGACTATGAACGTGTATCCGAAACTATCCTTTATTCATAATGGATAAGGTAAAGAAGAAAATAGATATTAGAAAATACAATAAACCCTTGTCTAAAGATAAGATAATTTAAAAACTCTACTCATTTTCTTGTGTATATTTTTGTACTAGGGGCCGTTCATAAAATACGTTCGTATACAGAGGGGGTTTTGCTGAGTGTGACAAGGGGGGGGGGGGGTACTCCACATAGTACATTGGTATATACTAGGGCTAGCTCTGTGGCGCGGCTCTAGCAGCCTAAATCTTCAATCCTTGGACTTCTGATTAATAGAAATATTATTTTATTATAAATACTAAATAAATATTTTTGATTCACAAAGTTTGTGTATTGATAGTACACAAAAAATTGAAATTTATCCTACTCAGGTTGGGCTTAGTTTTTGTGACGAAATATTTCTTAGGGGGGTTGGAGGGGGTAAAAAAAGCTGATTTTAGCGTGACGTATTTTATGAACGGCCCCCTATATGATGTATTTTCTCTATTCTAATTTGATTCATTTTTGTATTTTAATAAGCATTTTAAGCGAAAGTCTAACTATGGTAAAACTTTATCTTGTGTCATATGATGTTCTCCTAGCCGATTCCGGCTACGGCGGCCAATCTTATTGAGATTAGCCAACTGCGCAGGAGATATTATAGTGCTTAAGTGTACGCGCAGACACAAGTGCACTCTCTATTCCTATCACTCTCATACTCCGGTGGGACAACCACTCGACACGACCGGTGAGAGTTAAGGCTCAGGACCGACGGCTTTACGTCCTCTCCGAGGCACGGGGGTGAAACACCGCCAACTTCCCAACTCCGGGCTGTTACTGAGACTTACTATACAGAAAGACTCAATAACTAAACTAGGCCCGACCCGGGACTCGAACCCAGGACCTCCGGGTGTGCAGCCGTACATGCTAGCCACTACACCACAGAGGCAGTCCACTGTGTCATATAGGTACATAGTGAATGTAGAGAGAAATGAAGAGTCATATAAATTAGCATTACACTAGCATTAAAAAAATCTCAGTGATTTTTAATATTATATTTATTGAATTTATTATAATTATTAAAAAAACCTAAATATATAAAATTTTAATGATAATAAAAAGACAAAAAGAACATAAAATATTATATTACGTAATAGACAGATCCTACCGAAGAAAGTTCTGTTTTAGTGCTAGTACTAATTAGAGAAACTCGAATTGCTAAATAGTCAGTTAACACTGCGCTTTCATGAAGTTGATGTAAGACGGTCTTAAGCTAATTAGTATTTCCTAAGTATGGTAATTAAGGCACATCCGCAAAAATCAACATCTATCTTTTTCACTCGCTTTAAGAAAGAGTTCCATTTTAGTAACTTTCACATTTCATACAGATTATAATAGGTTAGGTAAAAATATAATGCAATAACATAAATAAGTAATAATTTAAATAATTTGTTCAAGATTGATAAGTATATTGTCTAAACAGCATCAATTTTTTTGGTTCCTGAAGTAAGCTATTAATATAATCATTTTTTATTTTTATAACGTTCTTTTATCAATCTGTAAAATCTGAATAATATTTTAATTATAATATTATCTAATTCAGATTAACTAGGTTAAAGGGGGAAAACGTTGAATGGTAAACATTTATTTTATTATAGTATGATGTGATTACTATCGTAAAGATATTCAAAATTTACTTGTATACATAGTAAATTAGAAGAGGAAATACTGACTAAAAGTAAATGTTTTTCATTTATTCAAAGTAGTACAACAAATTAACATCAATCAAATTTAAAATTGAGTTTAAGTTATGTATTGAATATACATATCTATACTAATATTATAAAGAGGTAAAGTTTGTGAGTTTGTGACGTTGTAGGAGGTAAGTAGGCAGTAGGCCTGGACCCTACTACCGGACTTGCTGGACCTACCAGGTCTCGTGGTTAACATGTTGAAACATACAGTTTGAGTTACCCGTTCTACGTCATTTGTTGAGTGGATAAATATTAAGTTTTAAACGCAGAAGGTGGACGAATCCACGGCCAGGCACTAATAGATAATGAGTTACTTTTCAAATATTTAAATAATTCGAATGAACATGCACAACATAGCTTGAATAAATCTTGTTAACTTACTCTTTTAATGCAATGCAAATATTTTTCCTTATTGCACGAAACAGAGGCTTTTTAGAAAGATCTTTAATACTACGAAACTTAATACCGTTTTTCTTTTATTTTAAAACCTAATTTGCATTTAATAAGTGGCTTATTCAGAATAACCACTATCCATCACTGTTTATTTGTTATCAAGTAAAATTAAATTTCGTTGCCTCTATTCGAATTTAGTGTAAAGGTAATTAACTTTCCTCGTCTGATAAAAGGACCCGCTAATTTGTACTAAATAGAACCGTGCATTTGTTGACTATTTAATTTGCTATGTAAAATGAATATTTAGTTATACGAGTACATTCAACCATGAAACTATGTTGGATATCTATACTATAATAAAACAGTAGAGGTTGAATGTCTGTACATAGCAAAAAGTGCTAAAAACCGAGTCAGGGGGATGTGAGAAGACAAATAGAACAAACCCAGATTTTTTTCAAATTTCTTGTTTCTCTGTCTGTTTGTCTGTTTGTACGGGCTAATCTCCGAATCTATTGAACCGACTTAAATGAAATTCTGCATTGTGGTATCTTATATCCCCGGGCAACATCTTAGATACTTTTTATCCCGTAAAATTAAATAGTTCCCGTAGGATAGTTAAAAAACACTTAGTACACAAAAACTACTGATTGGATTTTAATGAAACTTTACAATAATGTAGTTAATACATGAACAATAACAAATCAAGGCAGTGGTAGCTCAGTGGTAACGCGCTCGCTTGGGAAACCGAGTGATGCGGGTTCAAATCCCGGGTCTCGCACCTCTGATATTTTCATGTGCGAATCATTTCTAGCATGATTACCACTTGCCTTACGGTGAAGGAAAACATCGTGAGGAAACCTGCATGTCTGAGAAAACTTAGCAAGTTTTCAAAAGACATGTGAAGTCCGCCAACCCGCACTTGGCCAGCGTGGTGGACTATGGCCTGATCCCTCTCGTGTTGAAGGGTGGCCCGTGCCCAGCAGTGGGACGTTAAAAAGGGCTGAATTCATACAATACAATAACAAATCGGCTACTGTTCATCCCGGAAAATTAAAGAGTTCCCGTGGGACAGTGAAAAAACTATAGTAACTTATACAGCGTAGTACATAAAAACTACTGATTGGATTTTGATAAAACTTTACAATAATATAGGTCATACATCAGAATAACTAATAGGTTACTTTTTATCCCGGAAAAATATACGGTTCCCGTGGGATAGATGTTTTCGTTTATTTGTAACGTATTATGTACACAACATAGACCCCAAAACAATAGTTAAAAAAATTGTTTGTTTGTCTGTTTGCCTATATGTCTGTTTGTCTGTTTGTCTGTTTTTGTATGCGCGTTTCACGCGAAAGTAATGAACCGATTTCAACGAAATTTGATGAAGTGATAACTTATTACTCGATTCAATGTTTAGGATACCTTTTACTTCAAGAAAATCTTTCTATCTCATGGGAAGATACAATAACTGGATTTATCGAGTTCTCCCTAGAAACCTTCCGCTGGCTAAACCTTCAAACATACATACATAAAAACAATATACTAAAAAATTGTAGGTCTTGAAAAGTCCTACAGGAAAGTTCTGAATAGTATATGTATATCTCCTAAGCAATATCTATTCTTATCTATACCTATAATAAAACTAAGTCAAATCGATGTGCGCGTTTTACGCAAAAAGTACTAAACCGATTCTAACTAAATTTTGTATAGTGATAACTTAGTACTCGGGTCAACATTTAGGATACCTTATACGACAGGCAAATAATTCATTCCCACGGGAAAACACAATAACTGGTTCTATCTAATTGTCCTTAGAAATTTATATGGCTAACGCTGGCTCAACCTTAAGAGATATATCAAAACATTGTACAAGAAAATTGTAAGTCTTAAAAAGATCGATAATAAAGTTCTCAATAGTATATGTCTATCTCCTAAGGTACACTCGCGATAACTATTTTATTATTATATAAAACTGCTTTATTATACGTTATTTATTCTATCTATAAATATAATAAAACTGTAGAGGTCGAATGTCTGTACATAGAAAATAAATGCTAAAAACCGAGTCAGTTATCTTCTTACATCCCGTAAGAAGAAAAATAGAACAAATCCAGATTTTTTTCATTTTTTTTGTTTCTCTGTCTGTTTGTCTGTTTGTACGGGCTAATCTCCTAAACTATTGGACCGATTTGAATGAAATTTTGCATGGTCGTACTTTATATCCTCGGTCAACATGTAAGTTACTTTTCATTTCGGAAAATTAAAGAGTTCCCGTGGGATAGTTAAAGAACTATAGTAACTTATACAGATTAGTACACAACAATTTATGCACCTAGTTTAGTAAAATTTGGCATGCTGATACCTTATGTTGTCGGTCCAACAACAGGTTACTTTTCATCCCGGCAAAATGAACGGTTTCCGTGGGATAGATCTGTTTTTGTTTGTTAGTAACGTATTATGTACACAATATAGACCCCAAAACAATAGTTATTAAAAAATGTCTGTTTGTCAGTTTGTCTGTTTGTATGTTTGTACGGGCTAATCCCCGATACTGTTGGACCGATTTAAATGAAATTTTGCATGGTGGTACTTTATATCCCCGGTCAACATCTTAGATACTTTTCATCCCAGAAAATCAAAGAGTTCCCGTGGGATAGTTAAAAAACTAGTATTTTATACAGCTTAGTACACAACAACTTATGCACCTAATTTAGTAAAATTTAACATTCTGATACCTTATATTGTCGGTCAAATAATATGTTACTTTTCATCCCGGAAAACGAACAGTTCCCGTGGGAACTACTATTAGTTCTCTAACTGTTCGTTTTTCCGGGATGAAAAGTAACCTATTATTTGACCAACAATATAAGGTATCAGAATGTTAAATTTTACTAAATTAGGTGCATAAGTTGTTGTGTACTACACAGATCTATATCTGTATTAGTATTTTTGTAGAGGCGAACCCGAGCGAAGCGAGGGTGAGCCGCTAGTGAACAATTAAAATTATAACTTCGTAGAAATTTAAGAAGTTTACAACGATGTAAAAAAAATCTTAATCTAAAAATAAAATACTGTAATATATTATATGACGTTTTAAATGAGTAAATGTATTATAATAGGAGTTTAACGTGTAACTCAATGCCAAGTAACTTGGAAGCAGTTATTTCTACGTGCATTGCACTTCAGGATAACAATATAACAATTCTGTTGGAATGTTTGAGCTGCTTTCAAGAGAAACTTTGTTAATTTAACAGGTTCTATATTACAATATTTGTGATGTGTGTATATTTTATTAAAAAATATTCAATAATGTATATAATAAGCATATCGAAATAAAAATTTAAATATAGTGTATTGAAATAAGAACTATTAGAATAAAATGTTAAATTAGAATAACGTACGGAAACACAAGTAATGTAAAGAACAATCTTAATTATTTTCAAGTAAAGGAATATAGTTATAGAAAACACAAAACTTCCATTAAAAGAGGCAGGTATAAATAATTTCATTGAGATTAGCCAGCTGCGCAGGAGATATTACAGTGCACAAGTGTACGCGCAGACACAAGTGCACTCTCTATTCCTGTCACTCTCATACTCTGGTGGGACGACCACTCGACACGACCAGTGAGAGTTAAGGCGCAGGGCCGACGGCTTTACGTGCTCTCCGAGGCACGGGGGTGAAACACTGCCAACTTCCCAACTCCGGGCTGTTACTGAGGCTTACTATACAGAAAGACTCAATAACTCAATTTGGCCCGACCCGGGACTCGAACCCAGGACCCCCGGTGTGCAGCCGTACATGCTAGCCACTACACCATCGAGGCAGTTGCCGATATATAATATTATTAAAAATATTTTTAACAAACTTCTTCAAAAAGGAGGAGGTTCTCAATTCGGCTGTATTTTCTTATTTTATGTTTGTTAACTCAGAACTCCGTCATTTATTATTTATTTGAAAGTGTATACTTCCAATTTGGTCCCATTTAAATTAAAAAAAAAACACGCCTTGGGTGTCAAAATAGCTAATGAAAATTTTATCTACTTCTAATTGTCATATTGATTTGAAAATTTGCAAGTGTTACCGTGTACCGTGTTCGGTATCGTCGACTTGATCTGATGGTAAGGCCAGAAGGTGGATAGGTGGAACTCTTCAACGGCTTACAGTAGATACTTTGAGTTTGGGCGTATTTTGATTGATTTGACAAGCCTAATACGTTAGAATTGGATGTTACAGCCAGAATTTTTAGTGTTACTAATAAAAGCGAATTTTAGTTTGTCAGTCTTTATATAAAAATTGGCATCAAAGTAATTTAAACGGCTTAAGCGAATATTTTATTAAAATACTTTCTTCTTACTTTGCTACTACCATGTCTACACTAAAAAAGGAAAAAATAAAAACTTTAAAAAAATTAATAAAAGCCGACTTCAAAAAAAACACTAAAAAGTATAGCATAACTGATTGGTAGTTTTCAATTACTATAGATACCTAATCAAATATTTTCGAAGTCGGTGCCAGCCGAAACACACAGCATACGAACAAAGTTTAGTAAATGATAACTATCAATCAGTTATTTTTTACTTTTTAATGTTTTTTTTTTGAAGTCGTTTGATAAGATAGAAAGTGACTTATTTGTATCGAATCTAGCATAAACTTAATTAAATATTGAGCTTTAATTTTTGTACTAATAAAATGATTTTAATTTATGCATGATTTTAAAATTATCACTGCTAATATTGCGATTGCTAGAAAATCTTTTGTCTTCAAGTTTCAATAAATACAAATTAGACGTTACACTGCAGTAGTCCATGAATATCTTATCAGGTTTAAAATTACTATAAAGGTCTTTGTGAAACCGCACACTACAGATGCAAAGACGTTGCGGACCCTTGTCACACTGCCATGGATGTGAATTAATGATATCTGATACTTATATTATTTACTAGATCGACTGAGAGGTAATATTTATCCAGTTGTTATAAGACTCAATCAATAATAGACACTTAAAATACTAGTAGTACCTATTATTATATGCCACTTTTATTGACCTTCCTCAAAATAGGTAAAATAGTGTTTGTTTTTAGTACGCAAAGTTACATATTATGTTTTCGGTATTAAAAACCGATTTTTTTGACTCTTTTTTGCAATGAAAAGTTTAAACGTCGCGGTTGGTCCTATACAGATTTGAATCTCATCATAAGAGTTCAATAATATTCATACTAATGTGAAAAAGTATAAATGTGAAAGTTTGTGAGGATATATGGATGGATGGATGTTTGTTACTCTTTCACGCCAGAACGGCTGAACGGATTTGGATGAAATTCGGAATTAGATTATAGTCTGGAATAGCACATAGGTTACTTTTTATCCCGGAAAAAAGTACGGTTCCGGTGGGATAGATTTGCTTTTGTCTAGGGACGAATCTGAAGCGAAGCGAGGATGAATCGGTAGTAAATACATATATTTAAATTGACGTTTAAGCTTTTCTTTATAATGTAGACGGGATATCCCAGCGGCCCCGACTCAATTCTTATAGATACTAATAAAATATGTCATGTTCTTATCATAAAACAAATCTATCACCCTGACACATGTGTGACACAATATTTGTAATGTGACATTTCAATTTCTTTCTTTTCATCACAAATTTTATTTTTATTGTGTCGATAATATTTGCACTAGTATCAGTGGTCGTGACATTTACTTTTATAACTGTAATTTATCAAAATGGTCATCCTCCATTTTATCTCGTCGATCTTATTTCTTGTTACGTAGTTACTATTCGAATTTATAGCTTTGTTTTTATATCTTGTAATATAAATGTATTAAGTTTAGGACTAAAGGCGACCAACCACTCTGTACAAGGCTCTGACCTAGTCCATACTAATATTATAATTGTGAAAATGTGTTTGTTTGTCCTTCTTTCACGTCGAAACAAAGAGACGGATTGGCGTGATTTTTTGTGTAGAGACAATTGAAGGGCTAGAGAGGCTAGGCTACTTTTTACAACCCAAAAAAATATTTATGATCAAAATTACTTGAAACATGGTGTTAAAGCTCTTCAATACAGTTAAATAAATGCGTGTTTTAGCATTTTTTGAAATTTGTCCCATAAAGGGGTAAAATAGGGGACGAAAGTTTGTATGAAAACTACATTTTAAGAGCTTCTTTGTAGTTTTAGCGCGAGCGAAGCCACGATTTCAGCTAGTCCTAAATAATTTTATATAGAGATAACTATATTTATTTTAAGTAGCCTAGACTATATAGAAACCATTAGGTAGTATATAAAGCTAGGTATCGAATCAGTTTACAGTTACATGATAAAATAAAACATATTATCTTAGATTATTTATATAAATAAGCTAAGCATAATATTTATAAGTTTAGGTGTACATTGTTATATGTAGTAGGTAACAATGACCACAAAAAGGCTAGAATAAGTGTGTAAAATAATCTGGGTAAGAAAACAAAACTTGGTCGTCATGAGAACAATTATTATAGGCGTCTATTTTTGAAAGCATAAGTCCAAATCCGCTAAGCAAACAAAATCAGATCAAAAATTCACTAAGTGTGGTTAAAGCAAATAGAGGAAGAGCCCGTGTGAGCCTCTTAGGCCAGAATGTCAGTGTCAGATTAATGTGCTAGACCATGAAAATAAAATATCTAACATACGTTTACCCATTTTGTTATAATATTTAACAATTAACCGACTTTTTCTCCCACTTGTTTCCACTTTTTATTTACTATACAAAACAAATCACCATGTTTTTTGTCTAATGAGTTGTACATCACAAAACTAAAAAAATCTGTCAAAATTGTATCAAATCTATTTTTACAATAATACTACACTACTTACTGGATAGTCATTAATGTTTAATAAAAGTTATATTAAATTATTTTGAGATTTATTTCCTTTACTAAACTGATATCAAATTACGTTCATGCCTAGTTTGTTTGTTTTTCTTTGTTTTGTTTTATATTTTTATAGTCGCTATCCGCGTACTACTATAACTATAATCAATGTATTGTAGGATCCTTAATAAAACTTCGAGATATTCTTGCTTATATTCTTATATTCAGTACTTTTATAATCGTCAGTGAGTTACATCATTTATAATTATAATTTTCAGTATTACAAATAATTCGTGACTAATCACTACATGGTGGTACTGACATCTCTGTGCAAAAGCGCGGGAAAACAAATGAATATCCGCGCCCTTTTTTTATTTTTTTAAAACACATTCCCATCGGTCAAGGTCACATAACTAAATGTCTTATACATAAATGATTACAAATTAATCAAATATATTATTTTCTAAAAGGCAGTGGTAGCCCAATGGTAACACGGTCGCTTGGGAAACCGAGTGAAGCGGGTTCAAGCCCCGTGTCTCGCACCTCTGATATTTTCATGTGCGAATAATTTCTAACATGATTACCATTATCCTTACGGTGAAGGAAAACATCGTGAGGAAACTTGCATGTCTGAGAGAACCTAGCAAGTTTTCGAAAGACATGTGAAGTTCGCCAACCCGCACTTGGCCAGCGTGGTGGACTATGGCCTGATCCCCCTCGTATTAAAGGGAGGCCCGTGCCCAGCAGTGGGATGTTAAAAAGGGCTGAATGTATGTAACATACATTATTTTCTATTAAACGCTCAGTATATAAAAATGCAAACTTACAGTATATACATATATGTATATAAATAGGCAATGACAAAATAGTTTAGTATTTTTTTCGTCTCTGTTTGTTAAAGTTTTTTATTGTTTTGTAGCTATTGTCGAGCTTAAAAATATTCTTTCTTCATAAAAAGCTTAACACAAAGTACTAGATTTACCTATTCATGTCCTTTACAATCTACATATATTTACTGTGATATCAAGCGATGTTTCTTTCATTAAAAAGAATTTAAAATTTATAAAACCAACATATTTTTTTGAAGATACAAAGTCCTTCATTAGTGTTAAAGTTATAGAATCTGGTCAAATACATAGTATAGAAAATATTTTCAAACATAGTTTTTGTTAGTACCTACTATGATTTTTTTTATCTGTTTTATTTGGATATGAATAGGAATTTGAATGAAATGAAAAGAAAAATAAAGAAATCATTATAATTGTTTTAATTGCTCATTATAGTTGAAAATTATAATGCGCAACTAAAACAGGTATTATTTCCATTTGATTTGAATATACTCGTAAATTAATGAAGACTATATTTGGAATAAAATAATTTTAAATAAACAGAGAATAGCACCATATACACTAAAAGGAAATTGTCCTAAAAAGGACTAAAAAGAATTCTTAAGAAATCTTTGGGGAATTGTACAAACTATGATAATACGCAATCGATGCTATGGCACGTGCAGGGATCACTGAGGTATTGCAGACTCATGCGATGTTTACGATATACAGACACAGTCTATAAATGTCTATCGCGAATATAATTTACAGTTAATTTATGTGACGCTTTCGTAGCATTCACTTTGCGATAAATCATTTAATCTGCATCCATTGTAAAGCATTTTCCATAGCAGTGTAACCAATATTGCATTTGACCTGGCTATAACAAATTTTGACGAATTATAGTGTAAGCTACCTTTATTGTTATTACATACGTTTAATTTAATTGGTTTTTCACTAAAGCTCAATCTTCACTAAAGCTTCAATCATAATAATATGAGCTGTGAAATGCATTGGCTATTGTTATGAAATACTTATGGTTTAGTATCTTAACTATCATAGGAAATCCATAGTCTTAAACATCACATGAAAAAGTCACTTTGGAAATCATCGTAAGAAAACCTTTATGTTTGAGAGAGTCTCACTAGTTTTCTAAGCCCTTGTGAAGTCTGCCAAACCGCATTGGCCAGTGTGGTGGGCTATGACCTAATTTACATTACATTGAGGAAAAATCCGGAAATTGCCCAGTGGGACGTTAAAAGAACTGAATAATAATTATTTTTATCTCTCCTTTTTATTATATACGTAGGCTCAAAGCTGCCGTTCTTTGAAAAGCTTGCGTGCGGACATAGGTTCGATAACTAGAGGTCCCTTATGAGACCAAAATTACGTATTGCAAAATTGTTGATGTTTTTATCCGACTGCGGCGAAGTACAAAGAAGGATTATATGTTTGGCCTGAATGTATGTATGTTCGTATGTATATATGTTCATATGCCCGACCCTATTTTCCTTCGTAAATACTAAGCGGCTTAACCAATTTTGATGACTTATACGTGGTTACATTTTTTTAATAGTGCGAGTGTTATAGGTTATATGGATATCATTAAAAACCAAAATGACGGATTTTATTTCTCATTTTTTTCACCATTTTTTCCCCTTAAACCTATCAAGTGGAAATCAAAATCGGCGCCTATCTGACTGAGACTAGTCAACTGCGCAAGTAATATTATAGAGTACAAGTGTACGCAGATACCAGCGCTTATCCATTCCTTTCACTAACAGATTCCAATAGGATGATAATTTGACACGACCGGTGAGAGCAGGTTCAGGACCGACGACTTTACGTGCGCTCCGAGGCACAGGAACTTTCTTAACAGAAAAACTCATGACTCATCTTGGCACGACCCAGGACTCGAACCCAGGACCTCTGGACGCGCAGAAGTATATATATACTAGCTACTACACCACCGAGGCAAAAATATAACTTACATGTTTAAAAATAGTTTAAGGAAACGAAATCTATATCTATACATATTATAAAACTAACTAAGGCGAATCTGTACATTAAATATTTTTTTGGAAAATCTTATTGAAATAGTCATTATTATCGATACAGAGGCTGAATGATGAATCTATAGTATTTTAGAATTTTTGTCTGTTTGTTTGTCTGTCTGTCTGTGACCGCATCACGATAAAACCACTGGTCATATTTTGATTAATAGCCAGTTATCCGGATCAACAAATATGATATAGGATACTTTTTACTGCGGACAAAATCCCATTTCTGAGAAATCTATACTAAACGTTAAAATGCAAGTAGGGACGAAGCCGAGCGGTACGAGGGTGAGTCGCTAGTGTTAAATAAAACTCCAAATGTCTAACTGTCAAAAATAAAAAGCTGTAAATAATTAAAAAAACTGACTGCGTATATGTAGGTATACCTATGTATATGTGTTTTATAATTTAATTTTTTTATAGTTTTAATACATGATGGATACTTTATACTACATATCCGTGTAATACAAAGTCGAATGTTTTTTTAAACTATGTATGTTGTATTTTTGTGTTGTTACATAAATATTACATATAACGTTAATTGCTCCTACCTATGTACTTAGCTATTTTTTCTACTAACTTACTTTTGTTCTACAAATATCTTATCTTGGTCTACGAGTTAAGTATGATTATTTGTTTGGATTTTAAGTTATTAGATGGATTTATACTTTATTTTATTAAGTCATTAGATGGATTTTGGGATCCGATTCTTTTTGATAAAATATACATAACGCTATGTACATAATTCTGTATACATACCTACATATTTATACACAATAGAAATGTGCACGGTGACTAGTTTTTGTAGCTGTGGGGGAATGAAAGGGTGAAAGGGTGTAATTTAGATGTTTGTATCATTAATTCGCCGCCCCCGGAGAATAAAATGATAACTGCAAAACCACCATTTTTCAGGAAAAATAAAAAAAACTATATTTGAATTTAACTTTCTAAGCATGATGTAGAGAGATAAAAAAAAGCTCAGTGATAGCTAATTTTTTAACTATTATAATGTTTTAATATATGTTACACTAAGGTTATCCGAACTCCCCCCAACGTGCGTTCACCTTGTCGTGGTGGGGGGGGGGGGGCTCAGTAGTGTACTCGCGAAGCCAAGAAACGCACAGGGAGGTGGCCCGCTTCGGTGGGCGGTGGGAGGCGGCCTTCTTCGGAGGGCGGTGGACCATGCGGGTTGCTCCTGGTACTTTTCTGATAGCAGAGTGGACCGTGGAGCAACCCCATGGTTGTTGTGGTCTGCTTCGGCAGACCTGCCGTCGGGGCGTCGTAGTTGAATGCGTAAGCAATCCTGCGACGCCCCATTAAGACGGGGGTAGGTTTTGTTGGGTTTTAGTGGGTAGTACTGGCTTCGCCGGTGAGTCCCACACTTCGTGCGTAAATGCATTTCCCAACGTTAAAAAAAAAAGGTTATCCGAACTGAAGATATTTAGAATTTAAAAAGTTACTAAAATTTTGTTGTTGGTTTTATTTACTAATAACACTTGACATTTTATTCTTATGACGACACGTTTGGCTCAGTTTGTAGTAACCCTGCTTGCTGTGCCAGCGGTCGCGGGTTCGATTCCCGCTGGGGGCATTCATTTGTGTGATGAGCATGAATGTTTGTACTCCAGTCATGGGTGTTTATATTTATAATATGTATGTATTTAAAATTATATATATATATATATATATATATATATATATATATATATATATATATATATATATATATATATATATATATATATATATGTAGTGTATCAATTATCTGGTATCCATAACACAGGCCTCGTAGCTTACCATGGAACTAGATGGTGGTGGTGTGTGTTAAGGTCCCAACATATTTATTTATATTCTCGTTACTTTTGACAGACTGTGAGTATTGCATTACTGTTTTACAATAATATACATATAATGAATAATACAGACTAAACAATATCACTTGGCATTCTACTCTAGTTATTATGAATAATATGTGTTATCACTGTCTAATGTAAGCATGCTTTAATGACAGAAAAGAATGGCAAGATATTTCTTTGCTATCAGTCATTATTAGTACTATTTATTAACAACATTTTAGTCGTTGAGCCTAAGGTGATTTTTACGAGAACAAAATGACAATAGCGCTAACAATATTATTTCGCCCATTTGTTTTTCGTGAATATTATTGCAATAGTTTTTGTTGTATCCTACAGTTTTACTAACTTCATATAATATTTTTTTTCAAGAAACCTTGTGTGTTGGAAAGGGTGACGAAAATGATTGCATTATTCTATAACTTTTTGAATAATGGCTGGATATTCACGATAAAAATTGGGTAGATGTATTAGGCACCGTAGACTTCAAATACGGGATAACACTAAAACTATGGTAATATCAGTAATCACTTTATTCTCGGGGGATGGCGAATTGTGTCCTTATTTCACACGTCTAGTCACTAGTGCATTAATTAAAAATGAAAATGAAAAATGAAATGAAAAATGAAATGAAAATGAAAATGAAAATGAAATGAAAATGAAAATGAAAATTTATTTATTTAGTATCAAATTCGTATAAGTATACAGTAAACAACAATGGCTACGATGATACTGCAAAAGTATAAACTGCGTTGCAGATATCAACGCCCGCCTCCGTACAATATTTAAACTATTTTATAGAAACTAAAAAACAATAGATGATGATGATGTATGTGTGAGTGTGTGTATGTGTGTATGTGTATGTGTGTGTATATGTGTGTGTGAATGCAAAATTCTTTAATAAACAATGGTCAAAAGTTCTTCAGTCTCGTCATACGTAATGGATTTAAGCCATGCTAAACATACAGATTTGCAACGATAAGAAGTGAGTGGATATATATTCAATAATTTATTGATTTTATTGTAGAGTAGACAGCTTAGATATGGGTAATGACGTTTTGCAACCGCGGTTCTTGCAGAATTAATTAGACATATAGCGTGGGATCTGCGTTTAGTACATAATATACTAGGGTCATAAGGAAGCTCAGAGTGTTTTCGAAGAACAGTTTGTAAAACAAAAATTTTCCTTACGGATAATACATTACTAAGAGCGTATAAATCCGCCGTGGGGAAATAGATTGGCTTATTGAACATAACTTTTAAAACTGCTCTCTGGGCCCTTTCCAGTCTCAACATTAGAGTTTTAGCAGATCCACCCCAACACGTAATGCAGTATGAAATAACGGATTGACACAGAGCATAATATACTGTTTTTTGACATTGAAAATCTACCACATTCCTTAATTTCCTGAAAATAAATATGAGCTTTCTTAGTCGCAACGCTACTGAATGGATTTGCTGTCTCCATGTCATATTGCTATCAATTATGACGCCAAGATATTTAACACGAGCTTTTTTCTAACACGGGACAGTTACACTCTTTAATAGTCAGTGAACAGACGTGTGCACGAATTGTCAAACAAGGTCGAGCCTGTACTAGAGAAGAGGGAGCTAAGGTAAGGTATTTTGTCTTATTCACATTAAGAGTGAGCAGATTGCAACCAAGCCAACCTATAATAGCTCTTAGCGATAATTCTGTGGAAGCCTGAGCTTCTGCCCATGTTTTACCGCTAGTAAGAAGTACAGTGTCGTCTGCGTAGACTAAGAGTTTACTATTAGGTAGGCGCAGCATGCAGAGCTCATTTATGTAAATAAGAAAAAGGGTAGGACCAAGAACACTTCCCTGAGGGACACCAAAACTAACAGATTCTTCCCCACTTCTAAAGTTATCAATGCATACACACTGCTGACGTTCCTCAAGATAGTTTTTGAAAATTTTAACTGCAAGGCCTCTAACTCCAACACCTTCCAGCTTATTCAGCAAAAGAGGTATGGAGACAGTATCAAAAGCCTTAGCAAGATCCAGAAAAACAGCAATCGATTTATCTTTATTATCAAAATTTTTAGTTATTTGAGCTGAAAGATTAAGAACTGCATCTTCTGTTGATTTACCACTACGGAAACCGAACTGATTTTCTGCTAAGATGTTTTTTTTATTCAAGTACATAAGTAGCCTTTTGTTGAGAATTTTTTCAAAAATTTTAGAAAAAGCGGTAAGTAAAGATATTGGCCTATAATTAAAGATACTGCTCCTGTCACCATTTTTGTAGATAGGTCGTACAACTGCTTTTTTAAAAGAACGTGGAAAGACTCCTTTTGAGATGCAAAGATTGAATAATTTGGTAAGGATCGGAATAAGAATATGCGCAGTAGCCTTAACAATAGATGTGGGTATACCATCCCAACCAGTGGCAGTTTTGTCTTTAAGACTGATGATAGCTGTTTTTACTTCATTTTCTGTCACTGTATATAGGCTCATTGTATCTAGATAGTTAAGTCTAGGAAAGTCAATATCATACGAGGTTTCTTGTTTACGTGTTATATTGTCTGCTAAGTTTTTACCTACGTTAGCAAAATACTGATTAACAGAATTTACTGATTCCAGTGGATGATTACATATATCCAACAGTTCCAAACAGCTTCTTTCTTTTTGACCCATATTAACAATTTTTTTAATTAGACTCCAAGTTTTACCTGGACTGTTTTTGACTTTATTGAACTCGTTCATTTCATATTCTCGTTTTATTTTTTTGAGTAGGTTATTACAAAAGTTACGGTAACGCAAAAATATAGTTTTTAAGTTTAAGTTGTCTGGATGCTTTTTATATTTCCTATATAAGTTATCCCTATGGCGGATGCATCTTAAGAGACCAGGAGTTATCCAGGGCTTAATAATTCGTAGTTTGTTAGATAAGCACTGTATTTTAGTATTCGCTTTGATAGCGCTAGAGACTGTTCCAATTAATATATCAGTAACAACATTGGGATCATTAGATGTAAAAATGGCAGATAAATCAGATTGCTCTAGACAAGAAACTGTGCCCTGAATATCGATCTTATCAGATGTTGGATTAGCCAAGTGTGTTTGTGCTTTTATGTTACAATAAAATAAAACAGGTGCATGATCGGAGATATATGAGTCCAAAACCATAGCAACAGTACAATTTGTAGACCTAGAGATGACATGATCTAGGCAGTTATTTTGTCTAGTTGGTAGAAGATGAGCCGGTAGCATAGCATATGATGCGAGCATGTTCAGATAGTCATCACTATTATGAGAGTCATTATCTAGTGATATATTGATGTTAATATCTCCCACAATTGTAACATTCACATAAGTATTTAATTTGTTTAGAGTTATATCGAGAGATTCTATAAACGGTTTAAGGTTGATAAACGAAGGTGAACGGTATATGGCTATAATTGCACAGTTGTTTATTTTTAGTAAGATACTGTTAGCTTCGATAATATCAGTCGATTCAACTGTGCATTTCAGATTTGATCTTATGTAAACAACAACTCCATCATTTTGGTTAAGGTGTGCAGAAGCATGCACCCTGAAGCCATTTAATGTGGGAACAACAGGAGTTTTTCTTAACCAGCATTCAGACAAGATTACAATGTCTACTTCAAATTTAATCCTGTGCAATAATACCAGTAGACGATCAAAATTACACGTTATGCTACGTATGTTTGCATGGAATATTTTAAGCGAGTTTTTCACATGAGCTGTATATAAAGGAACTTCTTCAGGAGAGCATAAATATGATTTAGATATAGACAGCTGTTCAACATCGTACGCTATTGTGTTAATATCATCCATACTTGGGGTTAGAGATTAACAGGTGAGTAAAAGCAACGTGAGCTGAATTTTGGTTAGATGGATGTATACAGTTATAGAAGCTATAGGTGTGATCAAGATGACTATGTAAGAGATTTTTATATTTTAGAATAGGCAAAAAAGAGACGAAGAATGTATATTTGTATTGTGTATATGAGAGTGAATGTGTGTGTATATATTTAGTGTACTGTATATATAATGAAACATGCTTAAAATGTATATAAAAATTACAAATTACAACTTTAGTAAATATGAAAAATCCTATTATACTTTTAATTAAGACTAACATAGAAGAGCGATCATCTGAGACGAAAACAATAGATGTTAGTATTTTCGTTCTGGAAATTAAAAATAGTCATTTTTGTATTTGTGCAAGATCAGATTCGCTCGCTATTCGAATAAGAGGATCGCCCTCCTTTTTTCGAATATAGATTTTTCCATGAGAAACCCAGCAGAAGGCAAAGCCATTGGATTTAGCGTAGTCTCTGGCTAAAAAGAAAATTCTTTTCATTTTAAAAGTAAGATTTTCGGAGATAAAGACAGGCTTGGAGACGCCGCTAATTTTCAAGTGCTCAGTAGTCAGCTTTGTTTTACCCCTATTAAACTTCCTATGAGCACTGATCAGTTTTTCTTTCGTTATAACACTGGAGAAATCCACTATTAAAATTTTATTATTGGGAGTTTTTGTTTTGATTCTAAAGACATCTTTTATTTCATGGCGTTGAATGTCAATATTAAGGGCCTTTCCGGTATTTACTACGGTATTTATAAGATGGTCCTTAGTCTCTCCAGCATTTATCGGGATATTCCTGATTTCAGCACAAGTTGACCTGGAATGACTCTCCAAATTTTCAACTTTGTCCTCTAATAATTTAATATATTTGAGATCGTCGCTTCGCTCCGATTCCAGCTTTTCATACTTAGATAGCAGCGACTCATATTTATCTGCTAGAAATGTAACTGAAGAGCGCATATCTTCGACAGCAGAGCACAGCTTGTCAATTTTACTAGACTGGTCCACTTTAAGCTCATGAAACATTTGTCTTAGTTCCGTAATAAAGTAATTGAAGTCGCCATCTGATTCTGAACGCTTTCTTTTAATGTTTCCAAACGTAGGTTTTGATTAAATTTAGGTGATGTGGGCGGAAATATTTTGGAAATAATTTATTTGATTCATATGCCTGTAATGTGCAAGCTTTCTCGTTCTGTTGCATATATATTAATTATTTTTAGACCGTATTTCTCTATTTTCTTTCCATTCTTATGTGCCAATATGTTTTGTTGAAAAAGTTTATAAAAGATACGATTTTTTCTAAATATCTAAATCTTTGCCATTGCAGACTGCTGTAATGGTGGCTGTGTATATTTTTATAGCTATACAAATTATAATAATAGCAACACTAAATAATATTATTAATTAATAAAGTTAAAAAAATGTAATAATTATAATAATAACAGCTAAAATGAAACAAATAATATTGCTATATTTAATTATAATACTTATAAAAAAATTAAATTTTTAGAATTAAAATCAACACATTTTGTAAAATTGTAGGTAGGCAGTGTCTGTAACAAGTATAATATGACGCTTTTGAGACGTCTAAAACTTTATTCTCCGAAACGATAGTTTTGTTATAAAAAGTCGTAAGAATATTTTTAAATAAAATTCCAAAACCCACAATATTATTATAAAAATAGAGCACATTGATTTGTATGGGAAATATTTGTAGAATTCGTTACGTGGACGTATGCTACTTGGAAAGTCAAAAGTAAGTAGCGATATTTCTATCAATAGGAATTCTATTATACATGTAGTCTGTTGTTTTTATATTCATAGTACCTATTTCATATCGAGATAATAAAGTTAGTGTGAACTGTGACCGCATTGACACGGAGTTTTCAGTTTGTATTATTTTATTCTTGTTCCAAAGTTATATCGAGTTTGTGATATCATGCTCGTTGTTTATTGTTCGTGGTTCAGCAATTTTACTTTATTTTCTTCTGTTATATTCAAAACTATAGATACGAATTTTAATAATATTTGCTGTTGTTAAGTAAAAGTTTTTAATAAACGTTTTTATTATAAGTCTTGTTTCATAGAACTATCGAAAATGACTTTTATTTTGATATTTTTACTTTATCACGCAAGCTATATCTGTGCTTGATTGATATGGTTTGAAATTGGTAAAAATAAATATTTTAATAATATTCTGTGCACTATGTTTTTTCTATATTTGGTCGATCCATTTAAAAAAGTTATTGTTGATTATGCGAAGGAATGATGGATAAAAGGAAGACGCTAGATGTTGACTAATTTTTATTTGTGTGTGCATAAATGAAAAGAAATCGTAGGAATGTACATTGTACGAGTATTAGTGAAGCGAAAAGAAAAGCGAAGTGGATGTTTATGATTGTAAATATTTTTACGTATTTTATCGATTTCTCGAAGACAACTCGATCAATATGGCTTATTTAAATTGTGTTTTATAAAGATAAAACCAGCAAGGTGGTCATATTATAATTTTCTTTGCATAGCTTTCGAACTAAACAAAAATTAACAATTAATTGAGATATGTGTACCAGACATAAACTTTAATTATTGTTAAAATATTATACATTTAGTAAAATTGTTCGTCAGGTGGCATCGACTTCAAAAAATCCGTTTAGTTATTTCTTAATTTTTAGTGCATTGAAACCGCTTTACATTATTTTTAAAAAGTTTTTTAATCAGACTAAATTACCATATTTTTTAATCATACTAAGATTTGAGATAGACTTTTTTCGTTAGCAAAGTAAACACTTTCTATTCTGCTTTTTGATTGCTTTATTTGAGCTCCACTCCGAGCAGGCAGCTCCTAAAACTTGCAACAAGCCAATCAAATATCCAATTTCCATATTCTAGACTAGAAAGTATCACTTTCGTAAAATAACAAATACGTCATTTATTTTTTCAAAAATTTATCTGATTTTTTAAAATTATTTTAAAAAAAAATCTTTTCATTTTAAAAACTGTTAGTTTAGCTTTTCATTCAAGTAACATAGTACTTTACCCCAAATAAAAAGTATTAAATCAAAAGTAAGTAGACTAATGGGTCATCATAATTTTTTGCATAGCTCATGGCAGCCATTGTTTAATGGCATTGATATATAATTAATTATAATGCGAAAACTAGGTAATTCGTACCTTAATTGATACCCATCAGAATCAGGATACCCATCAGTAAAGTCGTGTCACTAGTTATGTCATATGTACATAATATATTATGAATTTTAAATTAATTTACTTTGACTTTTCAATAACTTAAAAAAATAAAAGCTAGAAAATAAAATAGATGGACGTGACAAAATCAAAAAGATTTTGTCACGTTTTTTTAACTTTGGCACTCTAAAATATCGCCGTACAAGGATACAATTTTATTACACAACATGTTTGTTAATACAATATTCAATTTATTAATTAAAATATTGAATTTTTACTTCTTCTCCTTACCTACTTACGAAATCATTCCTGTCAATCTTTAAATCCCTTGAGAATAGCGAAGGCTCAGACCGAGTGATTGGTATTTATATCACTCGGTCTATCTAAATCTAAATACTCTGAATAAAAAATATATAATTTAGTAACACGAATTTTAAGAATGCACTTAATTTAAACTTACAAATGATATCTTAAAATTACTAAATATAATATGACAGCACGAAATGTATCTGTATTCTATAGGTACATACCTATAATAAAATCGTAACTAAGCCGAATCTGTTCATTAATTTTTTTTTGGAAACTCTTATTGAAATAGACCTTATTATCGATACAGAGGCCGAATCTATATTTTTAGAATTTTTGTCTGTCTGTCTGTTACCGCATCACAGAAAAACCACTGGAGGCATTTTGATGAAATTTGGTGTGATGATAGCTGGTTATCCGGGTAAACATATAGGATACGTTTTACAGCGGGAAAATATCTCATCTCTGAGAAATGTATACTAAACGTATTGACGTAAGTAGGGACGTACCCGAGCGGAGCGAGGGTGAGTCGATAGTTTATAAATAAAATCTTGTAGATTTACAAATATAATAATATATTTTATATTACAAAGCGTCTTCCTTTAAAAACGTATTTTTATTTTTGGAGTAAGTTCAATATGTAATAGAAAATCTACACTTTTAAAATTTATTATTTGCTTTGTTAAATCGCGTATTTCTTGAGGACTTTGTTAAATAGTCGAAACTTACAATTTCAATTTAATCCGTTAGCATTGTAAATCTGAGAAAAAAATCAATTTTATGAAGCTGAAGAGATAGTTTTTATGTTTGTTTGAAAGTGCTAATCTCTGAAAGTACCAATGTGAATTAAACATTATTTTTGCATTTTATTAGCGGCTCATCCTCGCTTCGCTCAAGCTCGCCTCTAGAAAAATAAAAAGAAATTTATCCCAAGGGAACCGTTCATTTTTCAGGGATAAAAAGCGTATGTGCTATTCCAAGCTATAATCTATCTCTGTGCCAAATTTCATCCAGATCCGTTCAGCCGTTCCGGGGTGATCGAGTAACTAACATCCAAACATCCATCTAAACTTTCACATTTATAATATCAGTAAAATGTATATTTAAAGAGAAAGTTTATATATCTGTTCATATAATAAAATTCTGAGTCGAATTTGTACATTAAATATTTTTTGGAAAATCTTATTTAAATAGTTATTATCATCGATACAGAGGCCGAATCTATAGTTTTTAGAATTTTTGTCTGTCTGTCTGTCCGTCTGTAACTGCATCACGAGAAAACCACGGGACAAATTTTAATGAAATTTGGTTTGATGATAGCTGGTTATCGGGATCGACATATAAGATATTTTTACTGCGGTAAAATATCTCATCTCTGAGAAATCTATACTAAACGTTAAATGCTAACTACGGACGAACCCGAGTGGAGCGAGGGTGAGTTCCTAGTATAATATGTATGTATATTAAGGTACTAAGAACGTATTCGTTTCGTTTTAGTGCTAATTACGTTTTCAATGTGATAACCTTTTGCTTATACGATTAAGGAAAATATCGTGAGAAAACTATGTAATCTTAGAGAAACTGACTAGTTCTTAAGTCAACCAGGCGGATGTGATCATCATGGACCTTAATAGACTGTAGCCTGACGCGTCTCTTTACGTCGTTAATATTTACGCCGGTTTTGTAAAGATCGAACTGAGTGGTAGTGGCGAAGACGAGATTCATTATATTCCTTTCATAGGGTAAAATGCGTATAAAATATTTAATATAGTGTATTTTATATAGTGCGACCCATTTCTTTTTCAGGAATAAAAGTGGCCGATATTCATGTCTGGAAAGTTGAATCTCTGTATCAAATATTGTTATGTAAGTTTAACATTTCACCCTTGAAATTGTGCCAAATAAAAAATATAGCTCAAGGGAAGTAAAAACAAATGCTTCTTTAGTTATTTTTATTTATACTAGAAATGCGAAGTATATTTATCATAAAATACAAGCATCTAATAAAAATGTAATTTGAAATAAAACAATATTATAGCTTAATAGAACTAAAGCTGAAATACCGACTTTTGTCAACATGAGAATTGCAATCACACATAGAAATAACTTGCGATAACGCACAGAACTAACTTCTTTAGGTTTATGGAAATATACGTCAAAATATCTACGAGAATAAGCACTGTTACTGTTAAATAAGCATAACTGAAAACTATTTTCATTAGTTACGACAAGCGACTGTTATGTTTATACATAACTTACTATTATTACTTATTATTATTAGTAACTAATGAAAATAGTTTACATGGAAATTTAGAAAGGTATAGTAAAGTTCGTGCTTCTAGTGTTATTATATCATTATTTTTTTGAGGACGCACTGAGGCAATTACGAAATAATTGCGTTCGTTTGATGCTGTATTATTATTACTAAAGCTTTAATTATGCAATTAATATGTAGGATATTTAAGGATTTATTCTATAAATGGTACATTTTAGAAACACAGGGGGGGGGGGGGGGGGGGATAATACAAAATTATTATATTTGTTATTAAATTTCTCTTTAATTTAAATAAGGGTTTTTACAGTACGACCATACAATGTTTTTATTTCTTCAAAAAGTACAGTGCAAGATGTAAAAAATTGAACGACAGTTTTTTTTTTAAATGTAAACATCCACTTGAAGTTGGGGGTGATTTTAAGCCTCCCAAGACCATAAAATATAAATTTTAATATAATATGAAACATTTCAATTTCAAAAAAAAAAATTATATGTATTTTCGAAGATTATAAAGTTTTAAAGCCATAAAACTTAAGGTTTTCATTATTTTTTTTAAAACTCAGTGTTTTTAAAATATATTTCATGTACAGATTTTGCTAAGTTACTGTTTTATTATATGTATATTTCAGCCTCTGATCCCCCCAAAGTTTAACTTTAGATCCGCGCCTGCCTGGTCACATGTGCTTGTTTTTCCCTACACACTTCACGAAGACTAAAAAAATCCGAATGTCCATATTTATTTAGCGGACACTTTTAATTATTGCTCAACAGATTGCACACTGCACACAATATCAACCAGTTTTTTTAAATACCATATAGGTATTTCCATATAGGTAGACAAACGACTTATCCTCAATTCGCTCGGGTGCATTCCTAGGTACCTACGCGGATTTTGTTCACAATTTTATGGATTTTAATTTTTTTGCACCGAATCCTAATTATTTATAAAAAATAAAATTAGTCGAGTTTTAGCTGTTACCGACAGAAGCGCGCCCAGTTTAAGCTAAACGCTGTTTATTATGCTTAACCAGACCATTATTAGACCAGGGCTAAAGCTTTTGAAATTGGTAAAAAGTGAAAAATAATAATAGTAGAATGAAACCCATTGGAAAACGAAGAGGATATAACAAAAAATGAAAGGAAAAATAATTTATGGGCGATCTGAGGTCGGGAAGTCGGAGGGGGTAAATTTTTAAGGGTAAAAAATGGTTTATCTCAATTGCCGACAAAACCACAAGTACTATGAAAAAAAGGTAAATGGCAAAGTTGCCGACTTCAGATCCCCCGTAAATTATTTTTATTTTCATTTTTGTTATATTCTCTTCCTTTTCCAATAGTTTGTATGGGGAAGCAAACTAAGGACGAACCCGAGCGAAGCGAGGATGAGTTGCAAGTTATTAATAATTAAAATATATATATATATATATATATATATATATATATATATATATATATATATATATATATATATATATATATATATATATATATATATATATATATTAATTGTATTTACATGATGCAACATAAATAATATAAGCAGCTTGTATAAATGTCCAGAGGTTTTTACCTATCACAGGCACCAACGATCCACAACCAAATTTTGTAACAACAGCTTATGCTAAACTAAGATCTCTAATATTGATGTATGTACTAATTTGTTTGTGGTGAGAAATAAAGAATTATTATTATTATTATTTGTATAATAGTTATTATTCATAGAAATATATATTTATTTTTAATAATTTTATAATAATTATTACTTATAAAAATGAATATTTATTACTGTTGAATGAATGTGCATAAATTAAAAGCTATTATGCCTAATGTGTGAAATATGAATGAAAGAAAGAATGAGTGAAAGGGACAGAGGGTGTTGACCATGTTGAATGAGAAAGTTTTAGTTTTAACTCTTAAAGAAGGCTGCAAACTGCACGGATGTGATAAACTATTATGAAAATTAATAAACGTATTATGGTAATTGTGGTGTAATTTTATAAAAATATTAGCATTTCCCGCGGCTCTGCCGGCGTTCAAATGACCAAAAACCAAATTCTTAGGTTTTACATTGTAGTTTTTGTATTTTTTTGCAAAAATGAGATATTTTCCCGCGAAAAAAGTATCCTATATGTTGACTCGGATAACCAGCTATCATATCAAATTTCATCAAAATCCCTCCAGTGGTTTTTCTGTAATGCGTTAACAAACAGACAAAAATTCTAAAAACTATAGATTCGGCCTCTGTATCGATAATAATGTTTATTTCAATAAGATTTTCCAAAAAATATCTAATGTACAGATTCGGCTTAGTAACAATTTTATTATATGTATATAGATTATTTTATTTGTAATAATATTAATATTTTATTATTAGTAGATTAGTAGATTAGCATCTTATCGACGGCTTGTACGTGCTGTTTGTGGCTCATAGCTAATGCCTCTGAGATTATTTCATTTATGAAGAGATGCCTGAAATAACATGAATCAAATCAAGTTTTAATGCTGATTGGAATTAGTGGATTTAGTTAGAGTTTATACCATATGTTTAGCTATAAAATAAACCGGGAGTTTGTTCGTTTGTTTGTTTGCTTGTGTGAATGCGCTAATCTCAGCAACTACTAATCCGATTTTCGTTAGATATCCCCTTTATTGAGGAAGGCTATATATCATATAATATATAGCCTGTCTATTCCATACTAACCGTTAAAACGTACCTAGGGACGAATCTGAGCGAAGTGAGGATGAGTAGCTAGTTGGCTATTACAATAAAAGAGAAACTTACAAGTGTTCTTATGCCAACCTAATGTCTGAATAGAATGTTTCAGAGAAAACTGGTTACCCTTGAAACAAAATTCATTAATATTGTACGAGTATTTTGATTTAGCGAGAGATAGAAACCATCAGCACTGGGCATTGTTATATATTATGTGTTTTACGTTTACATAGTCGAGATAACAGATTGATACCGTGGTTTATTGGACGTTGTCAGAATGTACGTCACTCGGGCTTAAATGTCGCCCACACAGAAGAAAAATTCTAAGCGTTATTCATAAATTTTACGGCATGCGTGATAAACTTCCTTCATTTATTTTGTGGGTTATTTATGTCAAATCTATTTTGATAATTATCTAAATTTAGTAAATTCGTGTAATAAACACTTTGTGGAGGGCGTTACAATATTATTATTTGCCTTTGAAGCTTGATACATACATATTGTACATGAACGAATTAGTGGCTAATTCGTTCATGATATTGTATATATAACAAATAAACACAAGTTAATGCAAACATCGAAACAATAAAGGTTGTATCGTAATACATCCATGGTTTATCAATGAAAAGTGTCTTTGGAACATGAATAGCAGAATACTTCTGTACGCAATTGCTTGAGCTCAGAATCTAAAGTAGGATAAAGCATGAAACCCATTCAACCGAGTGCGGGTTACGTTTTGCATATTGTATAATGCGCCAAGCCGTCAGATTGCGTAAAGCGCAATGTAGGTTAATCGAAAAAGCGAGGTCATGAAGATGAAAACCTGAGGTTTACATTTACAGATAAGAATGCAATTAAAGGCAGCTCAATGATAAGCAGTTCGAAAGTACAAACTCATTTTTAATTGAAATTATGAATAAAATACTTGTAAATAAGGTTAATCCGCGGGCTCTGGTGCGTGGAGATAAAAATAACGGGTTGGTCTAACTGTCTAACGAAATGTCATTTAAACCGACACTAATCTATCTATTAGACATATAATAAAATTGTAACTAAGCCGAATCTGTACATTAAATACTTTTTGGAAAATCTTCAAATTATTATCGATACAGAGGTCGAATCTATAGTTTTTAGAATTTTTGTCTATCTGTCTGTTACAGCATCACAGATAAACCACTGGAAGGACTTTGATGAAATTTGGTATGGTGACAGCTGGTTATCCGGGTCAACATATAGTATAATTTTGACCGCAGGAAAATATCGCATTTTTGCGAAAAAATACAAAAACTGCAATGTAAGAGTATACTAATATGTAAAACCTAAGAATTTGGTTTTTAGTCATCTGAACGCGGGCGGAGCCGCGGGCAATGCTAGTTAGATATAACATACGAAGTATTTACAATTTGACATGAGTTGTCATCTTCTAAATATTTTTTAATGAAAATATTGCTATATTTTAACTTAGTCCAGAAAAAAAAAACATATTGCAATAATGAAACAAACTGTATAAATTAATTTCTGCAACATTGGGACGAAAGATCGACAAATTACTTTAGCCGTTATTTTTGCAACCACAATATACCTATTTTTGTTTTTTCAGTTTTCAATGAATATTCTTGTAAACTGTCTACGAACTTTTATAAATAAAATAAAAAAGTCACCTTTTTACTTGGGTATGTTCGTGACATTGCTATCATCGTGCGAAAAGGATTTTACTGCTAACGCAGCAAGATTAATGCCCATACGAGTGTCGGATCCAAGGAGAGAATTAAAAGACTAGATTAGGATAAAAAGGATACTTATAGCTCTTAAATAAATAATGAAGAGAGATGGGATTATATTGTACTGATTTCTAATTAGTATTACACTAGAGGCTCACCCTCGCTTTGCTCAGGTTCGCCTCTAGAAAAGTACAAACAGATCTATCCCACGGGAACTGTTCATTTTTCCCGGATAGAAAATAACCTGTTGTTTGAGTGATAATATACCTATATAAGGTATCAGCATGCCAAATTTTACTAAATTAGGTGCATAAGTTGTTGTGTACTAACCTGTATAAGTTACTATAGTTTTTTAACTATCCCATGGGAACTATTTTATTTTTTGGGATGAAAAATATCTAAAATGTTGACCGGAGATATAAGGTACCACCATGCACAATTTCATTAAAATTAGCCCGTACAAACAGACAAACAGTTAGATAAAAAAAAAATTGAAAAAAATCTAGATTTGCTCTATTTCTCTTCTTACATCCCCCTGGCTCGATTTTTAGCATTTTTTTCTATGTTAATTAAATTACTCATTTTTTTGATAAAAAACCTGTAATTCGTTTTTTATAGGTATGGCTTTTATTTCAAAAATATGCCAGGCCTATCATACCTTAATCTACATAGTTACATAAACCAGATCCTAACAAAATTGTATACAATTTTGGCCTCCTAAGAAGTAGGAACAGAAATAGAGGAAATAAGAAAAGAAGAAGGAGAAAATGGCGTTAAAATTACCTATATCGAAAATATTCAGATTCAATGCTTTAATTAGGTTTTTCCTATGTTGGTCGTACCGGAAACATTCCACTAATAAATGATAAACATCTTCATAAACTCCACATACGTCACAGTTGGTGAGAGTTTTTCATAAGATAGAAAATTATTTAATGGCATGTGTCCGAAACGCAATCTATGTACTATTTTAATTAATTATTTTATATTAAATAATTAAGTGTAATTTAATTAGTTGTTTAATTATACGCCTTTGCTTTTACGCAAAGCGTTCTTCAATTGCTAGTCTTTGATTGTTAGTACTATTCAAAAATCGAGTCTGTCAACGACCGTCTTCTGCAAGATTAATTTGAGTTTTTCGAAGTAGATTTATTAGTTGTAGATAGCTGGGAAAACTGTGATTGCAAGACGTCTATCTATTGTTCAATTTCATCATTTGTCAGTGTCGTCTTATCTGATTTGGAAACTGAATAAATTCCAAGTTGTTTTGAGTGTAGTACATAATTTAAATAAATACATATTATAGTTAATTAATATTTTATTTACTTTTAAGTATACAATTACATGAATTATGTTTTATGCAGTTTTTTTAAAAAACAAAAGACAACACGTATATTAAGATACTTGTTACTTACTCTCGCTTCGCTCTATATGAATAGTTAGTGTACAGTAAGAGAAAGGCTTATGCTATTGCAAATTTTTTCTGTAGGCCTTTTTAAGACCTAGAATTTTCTTGTACATAGTTTAGATGTATCTTTTAAGTTTTAGGCAGCGTTAGATGCATAAATTTCTAAGAATTACTCGATAGAATCAGTTTGTATTTTGTAGTATTGAGTTTTCCCGTTAGAATGAAAGATTTTCCTGTAATAAAAGGTAAAGGTTGACGCGAGTGATAAGTTATCACTACATAAAATTTATTTAAAATCGTTTCAGTATTTTTTGTGTAAAACGCGCACATCGATTTTGCTAAGTTATTGTTTTATTATATGTTTAGAAGAAGTTTAACTTTTATCTATTTATATTGTATTGAAAAGCAACATAGAGCGCAACTTAAGATCAATATAAACTATCTTAACGCAGTGTAGGTAGAAGCTTTTTTGCTCTTTTTCGTGACGCAATCTCGGAAACCCTCGTAACCTTATTTTATGATCCTCTCAGACTAATTAATGACGAGCGAGACGTTATAGAAGCCTCGGTCAACTGGAGGGTATTAGTATTAATTAATAGTTGAGCTTTAAAGAAAAAAATAGAAGAATTCCTGTGTCGTTATGTATGTGAGAAAATGATTATGTATGTTTCATCCAAGTTGTAATTTTTTATATTTTCACTATCCTAACATTTTGCTTATTGCATGATATATAAAGAGAGTATAAAGAGAGTATAATACGATAGAGATGTTTTATTTCGGTGTACGTTTTCCAACTTTATTGAGAAATTGCGTGATGGGTGGCAGTCAGGGGTGATACGCGCGGTGACTTAACCACGGTACGGCAACACTGTCGATTTTGCTAAATTTGCTACTGGTTAATTTTTTACTGGGTTGTCCCGCTTCTGTAGTAATTAGCCACTTAGCCAGGAGATTAATAGACTAATGAGACCGCATAATGTATTGTATATTTTTATCTTCGCGCATAATATGCAAGTAGAATTTAGCTACCTGTTACTCTATTTTCAATTTCACGAGTACTGAAAAAATATGTCTGTATCACGATGATTTCCTTTTCTGTAAAGCAAGTGGTAATCATGATGAAAATGGTCCGCACATGAAAATATCAGAGGTGAGAACCCTGGTATTTGAACCCGCTTCACTTGGTTTTCCTAGCAAGCTATACCACGATTGTATTATACTCCGCCTAATGGTAGCTAAATCTATGGGGCTATTTCCTTTGATGACTAGCAAGGCTTAGTGATTTATAGACAACTCTTGTCAACTGGAAATTACATTATAATGGTATTGCATGCGAAATTAAGAAGAAATCGGTTTATGTTTGCTATCGATGCCAGAAATTCGATCCTCTATGATATCATTTGAATTGCATTAAAACAGAAGATCGATGAATAAGTTAATAAGATGCGTTGTTTTATACTTTCGAATGTAATCGTTTGGTTTGTGGGAAAACAATTTACGCATTAAGTAACGATATGCTTTTGAAATTTATTAAGTCTGAGCAGTACTTATATATTATATTCCTAGATAACAATAATTTTCCTAGATAAACTGACAATGCAACATTAATTATGACTTGTCTTCGAGTAAATGTGATTAACACTTGATAAATCTAGTAAGGTGTTCAGACTTTGAACATCCCCAGACTATTGTACTTCAATTATTTATGATGATAATATTACCGTGTTAAGTTCCATCATAAATTACTGTTAGGTATATGTACGTGTAGACGACTAAATAAAATATCTTATGAGAACGGGTAGGATTTCTCTCTTGCCAATGAAACAGGGACGTCTTAATACCATCATACATTTTTATGAAGAACCTAAAGCCACTTTTACGTCCACCAATGCATTATTGAAGGAAGCAAGAATTCAGAAAAAATGCAATAGTTATTTGTTTTGATTTTTTTGCTTTAACTTTTAAATTTTTAGAAGTTAATTTAAAGGTTTTATTGAGCTTAGCCTGTTTGTTTGAGTTAAATTTAGTAATTGAAATTGTTTCATTCATACTTTCCTGTTGACAGATTGATTTGATATTTGGTATACACCTTTAGTTTTGATGACAATACAATTGAAAATATTCAGTATCATTGTAAATCCAAGATGGCCGCCGCCACAAAATGGCGGGTTACATATTTTTTTCACAACCTTAATATGGGTGTCAAATGATAGGGCTTGACTAGTAAAACATAATGCATGGCAGATCATAGAATTTAGACAGTTTAAAATAAAAAACTAAAAACTTGAAAATAAAATAGGTATACAAAAATTAATATATTATAAAAAATAAACGGTTTTATTACAAAGAAAGATAGGTAATAATGATGTAGATAATGTACTAAAAGCTAAAAAAATTAGGCAGGACCTAGGTGCCAGTCATTACACCACTCTCGCGTAGCGTAACTTGAGTAAATATGTAACGTACCTATTTTTTTTAAAGATTTTCTAATGAGGAAGGTATCTATTTTCTTCGTCATATTATTTAATAAATTGGATTTTATATTTTACTAATATGTGTATATTTGGTTGTTATCGAAAGTAAGCGGCTATATAAATTGTTTATTTTAAACATTTGGGAACTATATTTATGCTCACGCGTACAAATCGGAAGATACACTGGGGATATAGTCTGGTTTATAAGTAAGTATTAAATTCACACTAAATCGAATTTCAATAAAGGTGCATAGGGATAATTGAATGTCAAATTTGTTAGAATCCAGACCTGAGGATCTTTAGCCATATATGGTAGACCTCCACCAGTAGCCTGCCAATAGACAGTCATCTAGGAGTTTGTTTTAGCAATATATAATTATTAGTGTCCGACCGAAGGTCTATTTTTGGCCGAAGCCGAAGCCGAAGCCGATTAATCGGCTATCGCCACAACCTTCGGCCGAAGCCGAAGCCGAAGCCGAAGGTTTACATTCTCTCAGCACTCAGTAATTAATTTTGTATCAATACCTCAAATAACCTCAATATTGAAGGTTTATATTGACTGTCTCATATAGAAATTGATGATATATTATAGAGATGGTTGGTTTAGAGATAAATAAAAGTTTGTGATTTTGTGATTTACCTACTGGTAAAAAATAATCATTTCTTTATTATGTAATTCACAAATTACAATTAGACCAATCAGTCTTTGTTTTACTCGACTAGACCAAAACTAGACTAATAAATAAAATAAACAAACACTAACTTCTTAGTAAATAATTAAATGTTGGTCAATTAAATGCACAGTTTAGAAAATATTAGAAATTTCAAAATAAATGTAACAATAACAATAGAACTAATGAGGTAATGACTGTTTTGCAAACAACAAGTTATAAGAATAATATAATATTCTATTTTACTAAGCATATTTGTACTTAACCTTCTCTCTCAAAAACACTCGTTTAAATACACGTACGAACTTGTTTTGATGCATGCAATGTGATATGAATGAATTTATTTAAATTTATATAATTTATATAATATTCCCATAATTTTTGTATTTATTTTAATTCACTACTTGTATTTGTGTCTATCTTTTATGAAATGTGTGTAACACCTGTAATTAAGGCAGCACTTAGAATTTATTATTTATTGTTATTATATTATTATGATTTTGTTAGTGTATGTCTTGTTGGTGTTAATAAATAAATAAATAAATAAATATTTTGACAGTGACTCCCCGCCGCCTCATGACTTTCGTAACAGTTCGTTCAATCTCGACGGTCGCTCGGACCTTCGGCGAAACCTTCGGCTTCAGCCGGGTTTTGGGCCGAAGCCGAATGTTTCGCCGAAGGTGGATTTTTTGGCCGAAGGTGGCCGAAGCCGAAGCCAAAGCCAAAGCTTCGGTCGGACACTAATAATTATAAAGAAAAAATAATGAAAGAAGAATGATCTTACGAAAATGTTGAGTCTATTAAAGATACCTTTTATTTAATAATTGTGTTTGCATTAACAGACAGCAAATATGCAAAATGTCAAGCTCCAGCTAAAGTAGTTAGTAATGTGAGCTAGATATTATTTCCGCTAGACTTATAAAAGTTGAGACATCTTTATAAAATTGCAAATGTGTTATGAATTCTTAGTTATCGTTTTTTTCAAGATACAATGGACCAACGGAAAATGATTTATTTCATAGAGATTGTTAATGAGTCGGACAGTGATATGAAATATATTTTCATCTCGACATATCGAGTGGTTTTCGTGTGACGTCACATGTTTCGTAAGATTAATTCGTATATTGCAAACATATAATGCCCATTTTAAATGAATGATTGCGAAAATCTAAGAAAGCATCATTTAGTACCCAATAAATAATTAATTATAGGGCATAATTAAGAGATGAGAGACGCGGAATCACGCGCCTATCACGATAGGATAGAGACTACTTATCAACCGACTTCAAAAAGGAGGAGGTGCTCAATTCGACTGTATGTATTTTTTTTTTTTTTTTTTTATGTTTGTTACCTCAGAACTCCGTCATTTATTAACCGATTTGGACAATTTTTGTTTTGTTTGAAAGGGTATACTTCCAGATTGGTCCCATTTAAATTTCAAAAAAAAAAATACGACCCCTAAGGGTGGAAAAACAACTAATGATGAATTTAACCTACTTCTAATTGTCATATTGACTTGAAACTTTACAAGTTTTTCTATTTCCGTTGATAGTACAGTGGTTCGGTGTTGTTGACCTGATCTGATGGTAAGGCCAGAAGGTGGAGAGGTGGAACTCTTCAACGGCTAATAGTAGATACTTTGAGTTTGGGCTTATTTTGTTTGATTTGACAAGCCTAACACGTTAGAATCCTTACTTTGCTACTACTGTCTACACTAAAAAGGGAAAAATTAAAACTTTTTAACAAAAAAATAAAAACCGACTTCAAACAAAAGCACTAAAAAGTAAAAAATAACTGATTGGTAGTTTTCATTTACTATACATACCTAATCAAATATTTTTGAAGTCGGTGTGCTTTGGCTAAGTAATTAAAGCCTACCTATTAAATACATACCTAATCAAATATTTTCGAAATCGGTGCCAGCCCATACAAAGCAAAGCACACCGACTTCGAAAATATTTGATTAGGTATGTATAGTAAATGAAAACTACCAATCAGTTATTTTTTACTTTTTAGTGCTTTTGTTTGAAGTCGGTTTTTATTTTTTTTGTTATTATTACAAAATGTTAAGTGAGAACATGATTGAATTATTATCGTTAACAAGTTAATCTCACGCTATAGTGCAATTTTCATTGATGAGGAAGGAACGCGTTGGTGCGCCAGCAACGCTTAACACGGAAGTTGCTCGAGCATGCACCGTAAATTAAGTCCTGACATGCATTCAATGATGCCTGTGTGCAATGGCAATTGTAACTGTCATTCTATACCAAAAGTTGCCGATTTTGCCTCTTGTGAATTAAGGTTATATATGTTATGGGACATTTAGATGTTTCCCCATTTATCTATTACTATCTGATTGAAACCAGTATGGAGCAAGAAAACTTTGATAAAGTAAACTTTATTCCTTTTGCTTACAGTTTTTTCATATTGTACATCGAATGTGTGACAAACAATATATTATAATATGATAAAACAAATTAACTTATATATCTAAATTTGTAATATTTTATTACCCATTAAATTAGTTAAGCTCTAAATTTTCAAAACTATGTTTAAGACCTATTTGAGATTAAATTTAAAGTAGAAAAGTACAACTTTTAATTTAATAAAATAAAATAATTAATTTAACGCGTATTCTTAATTCAAACTTCACCAGATAAAAGTAAAAATATTTTTTAACTAGCATTGTCCGCGGCTCCGCCCGCGTTCAGATGACCAAAAACCAAATTCTTAGGTTTTACATATTAGTATACTTTTACATTGCAGTTTTTGTATTTTTTCTCAGAAATGTGATATTTTCCCGCCGTAAAAAGTATCCTATATGTTGACCCGGATAACCAGCTATCATCATACCAAATTTCATCAAAATCTGTCCAGTGGTTTTCTCGTGATGCGGTAACAGACAGACAGACAAAAATTCTAAAAACTATAGATCCGGACTCTGTATCGATAATAATGTCTATTTCAATAAGATTTTCCAAAAAATATTGTATATATGTACAGATTCGACTTAGTTACAATTTTATTATATGTATAGATTTGATATTCTGTAATAATAATAAGTACATACATTAAATAAATGATTTCTGATTATTATTTATGCATAGCTAAAACTATGCTGTAAATATTTCATTTTTCAATTTCCCAAAATATAAATCCGAACCGCTCTGATAAACAGCCCCGGACGTCCGGCATTCGAAATAGGACAAATCCGAGGAAATCCGGACAGATAATAGGATGGAAACTATAAAATATAAATTTAATCTATATAAAATAAAAATAATTTATCATTTCAGAGCTACTAGTAGAGATAGTAATAAAACAATAACTATTGTCTTTCTCTAAATATATATAATATTTCAACGAATCTAAATAATATAATACGACGACAACACGCTTGGCTCAGTTTGTAGTGACCCTATTTGCTGTGCCAGCAGTCGCGGGTACGAGTCCCGCTGGGGGCATTCATTTGTATGTTGTGCACGAATGTTTGTACTCCAGTCGTGGGTGTTTATATTTATAATATGTGTGTATTTATAAAAAATATATGTGTAGTGTATTAACTATCTGTTATCCATAACACAAGCCTCATCCCAACATATTTATTTATTATTTAATAATAAACAAGTATTTTTAAATATATATTATAATATTTGTAAATAAGTAAATTAATATTATATAAGTAATAATTATATTACCACGCGAGCGGAGACGCGCGATAATAGACAGAAGACATATAAAGAGACGAATTATATAATAGTACCTGGGCTACCGAGCTTCGCTCGAATTTTTTGGTCTACAGTACAATTTTGTTTTCCTTTTAAAAACTAAAAACTTGAATAAATATTAAAAAAAAAAACAAAAGTAAAAACTGTACGCAATCGAGATTTGAACTTGGACACCTGTGATTGTTGATCTTGCATCTTGGCCGCTTGACCGATGCTTATACCCGAGCGTGCAAATTTTTACCATATTTTGCGTGAAATAATGCAAAAGAAAACTGCATGAAAACTCGAAAATACGCGTTTTCTCTGACATAAAACTAGTCTAGATCGATTTATCGCCCCAGAAATCCCCTGTATACTAAATATCATGAAAGTCAAAACCAGCTATCACCATACCGAATTTCATCAAAATCCCTCCAGTGGTTTTTCTGTGATGCGGTAATAGACAGACAGACAGGTAGACAAACAGACAGACAGACAAACAGACAAAAATTCTAAAAACTATAGATTCGGCCTCTAATATATCGATAATAATGTCTATTTGTTGTTCAATAAGATTTTCCGAAAAAATTTAATGTGTTAAATAAACTTTTCACAGGTTCTTTGAACACTGGTTTTTTATTGAAATCCTTAGATATCCTAAGCAAGCATTAACCAGGGAATGTTGAAAATTCAAAAAAAAATATATGATTTAAAGCTATTTTCATAAGCATTATAGTATGAAAAGCTCTTTTTAATACGAATGAATCAGCGAGAAACAGCTAGTAAAATATTGTCAATTTAATAGCAGTAAGTCAATTTGTGTTTGTGACATAGCAGTGGTTTCCGCTTCAACGGGTTCACGTGCGTGTATCTCTATTTATTACGAAGCCAGAATATCGTTACCCCAGATTAATAAAAAAAAACGTAATACCGTGATCTATGCTGCAATATTGGATGTACGGTAACTATAGAAATAAAGTTACCTATGATTTTTGATTTTACATTCAACTAACATTATTAGCTCTTTAATGAAGAATTTCAATTGATATATTTTGTCCATTATTATATAGGGCAGTTGTGGCGAGTTGTTGGTAAGTAGCAATATTACGAAACTCTCAGAGCCGTGATGTTACCACTGCCATACCCTCTAGGGTGAAACAATATCTGGCCTTCAATGGCCATCCAGAGTAAAGCCCAAGAGCTAAGTGCATAATAATATGGCAACCCTAAAAAAACGCCGATTTTGCTCTCGATCCACACAGCCATTTTGTGAGGTGCATTTGATGAGAGACGAGTCAATGTTAGGATTTTAAATAAAAGTATATTTCGGATTATTTCGCGGATTTATTTTGATTTTTGGTTCCCAACGTTTCGAATGATTTACAGCAATCATGGTCACGGGAGAGACTAAGGTTATAGACGTCTCAAAAGCGCGATACTCGTATACTTGTTACAGACAGTGCCTACCCACTATTTTACAAAAATGATTTTTAAAATTCAAAAATGGCACCAAAGTACCAATAGTAGTAGTAAGTAAAGATTTTAATTCTGAACATTTTTTTAAATAAGTATTATAATTAAATATAGCAATATTATTCATTTAATTTTAACTGTTATCTATTTATTAATACGTGAAGAGAAAACTTTGAACCCCTTTTTAAGCATATTGCATGTACTACATGTGGAGGAGCATGAGCTTTAGCATTGTTAAAGTTTATTCAGAGAAGGACTGCAGAAAGCAAATAATTAAAATATTTTACTTTCTTTTACCCCGAATCCGCTCGCGCATTTTATTTATATATAATTACTTCACTGCTAAAAGAAAGCTACAGCTTGATGTTAGATAACGTTCATCAACATTATACGAGTACTTTCATAATATAAAGATGAAAAGTTTGTTTGTCTGTACGTGCAAATCTCTGAATCTATGGGCCTATTTTAAAATTATTTTGGATTTTGTAGGCTATCTATATAACCTTGAAAAAAGAACCTCGATATCGATCAAACTTAATAAATTAAGATTGATTTTCAACCACGAGGCGATCACTAGTTAAATACTACTACATATACCTATTATGTACTAGTGGCTCACGCCTCTAGACAAAAAGAAATTTATCCCACGGGAACCGTATATTTTTCCGAGATAAAAAGTTGCCTATTTATTATTCTAATGTATGAACTAAGTATATTATTGTAAAGTTTCGCTAAAATCCAGTCTGTAGTTTTTCTGTACTAAGCTGTATAAGTTACTATAGTTTTTGAATTATCCCACTCTTAATTTTCCGGGATGAGAAGTGTCTAAAATGTTGACCGGGGATTTAAGGTACCACCATGCAAAATTTCATTTAAATCGGTTCAACAGTTTCGGAGATTAGCCCGTACAAACAGAGAAACAGATAAAGAGACAAATAGGCAGAGTACCTTCTTACATCCCCGTCATTTTTTTTCTATGTACAGAAATTCGACCTCTACATCTTATTATAAGTATAGATAACAATAAAGAATATTAAAAAATAAATGTATTATTTATTTATTTAAGCAATATTATTGTTTTACATAATTTAAACGAAGTTAAAATATTAAGCAACACTATTGCGACCTTTATAGACAAAAAATATTAATCAGAATTAACTACTGTTATTATTGCGATCCACACAGTATGAACTAACTACATCTACTGGTCTGTTTTTGTTGTTAGATTTTGTTTTATAATAGATTCCATTTTTTCTCAATCAAAATTAAGAAATTACATTAAAAATATTATTATAGGCTTAATTCAAAAGCAATATATATATTTTAAAAAATATATTTCACCTTTCTATAAATCACACGCATATTGCTTCTTATTATCTGATTACAACAAAACATATTACTTAAGTATTCGGTATTCAGTCGAATAGTATCTAAATATTCGGTATTCGGCCGAATAGGATAAAAGTAGTCGAATAGGCCGAATAATAGCCGAATATTCGTTGCAAGTTTAATAATTATACATAGACACCGAAATATTATATTGTTTAATATATTCACTGATGAAGAAGCATGATAAATACTAAAAACTTTGATGACACATTTATTATAAGCTAACGATCCTTTCATCTCATTCAAGATATTCCACGGGAATAAGTTTATAATCTTGCTTATTGCACTTAGAATTTAAATAAAATGACCCGACGACCCAAAGAAACCCGCAGCTTCGCTCGCGCTAAAACTGCAAAAAAAACCCTCTAAAATGGTTGGTTTTATACAAAGTTTCATCCGCTATTTTACCCCCTTATGGGATGAATTTAGAAAAATGCAAAAACACGTATTTAATTATTGAAGAGCATTTATATCAAGTTTCAAGTAATTCTGAATATAAATATTTTTTTATTGTATTATAAACGTGTTTTCCCGTGGAAAAGAGATATTAATCTCCCTCGGTAAAAAGTAGTATAATATGTCACTCTCCAGCCCTCCAACTATCTTCACACAAAAAGTCACGCCAATCCGCCAAGCCGTTTTGACGTGAAAGAAAGACAAACAAACAAACACACTTTCACATTTATAATATTAGTATGGATAAGAAAGAGCAGGATAGAAAGAAGAAGAGTTTGCGATCTTGAAGGGTTGTTGTTTGAGTTGTCATATCAGTAAAATGGTACGGATATTAATATCTTCTTGCAAACTTGTTGAGCTTAACTCCTCTGTAACTACTTTGTCATCCAATTAGAAATATTACACTGTGTAATTTGGGGAAAAAAATTACAATATACTATTACTATTTAACTGGACTTCGATTTCGTATCTTTTTACCCGACTGTAGCGATGTCTAAAGGAGTGTTATGTGTTAAACCTAGATATATGTATGTCTGGAAAAAAGAATCGTCTGAATCAATCGAGTGGGGTATCAAAATACAGGTTTTGAAGAAGCGAATACAAAAATATACACAAGTTACATGTTTAAAAGTTATTTTGGATAAGAAATCGTAAAAATTTTATTTTTAATGATATCTATCGCAGTCGGTAAAAGTGACTTAGCGACATCTGTACATAAATATTTTTTAAATAATGACTACAACATATTGTGTACAGAATATAGACCCCAAAACAAAAGTTTTTAAAACAAATTTTACTGACATCCAGTCTCATGTCTGTGTGAATTTCACGCAAAAAATACTGAATCGATTTTAACTAAATTTTGTGTAGTCATAACTTATTACTCGAGTCAACATTTAGGATAGACACCTTTTACTACAGGAAAATCTTTCATTCCCACGGAAAAAATACAATAACTGGTTCTATCGAGTCTAATACTTTCTTAGATTTTTTTAACTTAAAATGTCTATCGAGTCTATTTTTCTGTTCCAAGTTCTATAGTCAATTACTATTTATGTCTTTTTAAAACGAAGGAGCGAAGCAAGTGTAAGTCGCTAGTATTCAATAAAGTATGCTGCTACCTACGTCTTCATTATAGTGGCAGCAAATACTAAACATTACCTTTACTTTTAAGTTTTGAAAAAACTAGCAGGTCAACCTGAATCTTTAGATTGATTAAACCAAACGAAGTGTTTTTCTTTTCAAATAAAAAAAAAAAAACTTTCATTAAAACCCCTTCAGATGTTACGAAGTGAAGCGTGATTCAAAGATGGACACATGAAAAAAATGTTTGCCTGATAATTTAGCCCATTTAATGAACCAAACATTTCACAAAGACCAATTGAAACGCTGATGTTTTATGTTACAATTTTATTGTATGAATAAAAGTTTACGATTTTAAAATGATGTAAATTATGTTACAAATGAAGGGTGTAAATTGTTATTAAATTGATAATTGTTCGCCAATGGGAAGTATATAACTAAATGCTTCAAATATTACACGCTGTTTGATGAAATGCAATCAAGCTATTTACTAAAATTCAAAGAGCTTTATTATGCAATGGATTTTCAATTTGGCGTTAAAGCGTTTACCACACTGTTTTACATATTTTACAGTAAAGGCTAAAGTAAAAAAAGGCCACTTATCTGCAGTGGTTAAAGCAATATGTTGCATGGTGTCTATTGATGAATAGATTAGAAAATCAGTGATGAATGATTTTAATGTTATAGTATATTATATAATTTGATCACGACGATAGCTTTGATGATAACCCATCGTGGGTTTGACATGTCATAAGGATAAAAAAAACCCTTCATAAAATAGATATAAAAAAGATCAAAGATTTGTCTGTACAGATAATAAAACTGTAGAAATCGAATGTCTGTATATAGAAAAAAATGCTAAAAACCGAGTCAGGGGGATCTAAGAAGAGAAATAGAACAAATCCAATTTTTTTTCAACTTTTTTGTTTCTCTGTCTTTTTGTCTGTTTGTACGGGCTAATTTCCGAATCTAATAGACTGATTTAAATGAAATTTTGCATGGTGATACCTTATATTCCCGGTCAACATCTTAGATACTTTTCATCCCAGAAAATTAAAGAGTTCCCGTAGGATGGTTAAAAAATATATTAACTTATACAGCTTAGTACACAAAAACTACTGATTGAATTTTAATGAAACCTTACAATAATATAGTTTATACATCAGAATAACAAATAGGCTACTTCTTATCCCGGAAAAATGTACAGTTCCCGTGGGATAGATTTGTTTTTTTTTTGTCTAGAGGCGAACCCGAGCGAAGCGAGTGTGAGCCACTAGTCGTGAAATGAAAATGATATTTTTTACTGTTGCATCCCGCGATATTAGTCGCGTACATCTTTCACAATTACTCTTTATGAGCTTGTAGTAATTATTACTATATAATATATACTTACTACTTCACTTAGATTATAAGCCTAAAGCAATAATAAGCCATTTAATAAAAAAAAATTTTACATGTTGTACTGTTATCCTCGAGAGAAGACATATAATACATACATACTATACGTTTACTAACTTTATGTCGATTAATTGGTAAAAAGATTCTGTAAGAAGGTCCTAGAAGGACTTGAGCAGAGTTAAATATTTTTTTCAAACTAAGCTGCACATTTACGGCCGCAGATCGGATCAGACTAAGTATTTTTTGGGCAATTCTGTGAAAATAGCAATAGTTTTGGGAGTAGCCCGAAGCTAGGAAGTTGGCGGTGTTACACCAAAATTTATGATAAGTACGAGTACTCTAAATCACATTTTGGCTTTCCTACAGAATGTTGTATTTGTGGACTTCAATAATAGAAATCTAAAAGTATTTAAACAATATGAAATATTTATAAAACTTAGATTTTGGATTATGTTAGTATGTTTCATTTTGAGGCGCTTTACCGTGTTCTTTTTGTAACTATTTATATAATACATAATACTTCCTTAGAAGCAGATAATTGACATGTTGAATAATACTACCGACTCACCCTCGCTTTGTCGCTTCGCTCGTGTTTGTCCCTAAGTACGTTTTAATGATTAATACGGATAGAATATATATATATATATATATATATATATATATATATATATATATAATATCACTGCTCCGCTCCCTTAGGGTAGTGGCATGATGATATATTATAATCTTCCTCATAAATAGGCTATCTAATGCAAAAAGTATTTGTATTTTTCAATTTGGATTAGTAGTTCCTGAGATTAGCGCATTCAAACAAACAAACTTTGCGTCTTTATTATATTAGTATAAATATATTTAATAATATAGTTTTATATAAATAAAAGGAGCTTAGCATTATTCTGATTTCATTCATAGAGTTTTAGTTCTCAACTAAACATTGGCGATTATTCAGCTACATTATTCTTATAAATTCATAGCAGATGGAATGACTTACTACTTCTGAGAAAATGGTATAAAATTTTGAATAATACGAGCTAAGCAAACGGAATTGCCGGCGGATAAAGAGAATTGCTCTGTGTTGACAGACAAAGCGGGAATTACGTACGTGATATCACGTAATTCATGCTAAGAATCCCGGAAACCTTAAATGATAAAATAACAAAGGAAAAAATATGCGAGTACCTATAGGTAAATGTTTTTTGGCTGGACGTTTACAATATTGTAGAAGTTTGTTTTTACAATTTTTAATTTCTTATTTGAGAGGTATTTTTTCGAGAATAGCTACTTTTTTTAATACACAAGTTTGTTATTGACTTTATAAAAATGGTAAATGAGTGGTGAGAACTTGAAATATGCGTATGTGGCGATTGCGAACTAAATTGATATTATGTGTACCATGCGTGCGCAAAAGTACTGGTAGCAGCTATACGTAGGTATAATGAGGCATTAAGTAACAGATGGGTATAAATTTTCCTAACTATTCAATTATTGGTTTTTCTTAAGTTTTACTCTCCCAATAATAGACTAAAAAAATACAAAAGTGTTTGATATTTCAAGAAACATACATAAGGGTCATATGTAGGTACACACGATATGTAAAAAGCATTGTATGACTTGGTTTACTTATTTTGCACTTTGATATTAAGCTTGAAAATATTCGTTAAGTATCCTAAAATGTTCCAAAACAAATTAATATCAACCTTGCTCCTGTTTCAGTGACCACAGATGCAATTTATGAACGGAACGCGTGCCGGCTGCTTTACAGAACTGGGGGCGAGCGATTTATGGGCGGACAGCCTTAATGTCTAGAGGTTTCCGTAACTATTAAAATCAGGCTTAACGCATCCACACTGTTGGATCTCGTCTCATTTTAGGATATTCTGGTAAGGTATATATTTTTTGTTTGGTGTTGTAAAGGTTGCAGTACTAAAATGAGACTGTTTATTTCACATAAATTATTGCGTATTTGTTTATAATGTAACCAACCGTCAGTACATAGTTTCACCACAGATTTTCTTATTAAGGCCATTACAAAAAAATATAAAACAAACGAACAGTTTTTAATAACATTTGAAGGTATTTAGTTAATTAAAAAAAACAGGATCTCCATAAAAATCATCTTTTTTTCTTGAGTTTTTTTGCCTAGTTTGACAGTCGCCATAGCTTTTTAAAATAGAATCCTTACGAGTTTATAGTAATAGTAGTCTTTGTGTGAATGTGATTTATTATCAATATAATATAATTTTATGACTTAGTTCTATTGTTTTGATTTTTTCAATTTATGCCCTTTATTTTTTTTATAACTTGAATTTAGCTTGTACATTTTACTCCGTAACATATACATTTTTTATTTTTTTTTAATTCATTGTGACAATACTTGAATATGTAATTGATAGGGATAACCGATAGTTGTTATAGCTCATTACCATCCGGCAGTTCAGCCGGGCGCGAAGCCAAGAAACGCACAGGAAAGTGGCCAGTTTCGAAAAAAAATGTTGCTGATTGAAATTGTCTATTGCGTTGGGATTAACGGAAATAGAGGTAGAAGAACAAAATATTCAAACGAATCAAATTTACATTGAAAAATAAATTATTTTATCAAAAGTACATTGAAAAGCCTTATAAATTGTGGTTTGTAAATATTTTTCTAATAATAGCAAAGAAAATGTGCATGCAGAAAAATACATTTCATTCGACGGGGTGATCTTTATTACATATGAATCAAGATATATATTTCAAAAGCTAACTAACGAATATTTTTTGCAATATTTTTTCATTTTTACTTTTCAAGGAAAACAAATATTTTGGCGGCTATGTTAAGAAAACGTAATATTAAGAAAAAATAAATCTGCCAATCCTTTCATTACATTTTAGAAATTTTTACACTTCATTTTTTATTGTTGTAAATGTTTGGAAAAAATTAAAACCTAAGTTTCATATACTTTATCTAGAATAAAAGAAATTTGCTTAGTAAAAATAAAAAATCACGAACAAGCCGTAGTAGTAACGACACTAAGAGGATATTCTCGTCAGCAGTCGTATTTTAAAAGAAAAAGTTCCGAGTCTGTTTCATGAAGCATAAACTGTACAACAATTGGTGGTCTAAAGTTTCGTCACTTGCACTGGACATGAAAGTTCTTTCCGTTTATTCGTTTATTTTTGGTTTTTCGCTAAAGTTATCCACTTCTTAGACCTGGGTAGGTAGGTACTTCAATTTATTTTAAGATAGAATTTCTTAGTACTCCTACTTTGCTAGTCCACTACAGTCCTGCCATATACATATATTCCCCGAATATTTATTGCAGTGGATTGCTTTTGAAGCAATAGTAAAAAAATTAAGTGAAAGGTAGGGACATATATGTATGTATATTTAGACTTTACAAAGAGTATTCAATTATAGGTTTTATAAATTCTAGATTTAGCAACTCATAGTCAATAAAGTTTTTCTATTGATTTGATTCAATTTCAAAAAATAACTATACTAAGTTTTAGTTTTTGGCATCTTTTTATACCTACTTATGGATTAGAAAAAGATAACAATGAGTAATATAGTTAGAAATATTTTTCCTAGGATTCAATTACACACTATTTTTTATGCAATACTGTAGTCTGCGACACTGTTTATCATGTTTTTGTGTACATAGCATCTGGTCAGATTCCTTGCGAGTAAGTCACATGGGGTACTTCGATCTTGTGGAGCCTCATTCCAATCTCATTCCATAGGTACTCATCGTTTGTAAGTATAAATATTTATTATTATCATATAGCATATTATAATATGAAATGAATTTGCCATTTTTAATAGCTATTTTGATAACAATAAAGTCACCGTGGGTTATGAAGAAAATATACTCTGAGTTCACACGATACTCAAGTAAATTAGTAATCGAAATGTTTAAACTTTTAACTAAGCAGGTATCATCATATAAATGTAACTCCAAAATACCCACATACAATCGAAGACAGCACACTCTTCCTTTTGAAGTCGGCCAATAACGATTTTGTATAAATGAAAATGAATTGAAATAGAAGAAAGTACAAAAATACAATAAAAACTACTAGACCAACTGTCGCACCAACAAAGTACCAAGTGTAAGTCCACTAAGTTATTGCATATGCAGTTCCTCATCAGCCTCATCTTGTCTCCTAAAGTATCTACGTAAAACATGAATATTCCCTCCACGAACGCGGACACACCGGCGCGGCGTGTCAGTTAACAATAGATTTCTTACAATTTTAATTAATTTCTTAGAAATTTACCTGGAGGTGTAATTAAAAGTGCATACGGTGACAGCACTTGTTTTATTTATTATAATGTGAAACTTAGTTGAAATAATAAATTTTTGAATAAAGATTTCACTAAATTATAAAAATCTTTATTAATAATAATTATATCACCAAGGTTGGTCAAGTTTAGTTCTATAAAGCCTCTTAAAAATCAGATAAATAAAATATTAATTCGGTAATTAATTATTTAACGTAAATTAATCTTCCCAGCAACGATTCAACTATTTCCACTCGATTTAAAGCAATGGAAAAATTTCTCGTTTGAATCTTTTTTTGCTTTTACGCCTTTCGCTTCAATCCGATGTCATTTGAAGTTTTGTATGTTCCTTTATATTACTTTACTTTTCTACATATGACGTTTTAATCCGTACATTCAAATTTGATATTTACTTTTAGAGTAGTTTTTTCGAAGATGAGAATATTAAATTTTAATTAAAAAATAGGGGCCGAAACTTCTATGTGCTTTATTTTAATTATTATTGAAGTCCTTAGGGGATATCAATGTATTCTGCGTATCCTCAAAATCGGTTAAAATTGATGAGATATTTTAATACTGTAGAGATTTACGTTAGCCGACAGTAGAAAATGCCAGTGGAATTCGTTGAAATTTTTCCAACTATGTATTTTTGACAGTGCATATTGTTAATTAGATTTTTTTTATAATGATACAACAAGGCAAATTATTTAGTATAACCTGTATGAATTGTTGTATGATTGCTATCACAAAATACTTTACATATAAAATGAACTACTATTTAAGGCTATTTAATGTATACATAAAGGAATTTTTATGTAAACACATTATATGTTTATATATAAAACAAACATTAACTAAACTATACATTTAATACTTTAAATAGTTTTTGAGGGAGACGTTGAGTTCAGAAGGGCGCATGCGTTGTAAATTCAGGCATACTTTTGAACCAGTGTATATTGAGGTTTGTTGGCTAGCGGTCCTGGCTATGAAGATGTGATAACGGTGTAATGAAATATCGTTATTTAAATCCTTTAATATGTATCTTAACATCTATAATTCATATAGCAGTGCTAATGAAAAAAACTTTAGAAAAAGTTCTTTGATATAAAAAATAATATAAACTGTAAAATAAAACTTTGAAATTTAAAGTATTGGTGGTGGTGTGTTTTAAACTTTTTATTTAAGTGTATTAAAAAAGGTAGCTTAAAACTTTATCAGTAGTAAAGTGATGAAACAATTTTTGGAGTTAAAATAATTAATAAATTAACGAAACGGTAAGTTTTCTTATATGTTTTGTAACATTACTTTTAAAAGTTTTAAATTATATTTCGACCACGATCTTTAAGGTAGTAAGGTGTAATTTTAGTTATCAGCAGAATTTTTTTATTTAAAGTTGTATTTAAGTAATTAAAGATCCTGTACATATTATAAATATTGCGAAATTAAATAATTTAATAATGAAATACGTATTATTAACAGCCCCGATTTCTATTTACGTCGCCTAACAAAAAATGAAGTAACAAATAATTATCTTATTTTATAGGCTATTTATTAATTCGACGTTAAGGGTTTCAGTATGTAACGAAAAAAACAGTGCGATAAATTATTAGACTCGAAAGAGGCTTGTTTGTTTAGGACTTTAACTCACTGCCATTGTATAAATTTTTCGAATTTTGACAAAAGGACGGCATGTTTCGCGGCTACCAGATAAAAACACGATATAGAGAAAAGAGAGTGAATTTTAAAGCAGCTTTGTGGAACAAAATGTTTGGTTCTTTTTTTATGTGTGTAGTAATTTAAATATATATATTTATGTTAGTATTTATTAACCGACTTCCAAAAAGGAGGAAGTTCTCAAATCGTCGGATCGTTTTATGTATGTTCACCGATTACTCGAAGACGCCTGAACCGATTTAGATTGTTTTTTGTTTCAAAGGGTAGGTATACTTCCCAGGTGGTTCCATATAAATTTTATCGAAATCGGTTGAGCGGTTTTTTAAAAAATCGACAATAAATACATTTTTTTTAAATAAATTGTTTAATCGAATATGTTATTAAAAAACTTTCGTCTTACAAATTACCTACTTATATATAGAAATTTAACCTAAAACTGAAAAACTAAAGAAAAAACGGTCTTTTAAAAATAAATGACTTGTGCAAACAGAATTTTATGATTAGCAGAGAAAGCTCGCTTGACGAATTCCCTTGTGGTATGTACTTTAATGAGGTTCCTTTTGTAAATCATATAATTTATTTATTACTTTTTAACTTATTCTTAAACTTAAGAATGCTTTTAGGATATTTGCAATAAAAGAATAAAAAGGTTTTCCTTAAATGATATATTGTGATTAAAATTCGATTGATTTGGTCTTAATGTAATTTTAACATAATTAATTGAAATTTTAATATTATTTTTTCTCTTTATCTCTGTATTTTGCATCAGATATCTATAGTGAGCTGAAAACTATAGCGTAATCCATCTTCCTAAACGTACATCCGTATATATACCTACAATCATGATTTTATAGTTTCTTTTACGTTAATTGAAAAAGAAAATACTATTTATAACAAGTTAAACACTAGAAATTGCCTGTTCTTATAACATATTAACCTAACATCGCACACAATTTTTCCCATTTTTAAGATTAGCAGTAACTAAAATTAATATACTAGTATTACTTGGCTATTTATATATGAGTATATTATATATACATTATCTAAGTAATTTAGTGTTTTTATTATTTGCGTATTTGAAAATTTTAATAATTTAAATACTAAAAGATGATAAACACCAATTTTATTAGAACAATAATTTCTAAATTATGTGAGCAATAACAATCACTGAGGGGTCGAAGTGTAATAAGGGCGATTTATATTGAAAATAATAAAAAGCCATAAAATATGTATATCGATACTTTTATTGTTACACGCGATTTAGAAGTTAGTGCTTCATTTGAATAAGGGATATTTTCGATTTATATCATAATAACACAAAATAACACTTGCTCTCTTTCTGTTATTATATTATTTTTAACTGGTAGTTTATTTAATACTTTCTTAGACGTACGCAAACATTTCACTTTTCAAATAAAAGTATCCTTTCGGATTTTTAGGGGGATTTATTCTGCTTTTACTTCCGGACGTTTCTAATGCTTTACGGCAATCATGCTAACGGGTATAAGGTTGTAGATATCTCAAAAGTTATTATATAGTCGTAACAGACAGTATCTATACCCACTGAATATATTTAATTAAAATGGTAATTTATTTATTTCTAGATTTAAGTCACAAAAAAAAACTGCCTGGCATTGCTTACTTACCTGGAGTTTAAATTTGATTATAATCTCTAATAAATTAATTATAATTTCATTTTATATTTATTTCAAAGATATGTTTCGAAAAAAAATTAAGATAATTTGAATAAAAAGCGGAAATGATCGATGCATTCTTGTGTGGAACGTGGAAATAGATAACGATAGAAAAATATGTATGAAAATATCGTTAGCTCGAGTAATTTATTTCTAACAAGCATTGCCCGCGGCTCCGCCCGTGTTCAGATAACCGAAAACCAAATTCTTAGGTTTTACATATTAGTATACTCTTACATTGCAGTTTTTGTATTTTTTCTCAGAAATGAGATATTTTCCCGCGGTAAAAAGTATTCTATATGTTGACCCGGATAACCAGCTATCATCATACTAAATTTCATCAAAATCTGTCCAGTGGTTTTCTCGTGATGCGGTAACAGACAGACAGACAGACAAAAATTCTAAAAACTATAGATTCGGACTCTGTATCGATAGTAATGTCTATTTCAATAAGATTTTCCAAAAAATATTTAATGTACAGATTCGACTTAGAATTTTATTATATGTATAGATGTCAAATATTCGCGTAAATCTAAGAAAGTATTATGTAAACATAGTATTGTTCCTTCTAATATGAAATTAATTCTAAAACAATTTTAGGGTCAATTGCATTTACATCTATTTCTATTGGAAGCTGCCAACATTTTAGGCTTTAACAATATTTTTTGTAGGCTTAAGTTGGCTTTCTAAATAGTTTATATTATGGTATTGGTATTTATTAATTGACCCAGGACCTCCGGATGTGTAGCCGTACATGCTAGCCACTACACCACCGAGGCAGTTCAATATTGAAATATAATGGGCTATTAAAGTCTTTTAAAAGTTCCGAAATTACGTCAAGTGTTTAATTTGTTTTACACAACACTACAAAAAATATTTCGACACCGATCTTTAGCTCACTTCATTCATATACAGGTTGCTGTATAAATAAATACTTTTTAACAATCAGAATCATTTCAACTGTGAATATTATGTAATGGCAGCTTTCCCTGTGTTATTTTCTCCATAGGAATTGGTTCCTCGAAACTTATTTTTCTAGTATTTACTGGAACTAAAAATTAGAGGGACTAAAATAAAATGTTTTGAACTAAATTCTCTCTTGATTTTTCATCACGCAATAAATCATATTAAATCATAAATCAGTCATTTTTTAATTTGTTTCATAATATAAATATTAATTTTACAAGCTTTTATTAAACTTGCAATGTTTTTTCGGGTCAAATCTTGCAACTGAATTTAAAAAAAAACAGTTATCCTCAACCGACTGAGCTGTAGAATGTCAAAGATGACGGAATATGTTTTTTATGCACTTCCATGCTATGGATATCAAATGAAAGGGTTCGCTGAGAGAATAAATAACTAAAATATATAAAAATATTTACTTTAAATTAAATGAAACTATCAATTTATTACACTACAACATTTATACCATCTTACTACTATAATATAAATGCGAAAGTTTAGATGGATAGATATTTGTTAGTTAATCACGCTAGAACGGCTGAACGGATCTGGACAAAGGGGCAATAAGAAAGAGATTATAGTCAAGAATAGCACATTGGTTACTTTTGATCCCGAAAATTTTTCGGTCCCCGTGGGATAGATGGGTTTTTGTTTTTTACAGAGCAAGGGCAGCCAATTAAAAAAACAAATAGTCAATAGCTATCTATTTCATACTAACCGGTAAATCAACCGAGGGAGAGTCGCTAGTATGATATAAAACCTTGTTTTTAATTTTTTTTAATTAAAATTTATTGTAGAAGAAATAGTCAACAAGTCACAATTGAATTTTTGAAATTACTCAAATCAGCCGGAGAGAAGTCAAATCTATATTTGAAACATTTAAGTTGAGAACGCAATTATAAGGACCTTGAGAACAAAGTTAAAAGCCAAATCGTAAAAGTCGAGGATTCGCTCATAATCTCCATCGAGGGATGTTGCCGGGAGGCGTGAGAGATAAAGACGTCGTCGGTATTTACCGCCGATTGTCCGACTGCTTATCTTTTGTTTCCGTAAATCGTATAGATTACTTTTTATTTTTAAAACACGTCGATTTGTTAAAGTTGTTTAAAATATTTTTTGATAATCAAATCATTATGACAAGGTAATAATTACAATCTTTATTTTCAAATATAAGCTTTTAATGTAAAGACTCGTACATAAAATTTTAGAGTCTTTAAGGTAAATATTTCTAGGACTCAGAACTTGATTTGACTCTAAAAGTAATACAAGAAGTTAGATTATCTATATAATTAATGATACATCAAACAAATGATAATTAAACATTACATGAAAATTATATTTTATAACTCAAAAATTATGAACAACAAACAATTAGACGTACCAATGAAATATGTTCTGCTTATTTTATAATGACTGTGCGTATTTACCCTTTGTATTACACAAAGTTCCCGTTCGTCCTTTAATCTTATCACAGCAAATTTATCAAACTCATCTGTTTTTGCCAATTTGGTAGAATTTAATTTATGATTTAGGATTTCACCATTGTCTTTAGTTGTTTACTTATAATATATTTTCTTATTGCTTTATTCATTATAAATCGCATTTTACTTATACTTTTTATATTTTATTGTGTAAATCGTACCTTTAATTAATATCAAGTCTGTTATACTTTTTATGGACAAAATCCATGTACCTATAGTGGGATCTAAAAAACGTTCTAAAAGATAATATTGCTAGATTTAAAAAAAAAATAAGAAATTTAATAATAAATATAAAAAAAATAAAAATAAATTTGTGGTGGACTAGCGACTCACCCTCGCTCCGCTCGGGTTCGTCCCTACTTACGTTTTAACGTTTAGTATAGATTTCTCAGAAATGTGATATTTTCCTGCAGTAAAAAGTATCCTATATGTTGACCCGGATAACCAGTTATCATTATACCAAATTTCATAAAAACCCCTCTAAATTCCTAAAAAAATAGACACAAAAAAAATTCTAAAAACTATAGGTCTGTATCGATAATAACGTCTATTTCAATAAAATTTTCCAAAAAATATTTTTTGTGCAGATTCGGCTTATTTACTATTATATATATATATATATATATATATATATATATATATATATATATATATATATATATATATATATATATATAGATAAAAACAACGTTAGTTTTAGGCTTTTTTGTTTTTGACTTACTGTAATAATGATAATAATATTTACAAGGGCCAAACTTTGTATTATTATTGTGCTCTAAAGTAGGTACTCGGATAATAATAATCGGATGATTTATAAAAATAATCCAAAACGTGGGCAAATGTGAATCAGATATTTTATAGAATTTCGACTACTTTTCAATATCAATATTTTATTTTATGCGCCTCTTTGTCTTTTCTCTTCTGTCTGTTGTTCTTCTTCTTGAACTAATTTTGACTGACATCAAAAAGGAGGTATTCAACTCGGTTGTATTTTTATGTGGATTATGTTATTGTATTCAGTTCTTATTAACGTCCCATTGCTGAGCACGGGCCTCCCTGAGAGGAGGCTTCCTCGTATTCAAATACGAGAAGGATCAGGCCATAGTCCAACATGTTGGCCAAGTGCGGTTTGGTGGACTACACATGTTTTTCGAAAACTTACTAAGTTCTCTCAGACATGCAGGGGTTTCCTCACGATGTTTTGCTTCACCGTAAGGCAAGTGGTAATCATGTTGGAAATGATTCGCACGTGAAAATATCAGAGGTGTGAGACCCGGAATTTGAACCCGCTTTACTATTATGGATTATTTTAGGTATATAATAATTATATCTTATGTTTCTGACTTTTACTGTGTTATTTACTGGTGGTCTATGTGTCCATCTATATACGGTTATTTTAAATTGATTGTATACGTAAATATTTGATTTAAGTCTTATCACACTACCATTATAAATGCGAAAGTCTGTATATCTATGTTGGTGGTTGAAAAGAGCGGGTGGATTTGGATGAAATTTAATAATATACAGATAGATTATGACGTGAAGTAAGACATGGGACTGTTAGTAGAAAATTGCAAAAAAGTACCTGTAAATAAGAGACGTACCAGTGTGAAAGTGTACTCCCCTTTCACTCGGGTGAGTTGCGTTGTTTGCTAATAATGGAATATGGTTGAAAGATTGGATAGTTCATATTTACATTGAGATCGATGTTTAACGCGTGTTGTGTGCACCATTAAACAGATTGCGCTCGCCTACGGATTTCCGTGGAGTGACACATGAAACCACACTCGATGTGCCTAGTTAACAACTCTTGTGAAAATTGTCTATCAAAATAAAATTTAATAAATCATCAATATAAAATAACGTAAAACCAACAAAAATGCTACGTGATAGACGTTTTAAAGTGTAGATAATACTCATTTTTACCTTACACATACATATATACATACATAGATACAACACATAGACATACATACCTTTAAGTCAAAAGAATACTATGTTTTTTTTTTTCGTTAAGTTCAGATGTCCTTGTAAATTCGAATTAGCCACGCCTCAAACATTGCTTGCAATATAGTATAGACGCGTAGAACATCTCAATATTCCTCTTTTGTAAGTGGAATAAAGTTTTTTTTTTACTATTTCTCTAAATTAGAAAAACAAAACAAGTCTGCGAATGCAGGCGATTTTACAGACATTTTTTTATTTAAAAAAATATTATAAATAAAAATGGCGTTTTTCTTTACGTTTTTTTCTTTTAAATATTTAAAAAAATCGTACCTAGTCCTATTTTAATTCATATTAAACAATATAAGATTTCCAAATAAGGAAGGTTCTTTTATCAATTTGGCTTCTGCTTGATATGAGATCTCGATATAGAATTGCCAAATAAGATGCAGTCGATAAATCTTGCACGTATTAATGTTTTGCATTATAAAACATTATAATGTGGAATAATTATGAATTTCATGCCATAAATGAGGAAAAAATAAAAGAGACAAATCATTGATGTAAAAAAGTGAAAAGATTTAAGAAAAATCTTGGTCAAATGTATCGGCCTACAAATACAATTCCTATTCAGAAGCTGTAGGAAATAATGTTAAGGAGAAAAAGTTTTGCTTTTTATTTTACTTTCTCATTCGCTTTGCTTTGTCAAAATATACAAATCATGGTCGTTGCGAATAACGAACAAACGCTTTACTTGAGTTTCCAAACACACTGCTGAAAATAGAATTCTTTCATTCCTTACATGCTTCAGCTTAGTTCCGATTCAAGGTTGAACATAAAATAACTGTGACATGGTTTTTGTAACAATCGCGTCTGCTTATGTCTAAAACCAGTAGTCGCATTTCTAAACGAAATGTTTTCTATATGTTATTTTAAATAATATATAGAGAGGATGACAGTTTATAATCGAATGATGAAAATATTTATGGAACGTAATAGTTATATGTTTGAATAGTTCTGATTTTGTAAGTTCAAAAATCTTAAATTTCTTTAAATTTGCAACAAAATAAAATTATGCGCCTTTCGAACCTATTAGCGAACACTTTAAGAAATTGGCATCTAGTAGCTATATATTTATTTTTTTGACACTGATGAATAACGAGTATTGATGCCTAAGTCTATAGTGCAGACGCTGCTAATCGGAAAGATTGATTTTAATGCTGCAAGTTTAATAGGTGGTTCTTAGCTATCTTTCAGCGTCCAGTGCCTTTTTTGATAATGTGAAAATTTTATAAATAATATTTTCTTTATTTTATCTATCAATCGACTTAAATTTTGTTATTTCTGCAATAATATATGTGAGTTATCTAGATATGACATTGCTACCAGCTTAGTCAGTAGGCTACCTACCTCCTTGATAACTAATTTTATGACATGAGAAGTGGGTTAAAAACCAGACGAACGACCTCTAAGATTTATATGTGAGTCAGTTTAAACATGATTACTTCTTACAAACACGGTCAAAGAAAATATGAAACCTGCATGTCTTAGAGAATCTAATCAGTTTCCAAAGACATATTGTAAAGTCCGCCAACTCGTATTTGGCCAGCAAAGGTGTGCTAAAAGAGTAAAATTATTATTATTATTATTCTGTACATCTTTAGAAGCTTGATCTTTTGGAAGGTTTGTTGAGGAATATCTTCATTGTTCATGTTTGCTTAATGTGACGCATTAGCCGGGATATTCAGCTCTGAGTACCTAGAAGGGATGAAAGATGGTCACAGGAATATGCGTATGAGCTATTGAATGTAAGGCAAAATAAATTAAACCATAGAATGAAGACTGGATGAGTTAAAAAACTGGGCTATTAGATGTCTAATTTACAAACGCCTGCTTTAATAGCGCGATAATTTTAACATAGGCAGACGATGATTACAATTATGGCCCCTTGGGCGCATTATCGAAGTGATGGGCTAAGGATGTCAAACGTTTAAAATTTTTACATATTCTACATAAAGATTTATACACGAATTTATGATAGCTTCATGCTATTACATCCCACTATAGTATCGAATGAAATAATATCTAAGCTAAAATAAAATATGTAGATGTCGGTTGTTAGAAAATGTTATTATCTTTTTATTCAGTTTTCTATTAACTATTTTGAGTATAAAATATGAAAATTATTTAAAAAGCTAATAACTGTGAAATGAATCGATAAAAGATAAAAAAATATTGAGATTCATGTTAACACTTCCAAGTGGCACATAAGCACGTTTCATTCACGTCAACGCGGAAATTGTTTTCACAAATATGTAATAATATTCGTAGATTATGTGTAGCAAAAATAGAATTGGACCTTAAACCACCAGTTTACATAGAAACAATGTAGCTTCAATGATCTTCGAGTAAAATTGCAGTGACATAAGGACAGACGGACTTGCAGAATTTATAAGAGTTCCGAATTCTGTTTGTTTTTATGTTATTATTCCAAAGAAACGACATAAGCATTATGAATTGCGAAGTACCTAAAATGAAGGATCCATTTAGAAGATTAATTAAAGCTTGAATAATTACTTGTATATTTAAAAAAATAAAAACAAAAAATAAATAAGCCCGTAAATAAAATGGGAACCCTTAAATCTGTTGCGTCATCGCTTAATGGGGCGGATAAAAGGTACAATCATCCGGAAATTAAGGGCAAGCGATTAACGTGACTTGATAAGAAAAATAATTTACATACTTATTAATATTTATCGCTACAATCACTTAGATAGTATAAAACATTACTCAGTTCTTTTTTCACCAAATTTTATAGAGTATTTTTCTATCTACTTTAGGCACTGACATGCTATACGTGATAATGATAAAATAATTTAAAACTATTCTGAGTCTGATATATGTATTTCAATCCGATCAAATTGTAAGGTATGAGATTCGCCGAAACAAATCAAATGAGCTCAAACTCGAAGGTTTTACTAGAAGCCATAAAAAGTCTATCTATACACGGACTCAATTAGTTTGATAGTATCAAATTACTGTGTAGTCATTCAGATGTCACATACCTACTTAAAATTGATTTGATATGAGCAGTTTCTTTCTCTTATTTTAGTCCAAAGGGTTTATGAAGGATAGGGCTGGAGTTAGATGGTTAGATTAATCGATAATATTCTATTTATTCAATGTACATACATAATATATTATTCAAATCATTGAAACTTAGCATTACTACGGTCACGAAAGATAAATATATATTATGTCACACAGTCTCTAAGACCTTTGTCATTCAGAATTTGACATGATTCCAGAAGCGTTTTATTTTTATTGAAGGTCTGAACTAAATATAAAACTAAAACCGGTATTCACGTACATGCCTAATATATCAAAAGAAAAAGAGGGGGATAAAAAGGCTGGATAAATGAATTACGTATACTTTCACTTTTTAAAATTACAAAAAAATAAAGCGATTTTTAAATTAGAAGCTTTGAAATCCCACATGCTGAGAGATGTGCTAAATTTTTTTAAAGGACATTGACATGAAATTATAGGCAAACAACAAACGAAATTATTTGAAATGCTAAAATTTAATTCTCCAGAGTTTTGTTTAATTTCCTTGAGTAACCCCAGCTTGCTTGATTAACCCACATTACACAATACGCAACGTGATGGCTTGACACGTCGTACAATATGGAAACCCTATTCATAAACTTTGAATGAATCTCATATTTGCCCTACTTGATGCTATAATAAATTGTGGCTTATTTACACGGCACTAAATAAATTAACTTACAAAATATTAAAATTTGCTTTATCCTGAACTGTACAAGCTTTAATTATTTACTAGCATTGCCCGCGGCTCCGCCCGCGTTCAGATGACCAAAAACCATAAATAAAATAGCGCTATTGTTATTTTTTTCAAGATAAGCTATTTTTAATAGTTTTTGCCTTATTTAGTAAGGTTCAAGTTACCTTGCTTAAATATATATAGTATCATCGTGGTTTTATTCTAACCAGTTTTTGTATTTTATTCTCAGAACTGAGATATTTTCCCGCGGTAAAAAGTATCCTATGTGTTGACCCGGATAACCAGCTACGACCATACCAAATCTTATCAAAATCCAGTAGTTTTTCTGTGATGCGTTAACGGAGAGACAAACAGACAGACAGACAGAGAGTATCGATAATAATGTCTATTTCAATAAGATTTTCCAAAAAATATTTAATGTACAGATTCGGCTTAGTTAGAATTTTATTATAGGCATAGATTAAAATACCATAACTTTTTATGTTTACGAAGGAATAAATAAAATTTAATCATACTCGTAGTTTTTATCTATTAGGAAATTTGATAATAAATAATAAATACAATCTGAATATTAAAATTACTGCAAATAGTTAATTTATTCATTATAATCTAAAAAAATAGGTATTTATAGAAGTATGTTGCAAATCATCTATTTTTTTTAACGTTGGGAAATGCATTTACGCACGAGGCGTGGGACTCACCGGCAAAGCCAGTACTACCCACTAAAACCCAACAAAACCTTCCCCCGTCTTAATGGGGCGTCGCAGGATCGCTTACGCATTCAACTACGATGCCCCGACGGCAGGTCTGCCGAGGCAGACCACAACGACCATGGGGTTGCTCCAAAGTCCACTCTGCTATCAGAGAAGTACCAGGAGCAACCCGCATGGTACACCGCCCTCCGAAGAGGGCCACCTCCCACCGCCCACCGAAGTGGGCCCACCGAAGTGGGCCCTGTGCGTTTCTTGGCTTCGCGCCCGGCTGTATTGCCGGGCACTACTGAGCCCCCCACCACGACAAGATGAACGCACGTTGGGGGGAAATCATCTAATTAGTGTACAATTACTCAAGTACTTGTTAAATAGAAATGATATCATAATTGCCTTTTTGGAACACTTGCAGTTTAAATTAATGCATTAATATGATTGTTTTGCTAAAATATTAATTCCCAAACACAATAGTGCTCCATGACCAAGAGAAATATATATATATATATATATATATATATATATATATATATATATATATATATATATATATAGTAACTAAAATATTTTATATTCTTTATTCTGTGAATATTAAAATAAAGATAAATGTACAATACGAAAAATGAAGATTATTTGACATTATACTCTAAAGAAGTTTGTTTTGTTGAACTTTTTGGGGTAAACAAGTAAAAAACTGATAATACTTTATTGTTTTATTAAATTCTGCAAAACCAGGCTGTGCCTTACGTATACTTAACTTACTTTTAGTACTTTGTCTAATCTTATTATAGGATTTAGAGACTAAGACGTTTATCTCCGCATCTGCGTTAGTTAATAAGCTTATATGTACTGTGCCATGGTTACAATGGTGGTGCCATGCTTTCATACTCGTAGTTATGCAGTAATATTATTAATAGTTATACCTATATATGTTTTTTAAAAACAAAATAAGAATTTGAAATGTTACAAAATAATGCCATACGGTATAATTTTTGAGGATTTTATTATTAACCGACTTTAGCCCACGGCTTTGCTCTCATATATAATTTATTCATCCTTCCTCAATAAATACGATATAAAATGCAAAAAATATTGATGACGCCGGCATAATATACCATGTCATTTAAAGAATGTTAATGAAAAATAGATTTCCAAAAATACCGAACCTAACTAACTTATGGTGCCACGTTGATCATTCAACGATCGATTCAACATAAATTATTTTAATTTATAAACCTGTTCACAAAATTATAAAAAGCAATTTTTTTCAAAGACGTTGCTCGTCAATATCATCGAAATCAACTTTGTAAAGCTTGCAAATCTTTACTTCTCTTTTACGATAGATGAGACACGTCACAATGTTAGTAGGTCTATTTAAAACTATACATTTATTAATATCTTAATTATGATAGGTAGGTAGTACTCATAATGAGCTATAAATAACCCTGAGCGAAATCATCTGTAGGCGCTGGAAGAAACGAAAAATCGACTCGATTTAAAGGTATCGTTATTTAAATGAGACATTATAATTTTGGTTACAAACGAAATAACATTAAATAAAATATTGCTAACTGTAATTTATGTAATTGGAACTCATAAATTTAGATAATTTCAAAAGTCATAACCAATGTTGCGATACATTAGACATTTCATTCATCCATAAAGTGCTATTTATTGTATAAGTTAGACTTTTAGATAAATTGTTGTTATAAAGCTAGGGAAACTACTATAAACGGTATTAAAACGTGCATAGTTTAATGCTTACTCGAAATCTGACGCCTTTAGCAGTTTCATTTGGAAGTGCAACGATGAGCATAAACCCCTTGTCATTGTCTCATTAGAGCATCTGTACTATACTTAATTGCTATTAAGTTGCCTGATTTACATAAAACATATAATGTGACACATTTTATAGATAGATTAATTACAAGGTAAAATATGTAACTTTTATTTATTACTTAATTGAATAATAATAAAAAATATCGTATATACTATATATAATGTCGTTACATTCTGTTTTTTAAATGTAGATATAATATTTTGATTGCTACAATAAAAGTTTGGTGATAAGACAATACGGCCTTCTCTGATAATCTTTTTAACGAATAAATCGTAAAAATAAAAAGTTGTTAAATGTTCAATAATAATTAATTAATCAGCGAAGGTTTACATGTATGCGTACGGGTAAATGGTCAGGAAGTAATATTAAACTCCATCCACACCACCTCGATGTCCAGCATTCCACAAAAGTGCGATTTTTAAGGCATTTTCTGCCCCGCACAACCACTCTGTGGAACCAGCTATCGCCGGCGGTCTTTCCGAACCGCTACCTGGCCACCTTCAAGAAGAGAGCGTATTCTTTCCTTAAAGGTCGGCAACGCATCTGCAAGCCCTGCGGTGTTGTAGATGTCCATGGGCGGCGGTGATTACTCTCCATCAGGCGAGCCTCCTGCCCGTTGGCCCCCTTAGTCCCATAAAAAAAGTTACTTTTTCCCGTGTACTACTGATGTTTTTTTTAAAGTATAAAAATTCTTTGGTTTTAGTTTCATGCGGTATGAAATGAGTTTATAATTAATAATTTTTAATGTGGTTCATAAACTTGACTGAGACTGACGATTATTTCTTTAATAAAATTGTTTTTTTTTATTTAAGCATGATCTGAAAAAAAAATCATGAATTTTGGTTCGAAATGATGAGTCAAATTTTCTTACTAATTTAAACATGCTGTCACCTTTAGTCCAACCGCTAGCTTGAATTGGTGCTTAGACCTACAATTCAATAGGGGAACCTATTATATATTCCATTTGGTATAAGTTATTAGATGAAATATTACATCTTATATATGAATGTGCCAATAATATTAATTAAGCGTCTCAGTATAAGTCGATTTCACATACCGAGCATTCCATACCACCACGTAATAATTTGACAACAGCCTTCAACATTGCATATCCACGCCGAGCCGAGCAATTAGGTATATACCTAATTGCTGTCAGAAATAGACAGACGGGCAGGATAAATTATGTGTATTTAAGAGCTTTATTTTTATTGAATTAACGGAGGGACTCTGTAAAATCGTCCGACAAAATTATTTATGGTGATTGGTGGGTTCGTTTCCATAACGTTGTAGGATCGGATAGACATTATACGAAATAATTGTCAGAAGCATAAATAAACTAATCAATAACGAAATTTATGATAGTGTAAAAAATATATATTAAATTTTATAAGTTATATACATAAAAAACTTGTAACACATTGAGTAACTTGCGCGGTTATCTATGCCGCGACCACTCACATAGACGAATTGCCTTACAATCATTTTATTACCACCTTAGAGTGAAAACGTTATAATTTTTTATTTCTACTAGGTAATTATTTTTATTTTATAACGAAACTGTATTTTTATGTATAAAGTATATTTTTACCTTTTTTTCAATGTTGAGAAATGAATTTACGCATACCACCTGTAGACATACAGGTGGTTATGTGAGAATCGCAGGCTAGAAAAGCCAGTACTACCCACTAAAACCCAAAAAAACCTCTCCCATCTTAATGGGTGTCGCAGGATCGCTTACTCACTCAAGTATGACGCCCGGACGACATGTCTTCCGAAGCAGACCACAACAACCATGGGGTTGCTCCACAGTCCACTCTGCTATCAGAGAAGTACCAGAAGCAACCCGTATGGTATACCTACCGTCTACCGAAGTGGGCCACCTCCCTGTGCGTTTCTTGGCTTCGCGCCGGGCTGAACTGCCGGACGCTAATGAGCCCCCCTCTCCCCCCACCACGACAAGGTGAAAGCACGTTGGGGGGGATATTTTCCTAACGTAATGTACCTTATATTAACTCGTTTATATAATCCTAAAAGGCGTCTTTCAGCAAAGTATTTCATGCTTACAATATTAATGAAATTTGAGAAGTAAAATTTATCGTCAGTTTAAGATTTAACGAGAACAATCTAATTAAAGATATATATTGGCCTGGACAAACTTTTTGGTAACTTTTCCTTTAATCTTTGTACGAAACTTTCGTGATCAATTTTCATTAGCAATCCCCAATATTTATATAGAAATTAGAGAATAATTCGTCTAATTTTGGTGTGTAACTAAAGAGTAGACTTGATTAAAACATGTATAGAAGGTTTAAGTTAATGTATAATTTATAAATACATGCAGGTTTCCTCACAATGTTTTTCTTCACCGTAAGGCAAGCGGTGATTATGTTGAGAAATGATTTGTATATTAAAATATCAGAGGTGCGAGCCCCGAGATTTGAATCGGCTTCACTCGGTTTCCCAAACGAGTGCTACCACCACTGCCTATACATATATAATTGTAATGTCTCAAAATCTACTTCTATTAGTAGTAAATGTTAGTATTATTATTATTATGCATTTTCATGAACTTTAACCAAATGTTAATACATATTACAATTTTTTTATTTTACATTTAATTTGATATTATTTGTGCATCTATTTTTGTGTGGTTGGAGTAAATTTTTTTAAGTAATAAATTTTTTGGCATGTTTTTATGAGGTCATGTCATTGAAATGAAAAAAATAGCGTCATAGTACTATATGTACCTAAGTGTTGTAAAATATAATTTCTAATGAATATTTTATAGGTATATATATTATTAAAATATTCGTTTTAATATGTCTGCTTTAACTAAATGGCAAGAGTCTTTGCCTGAAATTTTCAATAAATACTACCTAGTACAAATGAGATTTATTTTTTTCATTTCAACGACGACTCTTTGTCCACTAACCCACATTGCACATGTAGCGTAACGGCTTGGCGCAATATGGGAAAAACTCAGCTGAATAGAATTCGAACAGTGGTAGTTTAAATCTCCATGAAATAATTTATGTTTGCATCAAAATTTAGGATTTTAAGCTTCTGCAGACTTCTTTAGAAATAAAAAATAAAAAATGGATCGGTCTTTTTATACCTAATATAATATACCTAATAGAATATACTATTTACATCATAACAACAATATCTGTAACAAGAAAAAATAATATTTCTTAAATTTTTATTTTCATACAAAATAAAAATATTTTTTTTGCACCTTCTAAACTTTAAAGTTCTAGCATCTGGTCAAGTTTAAATGAGTAAGCGCGGCTTCCTACACCCCTCCACCCCTCCCCCTCCACCGGACACGCACTTTCTTTTGCTAATGTTGGACTATTACCGTTGAGAAGGTGCAATAAAAATATTTTTATTTTTGTTAAATTTAAGATATATATTATTTTTTTCTTACAGATGTTGTTGTTATGTTGTAAATAATGTATTCCCAAAAGGTTTTCAGGAAATTAAAAATGGCCCTGTATAACCTAGTTATTAACTTAAATAAATAAAATAAAAATAGCTTTATTTTTCCTTACACTTTTAAATTGTAAAAACATAGAAAATCTTATAGATAAGGTAGGCAACTTATAAAACTTAGACGAAAAGCACACTTTTAAAAGGTAGACATTGTATATATTATTTATTTATTTACATATTTGTTTATTAAGCTTTTTAAAGTGAAATGTGTTTTTTATATCTCATATAGACATTTTAAAGTCGTTGTTCAGTGTGTGTGTATGCGTGAGTGTCTAAGTTATAGTTTTGTGCGCTAGTATTATTTATGTGTATGTTTGTATTATGTGCCTTATTAGGTATAGTTTAGTAGTGTTAGTACGTAGGTAATGTGGTAGTTATATTAGTAATGTTTTCGGTAGTTAGTAGGTTAATTAGTTATTTTTATTATTATATTTATATATATGTACTCTATGTATATTGCATAATTGTGTAAGGACCGCTTATGCGGTAAAAGCCTCCTCCAAATTTTTTGTTATTAACTTATGTATATTTAAATCTACAAATATGTACTCTTGTGTTTCAGCTATAGCTTTAGTTCGTCTAGAATTAGGTGGCAAAGTCAGAATTGCGATTATTTGGGTGAAAAACAAACCCGCATTCTTTTCACCAGTAAAAGCGATATGAAGAGTAACATATGTGTCTTAGAACATTTATTATCAAGGATCGTAATGAATTAATGATCATAATGAAACTCTAAAAATTCCGTTTACTAAATTCATGAATTCAAAAAGAGAGTAATTAATCATTAAAAATCGATACATATAATAAAACTGTAGAGGGCGAATGTCTGTACATAGATTTTTTTTTTGCTAAAAACTGAGTCAGGGGGATGTTAGAAGAGAAATAGAACAAATCCAATTTTTTTCAAATTTTTAGTTTCTCCGTTTGTCTGTTTGTACGGGCTAATCTCCAAAACTGTTGGACCAATTTAAATGAAATTTTGCATTGTGGTATCTTATATCCACAGTCAACATTTTAGATACTTTTCATCCCGGAAAATTAAAGGGTTCCCGTGGGAGAGTTAAAAACTATAGTAACTTATACAGCTTAGTACACAAAAAGTACTGATTGAATTTTAATGAAACTTTACAATAATATAGTTAATACATCAGAATAACAAATAGGTTACTTTTTATCCCGGAAAAATGTGCGGTTTCCTGGGATAGATTTGTTTTTGCTTGTCTAGAGGCGAACCCGAGCGAAGCGAGTGTGAGCCGCTATTAATTAATAAGATATTGATTGTCTAATTTGTATAATACTTAATATACTAATACTCTCTACTTCTTAATCGCTAAAGTCTTGACAGACTAAAGGTGGTCATGATTTAGGTGTTGTAAATGAAATGAAAATGTAAATTCCTTTTTTTTCTCAAATTTTCAATTATGGGCCAATTTCTACAGGGCGAACACTATTATTAAATACAAAATATAATTTGACACGAAGAAGACATAAAGAAGAGAACAGTGAGCATCCACTTCTTAAGAAACGGATCGAGTGAGAGCACTATTGTGAAACTCTTAAGTGTACGTTTTGTGAAACGCTTTTAAGTGTTACAGACTCAAAACAATTTAGTCTAGTGTATCTTTTTACTAATGTTAGCAGTATTTACAACGTAATGAAATAGCTTTTGACCAAATGGTGCATCTCTTATGTAGAAAGTGTGTCTTCAAATATAAATCTATGCTTCGTAAAAATATAATTATATTAAACTGGCAGAACGCGCGGCTTCGTCAGAGTTCAAACTACTGAAAAAAGAAACTTTTTGGCTTTATGTTATAATTTATAATAATATGATGACACACCAACAGTAGAGCTACCTACCGGGTCCATTTGTAAATTCAAACCATGCGGAAGGAACCTATTGAAATAAACACACAAAATTTCATCCAAATCGGTCCAGCCCTTTAGGAGGAGTTAGATGACAAACACACGTACAGAAGAATTATACATATTAAGAAGATAAAACGGAATTAACAAACGTTTAAAAGGTCGAGAATATATTCGGCATTATTGTAGACTGCATATTATAATATATTTTTATATAAATATCTCAGACTAAAGAACTATATAGACGGAATAGTTGTGATTGCGCGATTTACTGTTTATGCATTCTTGATTTTGCCATACAGATCGTTTTCTTTCTTTAAATAATGAGGAAAATTTTATATATGTATAATGTTTTATAAATTTATATTAGCAAAACTGTTGTATAATTATTGGAAATAAAATATGAATACTAAAAATAATACTAAATTCTTTTGTATATTTTAAGCATTACTTATCTTCTCCTTGAAAGAAAGATACCATAATATTAGCTAATTTTTTCCTTTATTATAATAAAATCCGTTAGCTATTTTTATTTGTTTACTTATCACTCAGTATAAAAATTGTTATTTATATAATATTTTAAAACATTATTGCTTGGCTTCATGTTTAGTTCTATGACACTCTGTATATAACTAATAACGACTATGTACATAACTACCAAAAGAGTCGTTCATTTTAGAAATAAGGAAATAGTAATACGATGATATCATGTCATAAATAAAATTAGGTTTGTGTATTTTTCTACTGTTCCTTATATCAAAGATGTATTTATAGTATAAGACGACTTTTTATTTCGTTATAAATTATTTTTTTTATAAAAAATAATTAAAAAAGTATTTTAGCGTTACACAAAACGTATCATAGTGTAAATATTGGCATTTATGTACGTAATTTAAAAAAAATTCGTATGTTATATCTGTATCTAATGTAATCTTCATTTAATTACTTTTAAAATTTTGTTAATTATTTATAATATTAATGCAAAGCTTGAGTCATTTATACTGTTATTTGTTCGGTACAGAGTAGTTATGAAATACTCTCGTTCATACAAAGTTTCAATGTACATAGTTGAAATTAACAGTAGGTTTATTATAATCATTTGGGTTAAACGAATACGAAAAAAATTCGAAACATTCAAGAAAATTCTTTCTGTCTTCTTTTCTTGAACCCAGTCAAATAAAAAAGTTGTCGTCAATTTATTTTACCAATCTCTTTCATGTCTTCTCCATTCTACGTGACATTGGCAAAGTAATGTGTTCAACTGGTACGCTTTGAAGCCATTAACAAGACAATTGAATTGAAATTTTATATGAAAAAAATACTGAGAAAATGATTTTTTTTAAAAAGAACCACATGATTTAAGTTTATGTTTTGTTATAATCATGTTTTTTAATAGTTCTCATTAAATATTTTAGGGAGCGTCGGAAAAAAATCATTTTTAATGACCAGTCTAATTTACATACATATATCTTCCAATCTTAAATATATTGTTAACTAGTGACTCACCCTCGCTTCGCTCGGGTTCGTCCCTAGGTAAGTCTGTATGTAATAGATAGACTGTATATATTAGATACTAGCAGAATCCGCGGTTTCGTTTGCGCTAACTCTACTAACGCTAAAAAGGTAGGTTTCATACAATCTTTCATCCCCTATTTTACCCCCTTATGGATGAATTTCGAAAAAATGCTGAAACATGTATTTATTTATTTGTATTGAAGAGCATTAAAACCAAGTTTCAAGTAACTCTGATCATAAATATATTTTTGAGTTGTATTATAATATGTTTTTCCCCCTAGGAATTAGATAATTTCCCGCGGTAAAAAGTAGCATAATATGTCACTCTCTAGCCCTCCAACTATCTCCACACAAAAAATCACGCCAATCCGTTACTCCGTTTCGACATGAAAGACAATCAAACAAACAAACACACTTTTAAATTTACAATATTAGTACGGATATACATAGGTATGATGAGTTGTTGTAGGTTGTACTATAACGTATTTTCCTGTAGGAATGACATAATCTCTCGCGGTAAAAACTAGCATATGTGATTCTCCAGCCCTCCAACTATCTCCACACAAAAAATCACTCCAATCCGTCGCTCTGTTTCGACGTGAAAGAAGGATAAACAAACAAACACAGTTTCACATTTATAATATTATTATATAGTATAGATATGGATTATAAAAAGTTTAAATAAAAAATATTAAAAATTATTAAACGTTCTTCCACTCTGCGATAAATGTTTATTCCTCATACTGAATGTACGAAGTAGATATAATATTATTTTAAATGGGTAAAATATATTCATACTTTATGTTATTATTTTTTCGTGTTCTTTTGGAAAAATATGAGCTATTTATTTATATTTTGAATTGGATTAACTCCCAGGGACATCCAGTTCCATGTATTTTAATATTAGAAATTTTGTTGGTTGTGAGATAGGCATTCGCAGGCTGGTCTATTTCCATACAAATTGGCTTACATACAAATGTAGAAATTTTTCATCTAATGAGTGCTGAAGCATTTCGTTTTACCGATATTTTAGTGTTAGCTTGATTTAATATACTTTTAAATTTATATATTATTATTATTATTTTATTATTTACATATATTTTTCATGGAAATTACCAGCTTTTCTCTTCCTTTTTTATTCTTTTCCTTTTAATTTATGGTCTTCGTTAGTGATAAAAACAATTCTTGTGAAAATTACCTTTTCGTGTAGTAGGAAGTTATAAGATCTTATAAAGCAAACCTTTAATTAATGTTAGTATTCATTAAACGCGTAACTCCTTGATGCCGTAAAAAGCTTCTATTGAGACTTAAGATAGATATTTTCTGGTAATTTCAAAATCTATATAAAATGTATTATGGTCTATATAATTAGAGTAATTAATTTAAAAAATATATCTATGTATAAAAGGCAAAAGTGATTGACCGATCAAAGCACAGGCCAAACCCTTAAGGCTAGAAAATTGAAATTTCGCACACGTATTCCTCATATGGCGAAGGCATTCACTAAGGAAGGATTTTTCAAAATTCAACCTCCAAGGGAGTGAAATAGGGGATAAAAGTTTGTATGAAACTTTTTATTCCTTGGATATATTTGCATGAAATTTCATGTGAATTGAGTACGGCAAAAGTAATAAGTTACATATTTCAGCGTTTTTCAAAGTTCAACCCCTAAAAGGATAAAATAGGGGTTGAAAGTTTGTATGAAACCTAGCTTTTTAGAGATTTTATTTGTAGTTTTAGCGCGAGCAAAACCGTGTATTTTGCTAGTATGTGATATTAAAATATACAAATAAGTCAGGAAAGTGTATGTTTAAAAATTAAAGAGGTACGGCCTCTATAGGAAGAACTGTTACCATAAGAGGCCTATTTGTTTGTATGTTACAGCATATTTTCTCCAAATGTATTTCCATTGATAAAAATGTATTTCTTTTTTTTTATATTTTTATTTTAAATCAAATATTCGCGTAAATCTAGGAAAGTATCTTTCATTACATTTATAAGGTGACCCAAAGACAAAGGTACGTGAACGCGCAACTATGACTAGAAAATATAAATTCATTAGGTATGTATGTAACAAATATTTATATTTTTGTTATATTAAAATAAATACAATATTTATATTTATGTATTATTAAATAAATAAAAAAATGTGAAAGGAGCATTCCTATGCAGTGTTAAAAAATCGTAAAAACTATTTTACAGACATTTATATTTACTGTGCGTACTTAACACCTTTACTTTCCCTTCATCATAATTTAAAAAAAAAACTTGCGCATAAACTTTTTTTGCAACTACTCGTACTACATATTATTTCTTTAATGGATGGTAGATGGTAATCAAATGCTAAAATGCTTAAAAAATATCAAGAGTTTTAACTATCAAAAGAAGTTGTTAACTTCATAAGGCTAGCTAAATTCACTTGCATTTTGGAATTCAACGATTAGGTACTAGATTTTAAATTTTATGTGAAAGAACTTTTAGTATAGTCAAAAACTTAGAATATGAATTGTAGAACTTAGAGCATGAAGTGTAAGTTATTTGAAGTAAGTTGTTTTTAAAAGCTCTTTGTTTAAAACAACCTTGTAATTTAATTTATATTTAACACTGATATTTTATTGGGGTTAATAATTGTCAATTCATGACAAGAACAGTTATTGGGAAATGGTCATGTGAAGGAAAGAGATATAATACTTTAAAAAAAAATAACGTCACTAGAACATTTTCGAATATCCTATTACCAGAAGGTTTTTTCTTTTATGAGGATCTAGACCTACAAAGGTTGTAAATATGTAGATAAATTATTAGAGTTTCTTTCTAATGAATACCCTTATCATTCTTGGTCAAATTCTTTATACGCCGCTGAAAGTCACGTTAAAAACGATTTAGTCATTCCTACGGTTAGTGGGCTGAAGTAGATAAACATGTAATGTTTACTGTAGAGATTTTATAAAAAAAAAAACATGACAAAAGTCAGGTAGACACGCTTAAGCGAAATAAAAGGCGAGCGCTTAAGAGGGAAGCTATTTTCATACACGGTAACTAAATTTTTGTTTATTAATGTAGAAATATGGACCCTGAAAGTTTTGTCTAGTCTTTTGTCTAAGTTGCATTACTTTTATAACAGGCACTAAGAGTACTTAAGTTCCGTTTTAATTTAAAGACATTAAAGGTTAAAAAGTTACTTTAAAGTTGGCAGTTCTTGTCTTTTAATATAATGTAAAAGCTATTTAGTATGCAAGAATTAACTATTTAAACAAATAAGTGTAGTGTAACTTTAGATTTTGTTGTCGCGCAATTGCTTTAGTTTCATGCGGAAATGTCGTGGTGTCTTCATACTATGGCGGTTGATAATGAGACGAATAAAAAGTAATGAGCGTCACACAATCATGCGGAATTCCTTTAGAGCTATACTATTACCACAAAACCTTTTACCTGAATAGCTTTTGTAATTCTGTTTCATCACCTACGTAATATCTTTAATGAAATTGTCATGGTTTTATTTGACAATGAATTTGATAGAATAATTTTATACTTTGCCCTTTAATCCAAACTTAGAAATTTAATTGGACATTTTTATTATTGTTTAACTTTAAAAAAAGGTGCTTAATGAGTTTTTTGTGTATATTGCTCAATGTTTTCGTCAATTATCTTAATGTAAAATTATTTCATGATTCGTTTTATCGTCCTTTTCTCTAAGGAAACCAAAAATAAAATATAAAAATCGATTAAAAACTAGTAGTAATAATATCTTAAACATCTTTGTATGTGCATTTTGTCAACCGACTTCAAAAAGGAGGAGGTTCTCAATTCGACTGTATGTTTTTTTTTTTTTTTATGTTTGTTACCTCAGAACTCCGTCATTTATTAACCGATTTGGACAATTTTTGTTTTGTTTGAAAGAGTATACTTCCAGATTGGTCCCATTTAAATTTCAAAAAAAAAATACCACCCCTAAGGGTGGAAAAACAACTAATGACGAATTTAACCTACTTCTAATTGTCATATTGACTTGAAACTTTGCAAGTATTTCTATTTCCGTTGATAGTACAGTGGTTCGGTGTTGTTGACCTGATCTGATGGCAAGGCCAGAAGGTGGATAGGTGGAACTCTTCAACGGCTAATAGTAGATACTTTGAGTTTGGGCTTATTTTGTTTGATTTGACAAGCCTAACACGTTAGAATCCTTACTTTGCTACTACTGTCTACACTAAAAAGGGAAAAATTAAAACTTTTTAACAAAAAAATAAAAACCGACTTCAAACAAAAGCACTAAAAAGTGAAAAATAACTGATGGTAGTTTTCATTTACTATACATACCTAATCAAATATTTTCGAAGTCGGTGTGCTTTGCTTTGTATGGGCTGGGACCGATTTCAAAAATATTTGATTAGGTATGTATTTAATAGGTAGGCTTTAATTACTTAGCCAAAGCACACCGACTTCGAAAATATTTGATTAGGTATGTATAGTAAATGAAAACTACCATCAGTTATTTTTCACTTTTTAGTGCTTTTGTTTGAAGTCGGTTTTTATTTTTTTGTTAAAAAGTTTTTTCGTATGGGCGTTTGCGTGCGTATGTGTAATCTATTTTAAACAGAAAGTTGTTGGATAAATATATTCTGTTTTGAATCAACTCACGATTTGAACCAAGATTTGTGATTGTTAGTTATGAATATTGTACAAATATCAGACAGCCACACGCCGAAAGGGGCATTTACTAGAATAATTATTACCTATATATAGGTTATAGATCAAATGTAGGTAAATATCGGATTTTGTTTTTTTTTAATTAAATACATTTATATTTTATTCACATGATCGCGTATACTGCAGTTGTAATTATATTTCTGCCTTTGCTGAAACTTTTTGCATTCGTCTTTTAAACTTATTATATGAGTTCAGAGACTGAAAAAATATGGCTTTTCGCTTATCATAAAAATGCTAATCTAATTATTTTTACTTTTAGCTTTCATTTTAAATAAATAAAAAGCGTGACGCATATTACGGGATAAATATTTCATGAGTAGCGACATAGTTTTTTTTTTAATTTGATTATCTCTTTATTTTTACTTAAAATACGATTCCCATTTTTCCTGAGTTTACTTCACAATACTATAAATAATTATACTTAGTATATGTATTAGAATGTTTTAGGATTGTTATGTTAACATTTTGTAAGTTTCGAATTTGCTTTTAGAACAATATTGACTTGATATTATCGCAAGAATTTCCTTATATAACAATCAACCAAATATCATCTGCCTACGTCTATGTCAGCATATTATTAAATATCGTATCCCTCCCAACATACGTATATGGATTATTGAGTACTACTACCAATACTTCATTTTGTTTTTCGTCACATACAAATTTTCTAACATTACGTGATATAAATTCCGTTACTTTGATGGATGAATGGATTAGGGGAATGTTGGGGAAAGAATTTACTTTGAAAATAATATTTACTGTTTACTATACAAAGAAAAAAACTAGATTTGGTACATTACATAACCTACAATATTTTAAGATATGAATATCTAATAGGTAAATATGTATTTTACGTATCGAAATATATTAGGTTTGCTTTGCATCGGCTTGCACCGACTTCGAAAATATAAAAAGTTTTTATATACATACTAGCGACTCACCCTCACTTCGCTTGGGTTCGTCCCTAGCTTGCTTCCCCATACAAACTTTCATCCCCATTTTCATCCCCTCAAGGGATGATTCCGGGATATATATATATATATATATATATATATATATATATATATATATATATATATATATATATATATAGATTTGCGGGATAGTTCAGGTTCTCAAACTATCTTCTTACCAAATTTCATCTAAATCGGTTTAGTAGATCCAGAGATTACCCCGTACAACATCACAAACTCAAAATTCACAAACTCATAAACTTTACCACTTTATAATATTAGTATAGATAGATTGACGTACAGTATTAGTATTGTATATGAAAAAAAAACCATCTTATAGAAATATCACTCAATAGATTACGACACGATCGTGGTCCATACCTACGAATATGTTGTATTAACTCTTTAACCATTTGTCCAAGTTATATGCATTAATAGGGAAAAGTCTTTTGTTTTAAACATTTTACATATGTTTAATTTTTTATAAACTACCTGTATTAAGAACAATGACAATTAACTTATTAACAGTTCATTTTCAACCGAAAAGCTAAAACCATCCTGATTTGATCAATCATCCTAATTTGATCCATGGGAATCCGGTCAGATCTGGCCGGACTGAAAATGACGCCGGATTGCAATCACTAATTATATAGTGCAATTGACGCGCTTTTCTACGTCTCGTGTCTAACAGCAACCTATATGTTACCCAGCTGTTTCGACTTAAAGGAGTAATAAACACAATATGAATAACCTTTTCCATTTATAATAGTAGTTCGATATTAATACTTAATTATGGAAATTATAATAGCTCCATTAATTTCTTTATCCTGGAAAAGAAAATGATGAGAGACTTATGAGATACGGAGCAGAAGTTTTGTTTAAAGTTTTATTAGTTCGTGGAAACTGATATATGACATGATATTTATGAAACTTTTTTGTTTAAACAATATTATTTCACATACCTACTACATATGTTAAAAAGTCTTGGAATGTAAGGAAGCACTAAGCAGTAATACTTTTAATGAAAGGGTCTTAAAGATAAGGGATGAAACTAATAATAAGACGATAATTTTGCTAGTTTGTAGTCAGTTATGCGTGGATTTATTAATAAATCGTAATAAGTAAAAAATCCTTACCATTGGATATTTATAAATACATATTTTTTTGTTTTATTCGTTTGTTAATTTACACTATTTCATTAAGCTACGCATTAACATATTTTTTGCATAGAGATAACTTATGAGCGGCTTTGAGTGAGTGATATATACACTTTAATTAACTTAATTTTTTTATCTTCGTACATTAAGTGGTTACCCAAGGATATTAGACTGGTGTAAAAAACATGTGTTATGTAAGTTCTATCTCTTTACCTTGAATTTGGGAACTCTTCCAAAAAATACTATGAACTACTACATATTACATATATGTATTAGGGCGAGTAATATATATCGATGACGATGACGACACGTTTGGCTCAGTTTGTAGTGACCCTACTTGCTGTGCCAGCGGTCGCGGGTTCGAGTCCCGCTAGAGGCATTCATTTATGTGATTAGTATGAACGTTTGCACTCCAGTCATGGGTGTTTATATTTATATATTATAAAAATGTATCTATTTAAAGTTATATATGTATGTGTAGTGTATCAACTATGTAGTATCCATAACACAAGCCTCGTAGCTTACCATGGAAATTGATGGTGCTGTGTATTAACGTCCCAACATATTTATATTTATTTATATCGTATAAGTCTAAATAAAATCCTCTCTGCAGCACCTTATACATAATATAGCAGATAATTCTTTAACTATATAGTTAAACCGTTTTCTTTTCCTTAGTACAAAAGTAATCAGTAGCCTTCAGCTGTAAGTTGGTTCAGTGGATTAATAAGGAAGTAAGGAGAACGAAGGCACACATTTACTTTTTCAATTCTGATAACATTTAGTGTTATAGGGAGTTATTATATACATACATACATACTTATATACTAAAATTACATATAAGTTTTGACCTTCAACTATCGTGAACAACAATGCAGAAGGTACATGAACATAATACGAAAATAAATAGAAAACAAGGATTGGATAAAAACCATGTATAACTCAACACCTACATACTGTACCTGCATAGTTTTTTTATCTTTCAGTTATAATAAACTTATAACTGAAAGTTAAAAAAACTCATACAGTTAAAATCTGAATTTATAATTGCTACAATGTTGTTAATTACACGTGACAAACTTATGTTTATTAATAAATTAATAGCAAACGAATCAAAGATATATATTCAATTCAATTGATACCGATTCAATTCAATTTATAAAATTAATGTTAATTGTAAAAATATTAGGTTTTAAGAAATGTTTACATAATAATATTTAAAACAAATATAAAAGTTATAACTTACCTGTAAATAAGTTTTGATTTCTAAAACTTTCTGAAGTAGGTGGTAACATTAAAACTGTAAATACTTTATGCGTACGACCGATTTCTTCTGCCACTTTTACATTTTATGAGGGCATAAATTTTTAAACGGATACTTTCAACACATAAGTAACGCCACTTAAAAAGTAATAATATTCAAATTAGCTTGCAAAAGAATTACCATAAGCTTAAAAGCGTCGTGTTTCGTGTCACGTTCGTTCTGGTAAATAATGTGTACAGCATTTTAAATCAAAACGTTTGTAATATTTTCATGATGATAAACATTCTTTAATCTGAATAATATTATATCAGAAATAAATTTTGTTTTAAAACTACGATTCTATATTTATTATTTCGTCACTTTAAAATGGCTGGGTATATTTGGATGAAGTACACAAATATACTATGATCTGGCTTAAATATATAGGCTACGTAAGTAGCCATTTTTAACCCACTACGCAAAAAAGGGGTGTTATAAGTTTGATGTCGATGTCTGTCTGTGTGTGTGTATGTCTGTGGCATCGTAGATCTCAAACGGATAGACCAATTTCGATGCGTTTTTTTTCATTTGAAAGCCAGTTTCCTTGCGGTTGTTCTTAGCTATGTTTGGTAATATCGGTATAGCAGTGTAAGAGTATCAATCAGCTCCTTTCCAAAATGATGTAAGGCATTTTGGCGTATGATCACTCGATTAAGTGCTTCACGCGTGCCAGTGTAATCTTTACATGACAATTAATTTGCGTAAGGGGTTTTTAAAATTTTTAGATTATTTATTACCTTTTATTTATTTAGTACCTTAGTAGATTATAAAATGCCAGATTTTTTCAATTCGCTAGACATTCCTTTATTTTACATATGCGTTAACTTGAAAACTAGACCAAGATTCGTGCTAATGGACAGACGGTAAAAATGTTTTTACAGAATATGTCTCGTCTATTCTCAGTAGTGTCACACGAATACTTTATGTCCGGTAGACATGGATTTAGTGACTTTCTTTCCGAACGATATTCAGTATGTTTCACATATAATATTTAAATGAGTTAAGAAATAATAAGAAACGTTAAAATATAAATATTTTAAAATTTATATTTTTACTCTAACATTAATAAAACTCAAAAAGTATTAGTAGTGTATCTGTGTATATATCTTTTATTAAATAAGAAAATAAGGTATAGGGTAAATCTGTAAACAAATCAATGCCTTCGAATGACCTATTTCTAAAGAATCTAAATATAGTAGATACTAGGGTGCTGTAGAGTCAATATACGTCTAAAGAGGCGGTCAGCTAATATCTATCTAAAAGCATTTTAAGGAGAAGGGGTTTTATAGTCAAAAAGCCAGGGAGAGTAACCCTTTGCTCTGTCGAGGCCATAAATTGTAGTGTAGCCCATAATGTAATGGCAACGTACATTACGTTTAATTAAAGTCGTGCTATCTCGTTAGAACTACGATTCATTGAACGACTATATTATTACGTTCTCTAAAAAGATTTTTCGGTTAAAATGCAACGGTTTTTCTGCAATGTTTGATATTATCTAAGACACAGATAAGATAAAAAAGTGAGGGTCATACTCACGTGAAGGAGGGTTCCATATATGTATTATTTTAATTATATTTTTCTTTACATGAAAACTACAATATTTAAAAATAATGAATTTAAATATATTCTCTATTTTTTATAGTTCTAGGTTAAATAATATACATTTTATATACAAACTAGCGACTCATCATCGCTTCGCTTGGGTGCGTCTCTAGGTTGATTTCCCGTACAAACTTTCGTCCCCATTTTCATCCCCTTTGACTTGATGATTTCCGGGATAAAAACTATTCTGTATTTCAAACCTCGGGCTCAAACTATTCTTCTTATTCTTACCAAATTTCATCTAAATCGGTCCAGTAGTTTCGGAGCTTATTCGGTACAAACAAACAATCACAAGAATCTTTCCTATTTATCATATTAGTGAAGATTGCTTTAGTCGATTTGTTTTAAATCTTTCATAAATTTAGGTAATCGTAAATATAAACGTCGGTCAGCTCACTGACTATTTAACTGACAATTTCGCAGTATGTATGAGCTTTGACCTCTTCTCTTGGCGTTCCTGGTCTCGCGGCTAACTGTGTGCGTATCTATAACTTAATGTTGTCTTCGAGACTAACCGGTAGCAGTTACATAATGCGCGATTTTCAATATAACGTCATCTAAATTGCGATCAAGATCGCGGTCGCTTAGCGCGCGATTGGGATTTAATAGTCCATTGAATACAGCTTACTTTTCACTTATATATATGTAAAGTGCTTATGGTATCTAATCGGGAAAAATGTTGAATTATTAGATATTTTAAATATTTAAATTTATAAATCGATTTTTTGCTTAAAGGTACCTTTAAAGGTAGCAACAGTGTTGCTTAAAATTTTAATTTTAAATCATAGCAATCTAAATTAATATTTTAACTTCTTTTAAATTACATATAAAACAATAATATTGCTTAAATAAATAATTAATGTTTTTAATTTTTGGATATTCTTTATGGTTATACATAATATAGTAATAGCAATACTAAATAATATTAGTAATTAATAAAGCTTAAAAAAAATTGTAATATTTATTATAATAACAGCTAAAATTAAATATATAATATTGCTATATTTAATTATAATAATTATATATTTTGTTCTATTTTTTAAATATTTAGAAATAAAAATCAACAAATATTGTAAGGTACTTTGTGCCATTTTTGAATTATTGAAATCATTTTTGTAAAATAGTGGGTAGGCACTGTCTGTAACAAGTGTATAATGCCTTTGAGACGTCTATGGCCTCAGTCTCTTCGTTGACCATGATTGCTGTTAAGCAATTGAAACGTCGGGAACCAAAAAACAAAATAAATCCGCGAATCCGAAAAGATAGTTTTATTTAAAAGTAAAATATCGTGTAAATTTAAGAAAGTATTAGTATAGATATCTTAAAAATCGATGAATTGTTACTCGATCTACCTGCATTCACGTTGCATAAAGTGGTATTTGTTTCAAATGTAGACTTAAAGGGGAGGAAAATAAACGCATACTGAAGTTCTAAGTCCTTGATCTAATAATGTACTGCCAGAAGGAAAACACAAAACAAATACGGAGGCAATTTTTCAAGTCGCATCTATGTTCGTAGTGAACGATAGAATCTTTTCCTTGTCATGTTTTGATTGAAATACTGTCATATAGGTTACGATTGATTGAAAAGGTTAGATTCTCGAACCGCACGATGACTTGCCTTATTTTTTCTTACAACTTTGTGTTCCTTGGTACGAAAGTTTCTTGTCATGATATAGGGGAAAATCATTTTTGCTGGGCTAGATAAATGATAAGTAAACACTTGTGTGAAGAGCAATCATGTTCGTATAATGCTCTAAATGAGGATCTTAAAAAGTCTGATTATAGGGACTTTTTAAGAAAAGTTTACGTTAAGGAGACAACGTTCGATTCGTTCGTACGTTCGATGAAATTTGGCAATGATATAGATTGCATCATGAGAACTGATATAAGATGGAAATTTTATCCTTGACTTACAATATGAGCGCAGCCGGCGTCAAAATCCAGTACATAGTATTCAATGTTATAAAATGTGGCATTGAGTCAAATACGCACCCAGTAAATCAATTTGTCCACAAATCGTTTTTGTCCAATATTTTACTTTGGTACTAAAAGATCCAGTTCATTATTTATAACATTTTTTTAAATTTAAGATTTTATGGTACCATTAGCGACTCACCCTTGCTCCACTCGGGTTCGTCCCTAGTTAAATTTTAACGTTTCGTATAGACTTCTCAGGGATGAGATATTTTTCCGCAGTAAAAAGTACCATATACCCTATATCCTATATTCTATACCCGGATAACCAGATATCATCATACCAAATTTCATCAAAATTTGTCTCGTGGTTTTCTCGTGATGCGGTCACTGACAGACAGATAGACAAAAATTCTAAAAAGTATAGATTCGGCCTCTGTATCGATAATAATGACTATTTTATTAAGATTTTCCAAAAAATATTTAATGCGCAGATTCGTCTCAGTTGGAATTTTATTATATGCATAGATGTATATTATATAATAACTATAATATTGTTCCCATAGACATAAAATATATCGAAACTATCACCGAATACATATCGCTTTTAAAAGTTGAAAGTGGAATACAATATTTGCTTCTTATCTCTCTGCCTATCTTAAAAGGGTATGACGAAAACATACATATTTATACCTTATAAAATATTTTTAGTAATTCAAATCGCTTTTGCTAGTCTCTAATCTACAAGCAAAAATGCAATATCTATACATATAATAAAAACTTTTTAACAAAAAAATAAACACCGACTTCGAAAATATTTGATTAGGTATGTATAGTAAATGAAAACTACCAATCAGTTATTTTTTACTTTTTAGTGGTTTTGTTTGAAGTCGGTTTTTATTTTTTTGTTAAAAAGTTTTTATTTTTCCCTTTTTAGTGTAAACAGTAGTAGCAAAGTAAGAATTCTAACGTGTTAGGCTTGTCAAATCAAACAAAATAAGCCCAAACTCAAAGTATCTACTATTAGCCGTTGAAGAGTTCCACCTATCCACCTTTTGGCCTTACCATCAGATCAGGTCAACAATACCGAACCACTGTACTATCAACGGAAATAGAAACACTTGTAAAGTTTCAAATCAATATGACAATTAGAAGTAGGTTAAATTCATCATTAGCTATTTTTCCACCCTTAGGGGTGGTATTTTTTTTTTTAAATTTAAATGGGACCAATCTGGAAGTATATACTTTCAAACAACACAAAAATTGTCCAAATCGGTTAATAAATGACGGAGTTCTGAGGTAACAAACATAAAAAAAAATACAGTCGAATTGAGAACCTCCTCCTTTTTGAAGTCGGTTGAAAATTGGAACTAAGCCGAATCTGTACATTAAATATTTTTTGGAAAATCTTATTAAAATATACATTATTATCGATACAAAGGCCGAATCTATAGTTTTTAGAATTTTTGTCTGTCTGTCTGTTACCTTATCACGAAAAAACAGTGGCGGGATTTTGATGAAATTTGGTATGATGACAGCTGGTTACCCGGGTAAACATATTGGATACCTTTTACTGTGGGAAAATATCTCATCTCTGAGAAATCTATACTAAACGTCAAATCGTAATTAGGGACGAACCCGAGCGGAGCGAGGGTGAGTCGCTAGTTTTTAATATCGTTGTTTAGATATCTTTAGCTGACATTTTCACGCTCGTTGTATGGGTATATCAATATATCATAATGCGCAGATGTTCCATCAAGTCTTAGTACATTATCATCAGTGACACCTCTTGAAAAGACATTATGTTGGCAGAGCAGGTCTGTAATATAACGCTTTATTCTTTCTTACATAAAGGGAAAGGGTAAAATGATTGATACTCTCACAACAGTAGATACTTTATATAGATTTTTATGATTAAAATACAACGCATATGTACGTATGTTTGCTCTTCTGCGTGTCAGTATATCGCGCGCGCTATATCACATGTTATGCGCGCTACATCACTTGTTATTTATGTATATTGTAGTTATTTAAAAGCATTATGAAAACCTGTCTGTAAAAATTAATAGTCAGTATACTAACTACGAGGAAGAAAGGATATAAAAATTCAATCTTATTAATATTATAAATGTGAAAGTTTGGATGTTTGGATGGATCTTTGTTACTGAATCACGCCAAAACGACTGAAAGGATCTGGATGAAAGGTATAGAGATAGAATATAGTATAGAATAGTAGAGGCTACTTTTTATCCCGAATAAAATGTACGGTTCCCATGGGATAGATTTGTTTTTGTTTTTCCGCTAGTTAAATAAATATGTTGGGATATTAACACACATCACCATCTAGTTCCATAATATGCTACGAGGCTTGTGTTAGGGATACCAGATAGTTGATACACTACACTTGTATAACTTTAATTAGATACGTATTATAAATATAAACACCCATGACTAGAGTACAAACATTTTTGCTCATCACACAAATGAATGCCCCCAGCGGGACTCGAACCCGCTACCCACAGCAAGTAGCTCACTACAAACTGAGCCAAATAATGTGTCGTTGCATAAATGTGTAAAGTATCTTTGGACAGGTCTTTTAAATGAGATGTACTTAAAACACATTTTAGAAAAAAGATATTTTCTTACTAGTTATTCCCATTCGAATATTATCTTTCCGTAAACTTAAAAAGAAAAGGATACTTATCTCTGTTTGGGACAAAAGAGCTCTCTCAAAAAGACAGTTCAATATTATTTTAGGTGCTACGATAGCACTTATAATAAGTAGTTAGTTCTAGTTAATACTTTATTTTCACTAATACTCGGATTACTTACAGCTTTCACTATAGGACAATAGGTAAAGCACTCAGAGAATGAAAAATTTTGTTTACATTCTTTTATTATATTTCATGTATGTATGTACTTGTTTCTGACCGATTGTTATTGATTAGTTACATGTGAAAGTAAATATCAATTATGTTATTGGTTTTAAGTTTTTTATTGATATCTATACATATAATAAAATTGTAAGCCGAATCTGTACACTAAATATTTTTTGGAAAATCTTATTGAAGTAAACAGTATTATCGATACAGAGACCCAATCTATACTTTTTAGAATTTTTGTCTGTCTGTCTGTTTGTCTGTTACCGCAACACGGAAAAACCACTGGAGGGATTTTGATGAAATTTTTACCGCGGGAAAATGTCTTATTTTTGAGAAAAAATACAAAAACTGCAATGTAAGAGTATACTAATATGTAAAATCTCAGAATTTGGTTTTTGGTCATCTGAAAGCGGGCGGAGCCGCGAGCAATGCTAGTATAATAATAAAATTTTAATTTTTATTCAGCAACCAAAAAAAAAAATGTAACCAGATTGATTGTTTTTTTTTAATATAAAGTATCTTGTTCGAAATGGTTGTCTTTTATAATTCTATAAACACTTTTCTTGTATGGCAGGCCTTATGGTTCTATTAGCATTGTAAATTTGATTACAGTAATAACGCTCAGTGTAAGCTCACTGAAACCGCATTACTTTCATAGTACTGGCTAGGTTAGTGGAAAATGTTTTTTAAAATAGAACGTTTAAATGAAATATAACATTTTTGATGATAAAATTTATAATAAATTGTTAATATCCTTGAAGTACACATTTTAAACCATCCTATTTTGCCCTCAAGTGAGAGTGTTTTTTTTTTATATTACTAGAAGCTGCGTCTATTGATAAGTTTAGAGAGAGAGTATAGAGAAACAAAAGTTGTATTTATCATGCCACGTGAATATATTGTTGATATAAAAATCCTAGCTTTAGTTCTATGACATGGGTCTTATTTTTTTTTGTGTTACCTACTTTTTAAGTTAAGATATAAAGCGTTATTGTATGTTGTCTTTTAAATCACAATTATCGAAACATTTTTACACAATGTATTTACGTGAATTATATTAATAAGTTAGTGGGTTTTTTAGTTTATACTATTTTCTTGTGATGTACAAAAACAAAACACCACTTTTGACTGTTTATACGAAGAATATACTTATATATGTATGTATATATGTGTTTTGCAGGCCGTCTCTAAACTCCTTAAACCATATCGGAATAAAAGTCTATAAATAATGTATACATTCTATATTGTATATATTATTCCACCCTTACGGGACTTTTCCGAAGTTCATATGAGATCACCTTTGAGATAAAAAATAAAATTGAATAAGACATCACATAACATTGGTATGTATGCATAAAATTACAGGAATTGAGTATTTATTTCTTTTCGTAGCCGCACAAAATGTGTATTGTAATTTTTATTTATGTACCATAAAATATAAAATTTTATAAAATAAAGGAATAGCATGTGTGTAAGCATAATTTATCTCTTTAACAGATTTTTCCAGTCCCTTCAATGTGAGAAAATAAGTTAATTTAGTGTGGTGTAGGTACGGTATATTAACAAAATTAGCAAGCAAAATTAACAAGCAAGCGCGTTACCACTGGGCTACCACATGCTTCCTTTCCGAAAGGGCTACACAATTTTTTTTGAAACTATTCAGGCAGTTACAGGATTCTAAGCACCCGCGAGTAAAGCCGCGTTTGAATGCTAGCATCAAATATTTTTATTCATTAAATTTTATTAAACAAAATAATGTTCATAATAATACTAACCAAATACTTTTAAAGTATATATTTATTTCTCTTTAGGAAAAAAATCTTTTATTGTTTAGATAGATTTTGTTGCGTCGTTAACATTTTATGCATACCTACTCATGGAGGCTCAGAGTATAAAAGATCTGGGTCATGTATCTGTATTGTTGCATTTGATGTCTTTTTTCCCGAATTTGTGTGATGAAAACATAACTATTTTTTAACCAACTTCCAAAAAGGAGGAGATTCTCAATTCACCGGACTTTTTTAATGTATTTTCTCGGTTACTCGAAGACGCCTGAACCGTTTTGGATTTTTTTTGTTTCTAAAGGTATACTTGCCATTTAAATTTTATCGAAATCGATCTACCTGGAAAGTATACCCTTAGAAACAAAAAAAAATCCAAATCCGTTCAGGCGTCTTCGAGTAATCGGTAAACATACATACATAAAAACAAAGATTCCGATGAATTGAGAACCTCCTCCTTTTTGGAAATCGGTTAATTAATAATGTCTGGTACAAATAGTTTATTCTTTAAGTGTTTAAAATTGCTATTTGGTCTATATTTTTTTTCATATTATTCATTACATATTTGATTGACGATAAAATACCTAAGTATGGCATTATACATTATTTCATAGGTATTCAGAATTTTTGTCACTTTATTGCCTCTAAACCTAGAACCACGGCTATAAGTAAAGCAATTTTTAAAATTTTTGTTTCTTCGTTGTAACTTTAGTTGATATTCAAATATTTGCCTTATACGTTAATCACACTGAGTGAATGCAAAGCTTCTACGAAACTGCGCCCACTTGATTTTAATGATAACATTATTATTATGACAATTCTCAGTCAGGAATACATTCATGTTAAAATCTATACATATAATAAAATTGTAAATAAGCCGAATCTGTACATTAAATATTTTTTAGAAAATCTTATTGAAATAGACATTATTATCGCTACAGAGGCCAAATCTATAGTTTTTAGAATTTTGTCTGTCTATCTGTTACCGCATCACAGAAAAACTACTGGAGGGATTTTGATGAAATTTAGTATGAAGATGTAGAATTAACCTTATCGAATTTCCGATAACAGATCGGAAATTCGGAAAATAATGTTAACAGTAAGTATTTGCGTACAATAAAATAAAATTAAACCATTCACTGCGCGAGCATTTATCGTTTTTACATAAGTACATATTTATTCATTGATACGCATCAGCTATAATCGTGTGTGTTAAATAATAATTTAAACCTAGTGAGTCTCGATTTGTTCCATAAATAAATAATACACCATTACCGCATTCTTTATAGAAGAAATGCGTCCACAATTGCAAAAGCATTTTTATTTGCGGTATCATTAAGTACGATATACGTACAATGTGCGGTGGAGGCGGATTTATGGCGGTTTGTGCTTATTGCCATCGTGATAAATGAAGAAGGTCCGTATTCCAGAAATAATGTCCAGCTATACTATTTACGTATATCTCGATTGTCTCTCTAGATAATATTTCAAATGTTTATTTTACTTTATATTGGCTTATATAACTTTTAAATGTTTTAAATAAACCATTAAATTTCGGATTTAATTGATTTTTGGAAATAAATTCGTGAAATAATCCGAAAATATAGTTTTATTTAAAATGTCAAATATTCGCGTAAATCTAAGAAACTTTTTAATAATTAATTTATAAATATAAAATAATATTTAGCTAAAAGTTAAGTTATATAAGAATTAGGAATTATTTTCGAATCGATTCATTCTTATTCAAATACCTTGATGCACACATTACATAGATACATACGCAGTAATGTACCTACATTCAAGTAGGTAGAGATATATACTAAAAAGTTTGTATATTGCTTCTGTTATATTCCACGCAATAAATTATAGTGTAAATATATAAATGGTTTGGTTGAAACGCCTTAATTGTTTTGACTTTACCAAGAACGAAACTTTACTTATTATTCGTATTAATTGAACCATAAACAGTTAGTAGTTAATAATATGCTTGTCTGTTTGAAAGTAATTAATAGTTCATCTGAGACAGTAAATTCTAGATGTTCTAAAGTTTAATAGAGTTCTACAAGGGTATGAATATCCAGAGTTATAACGAGAAATTCTTAACTATATTGAATTCTATACGAGTATACATATATATAGAAAACTCCTTTTTGTACCCCCTAAGAGTATTTAAGGGTTAATATTACTTAGGAGGTGGAAGAATAGTTTTTCTCACTGGACGGGCGTCGAGCATTTATCGTTCGATACCTTAGCTCGGACCAGAATTCGTCGGAACCGCTGCAGGCTTCGGTAGATTACTTCCAGATGCTGTATTCCGGAAAAAGGAGATCTATAGCGCTATGTGATGCTCTTGTATACATATAGATAGACGCTCTTATATTCATCAAGAAGATCCTCGGACGAAAGCAGCACAGGGTTCTGGCAGTTAAAAGCTATTATGGATAATAAGCTATAGAATTCCAAAATGATTTAAAATAAAAATTTGACAAAACGTCTTAAATAATATTTTAAACTAGCGACTCAGCCTCGCTTCGCTCGTGTTCGTCCCTAGATACGCTTTAACGGTTATTAAGTACTTACGTCCTACATACATTGTCTATTGAGCATAACATATATTAAAAAAGTTGTTAAAACATCACGTAAATATTTTTTCAAAAGTAATATATTATACAAAAATAAAACCAGGTATTAGTTAATTTTATTAACCTCTGAAACAAATATAAAAAAACTTCTTTCAATGGCAATCGGGTGGTCAGTGTACCGTACATACTAATAGAATGACCTACAAGCATTAAAAGTTGGCTTTTAAATATATAAAAGTTTGAGGCCAAAGCGAATTTCATGGAATTATTGATTTTATACTGTTTCAGGTTAGTCGACATTTTAGTGATTATTTAACCAAAGAACTGATGTTGCGATTCAGCGGTGGAATACAGCTAGCATTTTTGTCACAGTTCATTCAATTTATGAAGCGTATATTAAAAAAAAAATAAGTTTATTTGTACTTTGTTCTTTTATTAAAGCCTTTTGATAATTTAAATCTGTTGAGTAAGTTAACCATTCATTAAACTTGTTTTCCTTACCTTTGACGAATTTTGTAAAAAAAAAACAAAACTTTGGAGGTCTTCCTGTTTTTTAATGATTTTTTTAGGTTGGTATGGCCGAAAATATGAATTAAGCAGAAATTTCCTGTGTCTTTACAGTATAAAGAAAAATAAAATACTGTTCTTAATATAAATCTAATACGTGCGTAATTTACATATTTTCTAAATATTTTCCTTGATTACATTACATTATTATAAAAAATAATTATCTATATAAATTATTGTGTACAATAAAAAATATGTCCATGGAAAAGTACCGTGAATAAGATTCAAATTATATTCAGTTAATGACCTGCGGTATACGAGTATTATAAGAAAACGTTCATTAATTGAAAATGTATTTTTGATCAAGCCTTAATAAACTATTATTATGGACGGAAAAAGTCACGTTATTATTTTTATTAGTATAAACAATATTTTATTACTACATAAATCTAAAAAAGAGATATCAAAACTATTTATATGGTTTTTAAATCATCAAAAATGAACAAACTAAAATTAGCATTTTCGAATAAATTGTGTTTTTAAAGCCCGCCATTATAAAAAATATATTTTTTATTATTTAGACTCGAAAGGCAGACGTTGTGTTGCCACAAAACTCTTATGGTCGAAAAAAATTGGGAAAAGAATTGGGTCTCGACAATTGTGCCACCTATCATTTTCAACAATAGCACAGCACCATCCACATGTATAAAATCATTGAAATCAGTCACCCCATTTCGAGGAAAAGAATCGCGAACACACAGGACGCACACCAGAACATTATATAAAAAAAGCTGCGTACTTCTATTTCAGGTTCCGTGGCGAAATGGCTAAACGTGTGGGCTAAATAGGTCTTATAATTCAGATAGATGTTATAATTGAATTAAATTTTATTCAAGCCTATAGGTGCAGTATACTTTTAAAGTCATAAACGTTGTATCCACCCTCTAACTTAAAGTATCAAAAATATTAAAATGATAGAGCTTCCAAAATATTTACAAAAAAAATATTTTGAAGCAGATACGTTGCGTAATTTTTGTGATAAAGAACATTATCCGTTTCACACGTTCGTCTGCAAAATTAACTTGCTCAACAAATTTAATTAATTCTAGGTATACAAATTTATTTATGCCATAACTTAAAATGAATATCGTAGATAGAACAAATCTTAAAATAATTATAGGGACGATAACGGGCCACTGTCCCTTGAACAAACACTTATATAACATCGGCGCAACGGACACCCCTCTGTGCAGAGGGTGCCTCGGCGCTGAAGAATCAGTTGCCCACGTAATCCTGGAATGCGTAGCGGTAACTTCCCAACGTGAAGAAATCCTCGGACCAGTGAGGTCGCTCCGCGAAGCCTGTGAAGTTCCCAGGAGACTTCTGCGCTTCTGGGCGGAGCTCGGCTGGCTAATATAGCCAGGATTCGCACGCACAACGGACCAGAAGGGAGTCTAAGTGCGGAAAACGAGTCCACTACATATTACATTACACATTTATTATCGTAGATAGGTAAATATTCTACTTTACTTTTTTAATATGTATTGGGAGTTGTTGGAGTATGTAGTTGAGAATACGTACAAATTTACGCTTCTGCCTTTTCTGTTCCCCTAAAATGAGTAGTTTTCATTAATTTTCTAATGTCATTTCATTTTCTTTACGTCCAAATCAAGATATACAAAGTATAGTATGTGTTTGAAATATAAATTTAGGCTTTGTTAATACAACTAAAATATAAAAATTAGTACATTATACAGATGTAAAATTTCACTTTAGTAAAAAGCGTCCGCAACAAGAAATAAGAAAAGCAATTGTTAGTATCACTTTTAAAGCAGATTTAGTGCATAAAAGTCTTTAGAATTCTTTCAGAAAGACTTGCTTTTATAAGACCTACAGTAATTTATGGATCACAATAAGTTTTTACAATTTTTAGCATAACTATTCTATTGTTATTTGGCAATCCTCCTTATTTATAACGTTTGTTATTCTATGTTTTAGATATAACATACTCGTAACAAGTTTATTTGGAGAAATTCCAAATAAACCTCACCAGAAATAAAATACAAATTTCATTCCATAGATGATTGTTGAGTTCAATGAAAAGAAATAAAAATGTTCAAATGAATACAAGTATTTTTTACTGTTTTACTTAAGAAATGAGTACCCACACGCAATTAACAAAAACTGGGTCATGATTTAATTAATAACTCAACAAAACCACTAAATAATTACGGCTGGTTTAGATTGTTACCTATTCAAATAAAATGAAACGAAAGCATAAATTGTACAGTTGGGTCATTTTATGAAAATCACGAAGGTCAAGAATTGTAATGAACAACATTAACTTAATAATATACGGGCTTTTTATTATTTTATAAATTAAGTATGTAAATGATGTCTTTTTTATATTCAGTAATATTATGAAAGTGAGTCTTTTCCCTTCTACACGACATTGGAGAAGTAATCTGTGTCCAACTGGGACGCCTAAAAGCCAAATAACAATGAATTGAATTGAATAAAGAAAGTGAAAAATTTTGATGTTTTATAATGAGGACCATAAAATATAAACTGCTTTTAGTTCAAAAAAGAGTCATACGTGTAACATATCTACATAAAAATTACACACAGTATTTCGCGATATAATTTAAAAATTAATTCTTTTTTTTACCACCGACGCAAAAAGAGGGGTGTTTGTTATAAGTTTGACGTGTCTGTCTCTGTGTCTGTCTGTGTGGTATCATAGCTCTCAAACGGATGAAGTGATTTCAATTTAGGTTTTTTGTATTAAAGGTGACTTATGTGCGAGTGTTCTTAGACATGTTTGATGAAAATCGGTTGAGCCGTTTAAAAGTTGTGTGGGGTGAAAGTGGGGAAGAATAACCAAATGTCTGCAAATATACTCGAGTGGGGTCTCAAATGAAAGCGCACTGAAAGAGAATATTGATGACTTAAACGAGAGTGTTCTTAGCTTCGTTTGATGGGAAAATTGGTGGTGAGAAAATTGGTACATGGAAATCCGATTGTCAAGTGAGAGTATCAATTACTACATCGCAATCTTTGCAATTCTGCTAAAGATGATTTGTCATGTGGGATATTAAATAGTTTTCTTTGGTCGAGCTCACAAATTGCTACACCATCCAAGGTTTTTACTAACAAAATCTACATTATAATAAGTATGTACCTCTAAAAAGTATTAAATAAAAAAATAAATTAAAAATTAAAAAAAACCCCGACACAAAAACCTAAGTTCCCTTTAAAAAGTAAAAAATAAAAAGAAAACTCAATCTTAAAGTACCTAAGTATGTATTAATAATTCTAAAATAAATACGTCGCGCTGGGGGCCGCTCCGGACCGAAAAAATCGTAAATAATAAATAATAATTTAGATTTTTTTATTACAACAGGAAATAGAAGTAAAAGGAAATAATACTAGTTATATACTGTACATTTTATTATTAATTTACGAAATAGAAAACCCAATTCAAATATTTTATCCTATATAATATTATAGTGAATTTAATATAGACAAATTGATTTTTTACCTATAGTCATTTTTTACCTTTATAGCTATATAGTGAGTTTAAAGTGAAAAGCAATTAATATAAAGATTTGAACTCAACTGACCGAAATTATAAGTAAAAACAAAATTTGTTAAATATAACCAAAAAATATATTTTCTCATGTCTCATGTCAAGAGAGATAACAAAGATGTGATTGAATTAAAAAAATAATACGTACAAAATTGATTTACCAGCATCCAACAACCATGAAAATTAATCAAGGAAAAGAAATTACCTTTTTTGCAATTTCCAGTGGATTTACCGGATTATCATTGTTAAATCATTCAACTTGCCCCTTACTGTTAAATTTATTCATCCAAATGCTCTCTTGATACTGACCAAATTAACATCTGTGAAGTGGTTGTTATTACAAGGGTTACCTTCTATTGTTTTATTCATCGCCATGAGTACCCGACGAACCGATCTTAGCAAAATGTTTTTCGACCGTCGGCTTTGCGGTAATTTCTAGCGGTTAACTAAATTATGTTTGGATAAGCGTATGTGGAACTATTTTTAAACTGCCTTTTACGGTAAGATAAACAATGTTCATACCTAACAAAAATTTTGAGTACGTCATGTGGGTTGATTAAATCTGTGACAAGTTTACCTCAATCCATATATTATTGTGTAGTTTATTTGTGCAAATATTAACTTCTTTGAAATATTTTTTGTAAATATTTGCGTTTCGATATGTTAGTCGATAAGACTCTTTTATACCTATAACTAGTGTTTTCCTGCAGCTCCGCCCGCATAGTACATTAATCACCATCATACTAAAACCTTCTCCGAAACACGCTGCATCTTTTGGTATGAGTATTACTCCGATCGGTTTAGCAGTTATCGCAGTGCAACTGAATAAAAAAATTGGCTCTCCATTTAATAGTATAATGTTTAGATTTTAATGTTATTTATTTACGATAGTCCACAGAAATACATGAACATTAAAATTATGCTATTAGCACATTGATAAAGTTTTTATAATTATAGATAATCACAGCATATACAATAGTAAAAGAAGAAATAAACAGTATTAAACCTTATTTAATTACATTTTCATCATCTAGACATATAATAAAACAGTGACTTTACGGAATCCATGTGCGTGTTTCATGCTAAATGTACTAACCGAATTTTACTAAATTTTCTGTTGTGATAACTTATTACTCAGGTCAACATTTAAGATACCTTTTACTACAGGAAAATCTTTCATTGTAACGAGAAAACACAATAACTCGTAAGAAATTTATATGGCTAACGCTGGCTAAACCTTAAGAGATACATCAAAACAATGTAGAAAAAAATTGTAGGTCTTAAAAAGGCCTACAGAAAGTCGGCAATAGTAAGTATATGTGTATCTCGTAAGGTACACTCGCAATAACTATTTTTATCTATATCTATTTAATAATATAAAGATAATAAAATTTGTTTTTTTTTGTTTGTAATGGATAAACTAAAAACTACTAGACCAATTTAAAAATTCTTTTAAAAGCTGCATTATCAGCAAGTAACATGGGCCATATTTAATTTTTTTTTTAATTATGGATCCCCAAGATAATTGCAATAATGTAACCTAAGGAGTTGCTAGTTACCTGATAAATGCCACAAAACGAAAATAACGTTATTTTAATTGTATGAAAATAAAGTCATACAGTAAAAATTAAAAATTAAAAAAAAAATGTAAAGGAAATTGAATAGAAATATCATGTCTTGTCTATAATATGTAGGTATATTCCTCGCATATTTAATTGATAAAAAAAATATGTCTCATCTCAGAGCGACTGTGCTTCCGATAGGATAATTCTTTATTTCACTTGAAATAAGCCGCTAAGCGTACATATTGAAATATTAATATTTTATTAAATCTATATATTATAAATAGACATCGACAAAACCGCTCGGTATATTTTTCTTCTCCCTTTGTCAACCGATTTTCTTTTTTTTTGCTTAGTAGCTATTGACGTGCTTTAGTTATCTATATCTATACATATAATAAAATTGTAACTAAGCCGAATATGTACATTAAATATTTTTTTGGAAAACATTTTCGAAATAAACATTATTGTGGATACAGAGGCCGAATCTATAGTTTTTAGAATTTTTGTCTGTCTGTCTGCCTGTTTGTTACCGCATCACAGAAAAACCACTGAAGGGATTTTGATGAAATTTGGTATGGTGATAGCTGGTTGTCCGGGTCAACTTATAGGATACTTTTTACCGCGGGAAAATATCTCATTTCTGAGAAAAAATACAAAACCTGCAATGTAAGAGTATATTAATATATTAAACCTAAGAATTTGGTTTTTGGTCATCGGAACGCGGGCGGAGCCGCGGGAAATGATAGTTATCAATAAAAAAACTTGGAAACATTTTTTTTATAAATAATAATAATTTCTTTATTTCCAAAAAGTAGTACAACCAGATATTTGCTTAACATGTCTTAGTATATCTAATATCTGAAAGTTGAAACAGTATCTGCAGCCGAAGTGAGAGACCTATGCATCAATCATTATCTTTTCGATAATGATTATAGTTAAATATTGGGCCACTGGGCGAATACTAGTTATTAACCTAACAATAAAAAAAAAGATATATAATAAACCAACTTTATCGGTTGAAACAAATAATTTATCTGTCCACAGTTTGTTGTGTAATTTAATCTTCACTAAGAACATGCCAATTTAGTTGCTCGACCCTCGAGTCTATAATCTTATTTCCTAAGAAATTCTATTTACATTGCCTTCATAAAGATGGCAGAAAAAAAAACTGAAACCTGTTTTATGAGTAAATCTCATTATGCTCTAAAACAAAGATAAAATTAAAAGTCTTGTACACATGTAGCACTTTTATAATAATATATAGAAATAATTATTAAATATAATATAATAGCAAAATTCATTAATTATTTAACCAAATTAAATCATGACATAAATGAATAATCCATTTTATTTATTTAAAAATGTAAAACTTTTCACTACAAATAAACCGCTATTAACTTTTGAATAATGATATTATAATTGATTATATTTTGATGATAGATCGTTGACTAATGTTATAAAAGTATTAATATTTTCACAAAACCGAACTTTATATACATTAATTAAATGTCGCCGCTTAGCTGAACAAATAAATATTTAATGGCTTACCCCAATTGCTACATTTCGGGAGCTTAATGTCATTTGTCGATTGTATCTCAAGTTTTGAGGTTTGTTTCTGCAAAAGTAAAGCATACTGATAAAAACTATAGAATAATAAATTTAATTCATTAAATTGTTCAGGTAACTCATTGCAATCTCTAAAAATGAAATAACGTACTGAGATACGAGTACGTTGAAGTAAGGTAGCTTAATTTCTTCCATATCCCATTAAGATGGGCGAGGTTCCGTTGGGTTTTTGTGGATAGTAGTACTTGGCTTTGCCTGTTAGCTCTACATAACCACCTGTATGTATGTAGGTGGTATATCGCAATGCACTCCCCAAAGTTAAAAAAAAAGGTTAGCCTAATGGAACTTTACGAACGCGTATCTTTACTGTGGGAAGCGCAATGATTACGAAACTTATTTTTTTGATTCTATTTTATATTATTTTTTGATTCTATTTTATATTGTTTTTTGATTCTATTATTTCTTTGGTTGTTGTTGCCGTCCATATGTAGTGCTGACCTTCAAGCTCTGTTAGGGCCGCCCTATGCATAGATACCGTAAAAGTGTAAAACGCCCTACCCCACCACCTCCCAGCCAGCAGAGTTGAGAGTTTGCCTCTTGAGACAAAATACATAGAGGTTGGCGTGATTTGATACGTTTCATGTATCTCTTGTGAGTTAATTAATCTATTCATACAGTCAACTGTCAAGTCCAAGGCGAATTTGAAGTTTTAAGTTGTGCTAGCAGATGTAGTTCGTGGATGGTGTTCAAATTGGGGAATTCAGCCTCCATGAACAATTTTTTTTAGAATCGAAAGGTGAAATCATAAAAGTGAGATAATCATAAGTTACCTTATTTTAATTGGTTACAGGGTATTCTATATATGTCAGAATTCAACTTCTGCCAAACATAAATAAACGCAGGAGTAAACATAACAATGCTTAAATATATAATATATACGGCACATTATAAAACCCTTTTTTATAATTAAAGCAGTTAGTGATTACTTAGTAAGTTTTCTTAAACAATTTCTTAATAAATAGACGAAAAGCAATCCGCCTAATGTGATTTTGTGTTGCGTGACTGAAATGTACTTTTAGTTTTTTCTGTAGAAAGCAGAATAATTAAGGGGTTTCGGGTAAATTGTTTGAAATTAAGGCTGTTTTACCTACCCAATTTGCGTGTACTTTAGTTAAGTTGAGTAGGCTGAACCTACTTACTTTAAGAGTTGTCGCTAAGTAATTTTTATCTAACCCTTATGAAAATTTATATTTTTGTTTTAAGTGCTATGCTAAAATCCAGTCGTTTTTTTTCCTCAGATAATTTTTTGGACCCTATAATTATTATATTTCTTAATTTAGTTTCCAAGGCTTTTTATTCTAATGGTATGATAAAATCGTATTTAGATTATTTTTATATGAAGTCATAGAAACAGTGACTACTAGTAATTCAATTAAAAGAAACCATATCACTTTAATCAATTCAGAAATAGGTTCTGCTAATGTAGGTACTTTATTCTGATTCCGATAGCTATTCTACATAAGTGAAATCTATTCGGCAAAAATCCATCCCTCGAAACTGTATATTTAATACATTCTAATAAATGTTATTTATATCATCAACTCTGCTACAGACATTACAAATAGGAGATTTGACCTTTTTCATATTTTATTACAAAGATAGTCTCTGGAACGAAGAATATAAAATATTTTAGTATGTGCCCTATTTATTCAAATACTCTCCAAGCATAGTTTTGAAAGAAACTTACATAGGATACTTTCATATCAAATGCCCTTTTGCATTTATGGATTCCTAATATATCTAGAATAACTAACAAAGAACTATGCGTATTTTAGAGACCCACACTCAACAGTGATGAAATTCATTTCATTTACAAAGCTCTTGAAAAGTTCTTAATTGGTATTTAATAAAATATTTAGCATTGGTTTTTTAAATTTTACAACAGCAAACTTTGTGTGCAGTTGTATACTTGCATATATTAAACATCATTTAAAAGTTGGATATGAATAAAACTGCCATACAATGAAATAAGCGCTAAAGAGCTTTTCACGTTATAATGATGTTCTCCTAGCCGATTCCGGCCACGGCGGCCAATCTCATTGAGATTAGCCAACTGCGGAGGAGATATTATAATGCACAAGTGTACGCGTGACACAACGCGCACTCTCTATTCCTGTCACTCTCATACTCCGGTGGGACGACTGCTCGACACGACCTCCGAGGCACGGGGGTGAAACACCGCCAACTTCCCAACTCCGGGCTGTTACTGAGACTTACTATATAGAAAGACTCAATAACTAAACTTGGCCCGACTCGGGACTCGAACCCAGGACCTCCGAGTGTGCAGTCATACATCCTAGCCACTACACCACCGAGGCAGTTTCACTTTATATCATTGTGAAGTCAATAAAAAATAAATTAAATAGAAATTAAATGCATTTAGATTATATTACATTTAGTACATCACACACACACACGCACAAGCGCACGCACACGCGCACGCGCACGCGCACGCACACGCACACGTACTCGCACATACACTCGCACGCACACGCACACACACAAACAAAAATGTTAGTTGATATGTTTTATCAAGATTCTACATAGAGATGATCTAAGATAGAATTACATAATGTGGAAACTTATTTTAAGGTATATTCCACAACTAACTAAAAGTTAATTTTATTCTCGATATTGGTAAAGATTTTGAGTTTGAGAGCTATAAGCTAACTAAACCTAATATATGAAAGTTTATTCCCTACCTATCCGTACGGGTTCTTGTGATTTTATTTTTAGCAACAATTTTTTTTTAATCCTCCTTTGGTTTAATAATTGAATATATTTATAACTTGAATAGAGTGCCACCTATGTGATCGTAGCATATGTTGAGTTAATACTGTAAGGAGCGCCTTATAACTAACGAAAATGTAATACGGCTAGTATTACGAAGGAGACTTTGTAGATACTTATATTGATCTTCCATGCATGCACAATCTTTACACCGTCCCGATTGGCTTGTTTTCTAATAACAAAGAGTTGACACGTTACGGTATACCGATACGGATTTCGTATACAGTTGTCAGTGGCGTATACAACCATATAGTTGTATTCACACCATACAGCAAACCCTGATATGGTAAAAAAACCGACTTGTTTATTCGGCAAACCGTATACGATGTGTACGAAATAATTTACATACGAGTATCACAAACGTATACGGTTTACCGCGTTAAAAATGATTTAATATGACCGTAAAGGTGTAAAACGCTCTAACCCACCGACAACAGATAAAGAATTAGTATATAATGTATGCAGATATATAAATAAGCAATAATTAACTAATATTTTCTAGGGATAGTGCTATGAAAGGGACAAGTTCAGAATGGGTCAAATTAAATTTACGGCACTAGAAAACAAGTGGTAGATTTTTTTTTCTGTAATAATATCATTTGGTTTTCAAAATTAAGAAAATGGCGAAGCGTGGTTTAATTATTTTATGAGTAAAAGTATTTCATTCGTTGTTTGGGAAGTTTATTTATTACATTATTTCAATATTATTTGCCACTTAATAGGTGAGTAGAGTGAGTTAATAGGTGAGTTCAACTACTTAATAGGTGAGTGCACAATATACAAAGTTATTCGAAAATATTTTTGCTGTGAGGATATTTTTAAAATAGTATGAAAGTCTTGTTTTGGACAACTAAATGTTATTAAAAATATTAAAATAACTTCAAAGGGTTGTTATTTGACTTGAAAGGAAGATTCGGGTTACATATAATGTGTTTTTATATTACATTTTATTTTCGCCTATTGTAAAAGCATTTTATAATTTCTTACATTTATTTTATAAAATTAAATACCTTATACATCGATGTTAGTCCCATATAATTTTCAAGCAAGAATTTCAACTTTAACGGAATAATTTAGTTTTAAAGTGACTTTGTAGTTAATGAACTGAACCAGGTTATTATTAATAGATATTAATTTTAACAACATTAATGTTCCATCTACGCCTTAATTTTATTAGATGTGTATGTATTAAGCCTTTTTTTAACGTCCCACTGCTGGGTATGGGCCTCCCTTCAATACGAGGGGGATCAGACCATAGTTCACCACGCTGGCCAAATTCAGGTTAGCGGACTTCACATGTCTTTTGAAAACTTTCTCTTAGACATGCAGGTTTCCTCACGATGTTTTCCTTCACCGTAAGGCAAGTGGTAATCATGTCAGAAATGATTCGCAAATGAACATATCAGAGGTGCGAGACCCGGGATTTGAACCCGCTTCACTCGGTTTTCCAAGCGAGCGCGTTATTATTGGGCTACCACTGCCATTTTATTAGATAAAACTGATAAAACAAATATTCTCGCATTTGGCAAAATATCGGCGTTTCAAGTGTTATGGTTTGGTTTATTTGTAAAATGAAGCTTGAAACAGATATCGAAAGGGTAAAGTTTGGCGCTCGCTTCGGATTTCAAAGGCCATACTATTGGACTTCTAATCTTTTAAGAAACTTTTCCAAGTTGCAAGGAGGGGAAGACACGCTTGGGCGAAATAATGAAAAGAATGCAATCTCATTTAAAAGTTATATATTCGCTCGTACTACCCTTGTTAAAATGTTTCTACGATTTTGGTAAAAAGTAAATTTATTTTTTATACTTTATGCCTCTACATTTTTCAATCTAAAATCTTAATGAAATAAGTGTTTACTATAAATAAATTAATATATAAATTGTTATATAATATTAGTATTAGATATATAAATTGTAATATATGAGATTTAGGTTAAGCCTATTATTTTAAAGTCAAAATTAATTCTAATACTTTTCAACTGTAATTGTCTTTTAAAAATAACAATACACTAGCGATCCATCGCGTTTTATTCAAATTTTTACGATTGTGAAATATTAATGCTTATTGATTACAATAGTTTAACCACCATAATTTTAAATAATAATATAAATAATAAAAAAAATCTATACATATAATAAAATTCTAAGTCAAATCTGTACATTAAATATTTTTTGGGAAATCTAATTGAAATAGACATTATTATCGATACATAGTCCGAATCTATAGTTTTTAGAACTTTTGTCTGTCTGTCTGTCTTTCTGTCTGTCTGTCTGAAAACCACTGGACAGGTTTTGATGAATATTGGTATGATGATAGCTGGTTATCCGGGTCAACATATAGGCTACTTTTTACCGCGGGAAAATATCTCTATTCTGAGAAAAAATACAAAAACACAAAAACTGCATTGTAAGAGTATACTAATATGTAAAACCTAAGAATTAGGTTTTTGGTCATCTGAATGCGGGCGGAGCCGCGGGCAATACTAGTTATAAATAATATTTTGTTAACATCAGATTTTAAAATGACTTATGAACAGAATACGTTAAAAGGTCAATAAACAATTTTGATCATGCATAAAAAATGGACAATTAATTGCACCTTTCTTCGCAAACCGGATGGAAAATATTTTATGAAATAAGCTTTGAGTTAAATTAATGTAAAATATATCTTTATCAAACCGTCGCGTATACCATGTTGTGAAAATTATATTTACAGATCCAATTTATGAAGCGTGAACTTTAAACAGAAGCTCACTGTTTATGGTTTTGGCACACATTATGAAATGTACACGATGTGCTACTATTTTATCACCATATTTCCAAGTTTCCCTTTCTCCGGGTCTCACATTTCTGATATTTTCATGTGTGAATCTTACGATCATTTTTAACATAATTACTACTTGCAGTACAGTGAAGCATAACATCGTGAGCAAACTTGCATATCTGAGAGATCAGAGAACCTAAATAGTTTTCGTAAGACATGTAACGTCCGCCAACACGCACTTGGTCTCTGGGTGACGGTCTAGTATGGCCTCACCCCTTCTCGCAACTGCTATTCTTTTCCCCTTAGGTACATCGACAAAAACCGTGATCGATGTTTATGCTTAAGTACAAAAACTGTATGTAAAGGAATATAATAGGACTGTACATAAGGTTATTTATATAAAGGAAAGTTTTGGCTGGTGAATAATTTATGGGGAGAAGTTCGTCCTTCTCAATAAGAAAAGAAATCAATTACTTCTGTTGTTCACAACAGTCTAAATAAAAATATATATTAGATCGTTTTTCGTTTAAATGTCATACAAAGATACTTTTTTTAATAAATTATTGCAGGTAGGGTTTGTTTAACCTGGATAAATCTATGGGATTTGTAATTTAAGGTGCAAATTATATATTGACACATTGATAAAATAGTTGAAATAATATTTTAAGTCTACAATGAGTGAGCCTGATGCATTGGCGATTTTGACACTAGTAGTGTCCGTCTGACCGATATCGGCCACGAAGAACTATCTCGCTGAAAGTTGAAAGAAACCCACCTGCGCAGGAGATATTATAGTCCACATGCGTGCAACTTAGACTCCGGTGGGTATATTTAAAATATTTTATAATGAAATTTTTAACGAAATTTCGCATTTAAACAGAATAATATTATACAGCCTAAATCATTTGCATATAAATAATAATATAATATACATATGTATGTAAGTATAAATCTATTCTACAATATGTAATACGGCTATTTTATACTGAGAGGATTATTTTTAAAATATCTTATTAAATTTTGACAATTAAAAAATTTATAATCAAAAAATATTCGAAAACAAGAAAACAAAATTCGATACTACCGGAAAAGATCAGGCGCAGCTTTACGTGCTCTTTGAGGCTTGGGGGTTAAACATCGCCAACGGGCTGTTACCGAGAATTTCTTGACAAAAAAAAAAAAAACCAAATAACTATACACAGACCGTCCCGTGACTCGAACTAAGTACCCTTGTATCTGGAGTAGTACAGCTAGAAGCACCTGACACTAGGTTTATCTACATATAAATAAAAAATCACGTCATGATATAATAAGAATATGTAAGATATACATAAAATGTAAATTTTCCAAATTACTTGCTTCGGTTTTTGCTACAAAACATATTTTATGCGTATAAAGTAAAATGTATCTGTAATGAATATTAATAAAATTGTTTTATTCGTTGTCAGCGAGTTAGTTACTTAAAACATACTATAGAAGTAACAGAGCAACGTCTTTGATCTCATAGTGGGTAAATGCCAGTAAGGTCTAGCAAGAATCACAAGGGTTGTCCTAAGTAAACAATGTTTAGTAACTATTTTATTATTTACTGAAATAAATTTTAAGCCGTTCTCGTGAATTTTAAAATATTTTTCTTTACTTCATGTCATTTTAGTAAGTACAGTTTGAGAAACTTCGAAACATTTGTAGTGGGACTTGATTGAAACTGTGTGGTCGCACATACAAAATATATACTATTGAAAGTATTTGATTTAAAAAAAAAATATGAATTTTGGGTTGCTAAGGATTTTCTTGTATAACGTCCAATCGATACATTTTTATATAAATAAAAATTGAAAACATAGCTTCCAGGAAAGAAAGAAAATCAGATACGTGTCAGCCATAAAATTGTTACGCCTTGAGTTACATACATCATACAACTAAGAAAACATATAACGTTGTATGAAGTCCGTCCCTTTTGCATCACATGACTAAAAATCTTATACACATATATCTACTCATATGCTTGCGGACCGCCTTTCCCACTTTGCACCGTTACTCTATTTAAAACTATTCTTCGTCTGACCATGTAGATACTAACTAGATTACTAACCAACCTGTTTATTTATGAATACCAATATTGAACCCCACTTTTCCCATAAGATGTTAAATTTTGTATAGCGCCAAAATAAGTATTTTACTGTCACAATTCTCTAATACGAGAAAGTATCTATTTACGTAGCACGTAGTTTAGGAATATTAAATATTAAGCTTGCACTCACTTGATTGGATCCCTAGGTTCTTTTTGTATTTATAATACTATAAGTGGGCAACGCTACCTTTTGTCAAATTTTGTCACTAACTTTCAATTATGTGTATTTTTATCCAAATCCGTCCAGCCGTTTAGCGTAAAGGAATAACGAACTTACATAGATACAAACTTTCGCATTTATAATAGTAGTTGTAGTAAGTAGTGCAATTACTAAATTATTATCTTATTTTCAGGTAACTGAAAAGAAAATAAAGAGAACACTTCGTAATCGCAAGGAGACTCGTCATTAATTTCCTAGTGACTGTGAGAAGAACGTCAGCACCGATGAAGCTTTTCAATCATGAGTGCTTGGTGCTCCATCGTGATCATAATGTGCACGATCAGCACTGGAGTTCTTTCTCCGGCACCAATGAATGCTGAAGTAAAAGAAGCATACGGTAATTATAAAACAATATTTTAATACATTACAGTTCGGCGAAGGTCTCTAAAATACTGTCTGTGAGAACCTAGCAAATTTTCGAAAGACATGTGAAGCCCCTCCCTTAACCGTCCTATGGCTTTACCCTCATCTTAAAGGGAACCGTGTCCAAAGGTCAGACGTTAATAAATAATAAGGAATGAATAATTATAATAGATTTAAAATCACATAGATTTATTAGCAATTTAGACATTCATTTATTAGCAAGCATGCTTTTTATAGTTGGAATGATAAGGGAAAAAATATTGTATAAATAGCCGAATTATAGTACAACCTGTTTCACTTCGAGTAAAACATTTCATACTTCATATTAGACTGGTTAGGGTTTTTACAAAATATAAGCAGAAACATACCAAATATTTTTTAGAAACCGCGTTCATATATTATATTAAAATCGTCTTTATTATATTATTAACTTTTATTCTATAAAATTAAAACGGCCTCTGTATTAATAATTCTATTTCAATATTTTCCAAAAAAATATACTAATATATTCGATTTAGTTAGAATTTTATTATATGTATAGATAACATATTTATAACTTCCAAAACGATTCTAATTTTACTCTTTCAAGAGACCGAGACAGATAATATCTGCAAAGTTTGAGACAAGTTGTGTGCCAGACGTAATAAAGCAGTTCGAGTGGAGATGAAGTGCGATTTAGACATCGCTTTGTCGCTATTCTTTACACCAATTGTCGCTCAAACCAAAGATGCAATAAGTTTCTTTACTTAATATTTATTTTAAAATAAAACTATATACTAGACAAGAAAATATGTTAGAGTTCTAGGTTCTGTTACGAGTTTGATTTCCGTGGGGAATTTCGCATTTAAACAAAATAATATATTCAGCCAAGTAACTACCTCGGTGATATAGTGGCTAACATGGATGGCTACAGACCCGGATATCCTGAGTTCTAGTCCCAGGTCGAGCCAAATTTAATTACTGAAAATACATTCTCAATAACAGCCCGGAGTTGAATGACGGTGTTTCACCCCCGTTCCTCGGAGACCACATAAAGCCGTCGGTCCTATGCTTTAATTTTTACTGGTCATGTCGAAGTGTCATACCATAGGACATTGAGAGTAAAAGGAATAGAGAGTGCACTTGTTTCTGCGCGTACACTTGTGCACTATATTATCCCCTACGCATCTGGCTAGTATCAGTGAGAATGACCGCTGTGGCCGTGACCGATCAGGAATCATTTGCATATAAATGTACATTATACATAATTGTATAATATATGCATAAATCTATTCTACATTATTATATAATACGGCTATTTTATTGTGAGAGGATTACCCTCAAATGCTATTAACTGTTGACAATTAAGTAAATTTATTATCAAAAAGTATTCGAAGAGAAGAAAAAGAATTTTAATGAAATATTGTGTTCTTTCCCTTTTAGAACGACATTCTATAAATATGTCGGCGCTTATGATATCTACTCGTAATATTAAAGTTACTGTAGCGTTTATGTTGTACTTTCGTATGCTTTAAATGCCTTTTTCGTAACTTACATTTCTGAAACTATTATTTTGCGGTTCATTTGACTTTCATAAAAACTAGGAAAGTTCTCCCTGCATTCACTATTTCAGTGTAAATCATGTCATGTTGCATGATATACGAGTTTTCATATCTAAATTATGACTCATGGCATTGACTGCCTCGTTCTGAAGTTGGAGACAGCGGAATTTGAATCTCGTATAGAGATATTTGTACCACACAAATTGCCAACCATCACGCTGGCCTAGTGCGGCTTGGCAGACTTCACATTCACTTCTCAGACATGCAAGTTTTCTCACGACATTTTCCTTCACCATAAGACGATTCCCACATGGAAATATTAGAAATGCGTGACCCGGGATTTGAGCCCGCTTCACTTGATTTTCCAAGCGATCGCGTTACCATCATCGGGCTACCACTGCCTTGGTGCCTTAAAAACTTAGGGGCCATTCATAAAATACGTTCGCATACAAGGGTAGGGGAGGGGTCTGGCTGAGTGTGACAAGATGTGACAAGGGGGGACGGGGGGTTATACGGCAACGTGACGTTCGCCGTTTATTATTTTTTGACATGAGCGCTAGCTCTGTGGCGCGACTCTAGCGGCGTTGCGATCCGTCACAACTGGTTCCTTTGTTTTTCCAATACTTGAGAGAGTAACGTTTCCACATACCCTGCGCTCTCGATTCAGTAACAAATGAAAATACTTTTTCTCATGTATTTATTATTATTTTATTCTTTCATTCGCCATTTAGCAGTGAACTAATACAGACGCTTTTTTCATCTTCTCAATTTAATACTCTTCAGTTAATTACTGTATCCCTTCATATGTGGTTATATGTTCGTTATGAAAGATATTTATTAATTTATTTAAATTTTTATAATAACTAAATAAATATTTTTAATTTTTAGAATTTGTGTACTATCATTTAGAATTTATCATACTCAGCAGGGGGGGGGGTCTTAGTTTTTGTGACGAAATATTTCTAGGGGGGGTCACAGAAAGTGTGTCACAGCGTGACAATAGGGGGGGGGGGGGGAGGGGGTCAAAAAAGCTGATTTTAGTGTGACGTATTTTATGAACGGCCCCTTATTAAGGCACTGAAATTTGTTTAGTTACATTCAGAATAAATTTTGCAATATTGATAAATTAAAATAGTTCGACAGTTTGCGGATTAACGACTTCTATTTTATCTTCGGGTTATTCTTCGGAGTATTTTTGTTTGCTTGAAGCAAAAATACCCCGAACAATAGCCCGAAGTAGCACAGTCCAACTTATTTGTACGGGATGAGAAATCTATATGATATGATTCTGTGCTAGCGTATTCATTATTAAAATTTTAGTAGTATACTCCGCACAATTATTTCGGAGTTCTAGAAGTAGAGCAATTACCAAACTTTCGTAGAATTCTTTAATAACTACTAAACTATTCATTTTCAAATTATAAAATATAAACTTTGTGTTCCTCGTAATAAACCTTTTTATTGGATAAAGTATTATGTACTACGTGAGGCAAGTTAGAATGTAACTCAAAGTTGCATGCCACAACAGTTCTTAAATGTCTTAATTTTATGATGAAACACAGATTTAAAAACAACATTGTAAATATTAATCTGTATTGCAAAAATTGTAGATGCGAATTCAAAATATACCCGGTGTATGTTACACCAGGAAGTATTCGGTAAGCCCACTATTTGCAATGATTTCCAATCAGTAACTTTATTTTAAAACCTAAAAGTAAGCAATAAATTCACAATATATTTATTAAGTAAATTTTGTTGTTGAACAAAATAGTCAAAATTAATTTATAATACTGGCCCTAAAATTGTAAAATATTTAAAGTAACTTGGAAACAGATGTACGTACATCTCTATATATATATATATATATATATATATATATATATATATATATATATATATATATATATATATATATATATTATAAATGTGGAAGTTTGTGTCTATGGATGTTTGTGTCTGTGGATGAAATTTGGTACACAGATAGATTATTATAGTACCTATAGAATAACACATTCTTTCTATCCTGGAAAAATGTACGGATCCCGTGGTTAGGTTTGTTTTTGTTTACCTAGAGGCGAACCCTTTTGTGTTAGTTATTCAATAAGGACGAAACAATATTAAATTAATGTAATACTTGAAAATCAAGTTGTAGAAATGAACTGAAGTCTTTATTTAATCAACTATTATTATCAGTTCCTACTCTACTTGTGTACTTACTAGTGCCATGAGTATCTTATGTTGCCTATCTAATGTTGGGCGACATGCGTTTCAAAGAAAACCGAGGAATGAAGTCAGTGATATGTTATGATCGTTTGTATACCATTTATCATGATCTCATTTTAATACAAAAGACTATCTTCAATATTGGAATACTATTATAATTAGGAAATTTTGTATGTGTGTTTGTTTGTAACTCCTTCAGACTGAAATGGCTGAACGGATATGGGTAAAGAACAAAAAGAGACTGGACCTGGAGCATTACATAGGCTACAGTCAGGCACATAAAGACGTACCCTAGTTGTTTATATAAATTCCTAATATTTTATATTATATAAAAAAGAAACTGTAATAAATTACATAAAAATCAAAAACATAGGATTTCCAGATAAAATTACGATAGCCCTGAGCTCCCATTTATTCGTCCCTGTCGTAAAATCCTTTCTTAACTGACGCCTCCTACTTATAAACTGCCTATATGGTAGATTTCAGCTTTATAGGTCAAGAAGTTTTTGAAATTTAGTGTTTAGTCAGTGAATGCCTAAATGATTTTTTCACTTTTGTAATGTTGACGATATCGTTTCGATGATTTTGTTAATTAAATGCCAAGAGTCTTTCCTCGCTAGTACCTACTAAGCTGCGTCTTCCATCATCTTGTCTCCCTACAGTTTTACAATTTGAAAATCTGGCAACCGCAATTTAAAATCGATATACGCTAATAACTTAATTTCTGCATGTTTCTTATATGTGATCCCTATGCTAGATTTTCAATTAGAAAACTAATGAAAAAGCAATTACATAAAAAATTGTTAACAAAATATTTTTTTCAGATCGTCAATATTGGTATGCTCAAGCACAAGAAACTCTACAAAAACGCCTTCAGTACGCTTCAGAGAAAAATCCTGTGGCAAAGTAAGTAATTTCATTTTCTTGGCTTAGAATTTTTCATTTCTTTTTTGCATAAACCAAACACGTAGCGTGTTTGGTTTTTTATTAATAAAAATATGTCTCAACTGAATTACTTAATAAAGTTCCATGATATATTGAGGATATAGCGTGAAGTTATGCGAGCAATATGTGGTTCCGCACATTAATATAGTCTATGTCGTATTTTTCCTGTAAACTAAATGGAAACTAAATATATACCAGTTTTTTTGAAATTCAGTCTCATTAGCTCAGTTTTAAATATTAAGTATATAGAAATGCTCGATTTTGAGGATAGGCTCAATTCTCTATAATATTTTTAAAATTTATTTTTATTTTCATATTTGGTCACCAGTGACATTGACTATATATAAATAATGTTTATTTCCATTTATTTATATTTAGTAAATAATGTGTATCAAATTGTAATAAGGTCACTTATTCTAAATTTAATTGAGATTATGTACTCACAGACATAATAAAATGTATATAATATACATTGGTATATTCTATATAGTTGTGTTAATATACCTATATTGTCATAGTGTTAATTGAATGGTCTGTATGTAATTTGAATGCTTATTAGGAGCGAATTAGTATGTGTAAAGCAAGCCCGTATGTGGTAATCGTTACTAATTGTGAAATTGCTATTAGAATTGTGCCGTATATGTATCCTCATATTAATGCATAAAGGCGGCTTTAGTAACAAAAATACGCATTGTCTCATCATCGAGATAATGCGTATTTTTATATATGGTCACAGTTTACTATTTCAGTCACAGAATTCTCAATAACTAGGTATTATCTGTAAGATATCTCCGAATTTATACGAATAGTGATTGTTATCTCAAGTAACTCTCGTCGATGAAATTTGGTATGATGATAGCTTTTTACTGCGGGAATATTTCATATCTGAGGAATCTATACCAAACGTTAAAACATAACTAGAGACGAACCCGAGCCGAGCGAGAGTGAGTCGCTAGTATATTATAAAATTACAACTCGACAACAATTTCTATAAAGCGCTCCACAAAGAGAGCCAGTCCTGTCTACTCTTTTGATTTTTGAACCATGTCATTTCTTACTAGAACAAGAGAGTCACTACGTACATAAGTTAATGCTAGTGACTAAGTTACTAGACTAGGTAGTCTATTGTTTACGCGCGGAACTTGGACTTCGCATATGAGTTGTAAGATAGAATTATAGTGCGGCAGGATATTATTTCTGGTTTTTTAAAAAAAGTTATTTATGATTATCTTTTCGGATTGTTTCGCAGATTTATTTTGATTTTTGGTTATCAACGCGTAAGTTTCAAATGTTTTACAGTAGTCATGGTCACGGGAGAGACGCAGAACTGAAAATGCCAACATTCACGTTAATCTAAGAAAGTATTATGTAAGACGTTGGCTAGTTAAACCTATAATATTATAAACAAATGTCATAAAGTACAAGCCCGTAATAAATATTCTCGTGACATTTTTTCACTTTATCTGCAATAAAACGCAAAAGAAATTATTTCAGTAAGTTTCTCTTAGTTCATGTCAATTTCAAAATTCGAATACAAGTACACTTTATTAAAACATTTTTAGTTTAATTTGATCGTGGCCTATCTTTGAAAAAAAAGGAATTATATCGTGGAGTGCAAAATGTTTAAAGAATTTTGTGTCAAGCTTATTTTTGTTTCAACATTACTTATTGGTTTTTTCGGCTCTCAGCATTTCAACAAAGTTGATGTATAGAAATTGTTTGGTTTGATATTACGCTTTCATAAGGAATCTAATAATTCCATAATTTTATGTACTTTTTGTGTTCAGATAAATTAGTTTATCATATGCTTATTACCTTGGCAGGTAAGGTTACTAAGTAAGCAAGGTTGTTAACATTTTAAAATGTCCTCTAGAAAAAAAAAAACCTAAACGTAACTTTTAAGTTTTTTGTTTTTCGTAATCACTGAATCACACACACACACACACACACACACACACACACACACACACACACACACACACACAGAATGTCAGACAGTGTATTTTGTATAGAAGTGATTTCACCTTCACTCAGATTTTCGTTCGGATTTGAGAAATTTCTTACTAGTTACTCAAACTAAAGCAAATATATAAACATTTTAATATCTTTTTGATTTGACCATACTCATATGTCATTTTAATTGCTACCCATTCATTTTACCACATGAAATCTGGATTCAATGGGTTCATGTTCGAATCTCAACGAGCATGAATGAAATATATAATTGTATCAAGTTTATTCGAGGATATACTCTAATTGCCATCGGTAGTTCATCCTCGAGTACCTGTATTCTCGGCATACCGTTTTACTAGTATGTATGAAGTCGGCACTGAAGTTTCCCTGAGTACATCTTGCTTAACATTTTGTCTTGTTTGACTGGTGTTTTGATTGTGTTATACATGTCTATTTTGCACCATCCTCATACTTTAATGTTTTTTTTAATAATCTAAGTTATTTTTTCACCAGAAACGTAATATTAGTGGTTGGTGACGGAATGAGCCTGACCACAGCGACAGCGGCTAGAATTTTACGTGGTCAGCGTAGAGGTCAATCGGGTGAAGACACGGATCTGGTTTGGGACACTTTTCCTGCGGTCGCACTAGCAAAGGTATGTAAATTATAAGTAGCATTCAAATTCGTCTAAACTTTTAGGTATATATACCTATGTACCTGCAATACGTATAATGAACGTACAGATAGACATATAAAAAATTGAAATATATCAATTTAAATTAAATAAAAATCTAGCATGTACAGATTGTATTATACTTGCTATGCATAATAATAAACCTTGAAAATTAAATATCATGGTCAATTTGGATAAAATAAACACTTAATTTTATTATTAATCAAATATTCATATAGGGACTTACAATAGAAATTGCACCGTTAATTCATAATTGGCTTTTTTGTAGTGCATGCAAGCTTTAATGATTGCTTGCACCACAAAAAATGTATTAAACATTCACAAACCAACAAACAGACAAGTAATACGATATTGAAAAAAATGTTTTGTTTTATTACTACCGACCTTCAGTTATATTCCTTAAAATCTTTAATGTAGTTGCGTGTGACAAAAATCTTACAATTACCAGACACAGTAATCTTAGATTAGAAATAAACGTAATTTAAAACAATGTAAAACGTTAATACTATAGAAATTTTCAATTTGAATTAGGTATCACTCCCAGAATTCTCTGGAGAAGTGATTTTATTTGAATATGTAGATGTGACCTAGAAACTGTATTATTATATTTACACAACTGTTTGTAATTAGAACGCTTTGCTTAATAAAACGATTTTTACGATTTAGATACCTTTAAAGTAATATTCCGTGTAGCATAAACGAGATCATAATTGTATATATATATATATATATATATATATATATATATATATATATATATATATATATATATATATATATATATATATATATTGAAAGAATAACAACCGCCTCTCCAAAAATATCGAACATTAAACTAAGTCATGTACCTTACTAATTGCTCAAAATAATCTGTATATTTTGAATTAAATAATAATTAAATTATTAGTTTGTGTTAAATCAAGTTAACATTGCTTACAATATACGAGGTTACATCATCTGCTCGCGTTTAAAGTGCAGTTTCATCTGTGTACCATGTTAGGATGCTGACGCTTTCCAACAGCGCACAATGTTAGAGAATCAGTAGATCTAAATTTCATGTACCATAAGAGCTTTTCAAAATAGCTTTAAGTAGTTTCGCATATAGATTATCATATAAGTTTTCTATGGTTCCGTACCCGAAGGGTGCCAGCGGGACTTTATTACGAAGCCTCCGTTATCCGTCTGTAAGTCAGTGGGTTGTATCTCATAAGCCGTAATAGGTAGAGAGTTTAAATTTTTACATAGTATCTATTTCTATTGCCGCTATATCGAAAAATAATAAAAAACTAAGATGGCGAATTTCAAATAGGCCGGCATCCAAATTAAAAAAATCTATTACGCTGGTATTGGTCAACGTGTTCAGTCCTATTAAAAATAATATTAACAATATACGAATATACAACAATAAAAAAAAAACAAGATGGCGAATTTCAAAATGGCCGCCATACAAATTAGAAAAGAAATGTTTCTTTTGCAAAAGCATTTAAAAAGTACATAGTATTGTACGACGATATGAAACCTCTTGGTGCGAGTGCGACTCGCACTTGACCGGTTTTTATTAATTACTTAAGTAATTCGTAAAATGTATTGCAATAAAACACAAAGTTGAAGGTTGTTTTATCGTATTCCAAGTTTTACCTTCTAATACTAAAATCAACCTAAAATTTTGAAACTCACTTGAAAAGAGTCATTTTGCCAGTAACTTGTATCCATGTACGAGTATGCCAGGTTTATCTTGCGCTACTACTTTGAAAATGGCGGTTGATGTTTTATATCAGCTGCTATAGAAATATGTTCGAGCCTTTTTAGTACACATTAGAATGTTATGAGCCGCTCTGTACGGCCAAGATACGAGTATATCCGACTCGATCTAACTGATTGTAAAAAATAAAATATCTTATTATTGCATAAATATATATATATATATATATATATATATATATATATATATATATATATAAAATATGTCAATTATAATAAGTAGGTATATACTTATGTACTTACTGTACTTTGCGACTTATCTTGAGACATATGTACCTCGCTAGATTCGTCAGTAGTCAATGCCCTTAGTCGTTATAGTTTATTGAAGCTATCGTTATTTATTGACTTCTGCAAAGAATTATTCAGATATTATAGCGATAATATTACGGCTTTTACTTTTGCGAGCACTGGTCATAAAACAGTCTCTACTTGGCTCCAGCGTGACGTAATCTAATATCTTTTGTAAGTTTTGGGCACTTTCCAATATCGTTAATCATTTTTTTATATTATATAAGAATATTCTACTTTCTAAATACTTAAAATTTCTCAATACTTGAAAAGTTCAAAATTAAAATCGATTAACCATTTTTATTCATCATCTATCGTGTTAAAATTGGGTAAACGTTACTAATTAGTATACAAAGATTTACAACAATTTTTGGTTTGATTCGGTCTATGATAACTACATAAAATAGGTAAATAACTACATAAAATAGGTATAAAAATGGGATTTCTTTTTTAAAAACACAGTTACGTACTTCCATTTTACTATTGGTTTGAGATATTTATTTCTCTAAAAGAATAAAATTTACTTACAAAAGAAATGCAAAAGTATTTTAAAACTACAAAGAAGTGTACGGTACATAGAAAAATTACGTTGCTTTTCAAAATAATCCAATTAAAATAATACAGTTCATAAACTTTTGCATTAGAAATGAAGCTTTTAGTATGTCGTTAGTGAACTTAAAGAGTAAGTAAGTTCTGTCTTTGATCCTTCGTTAATCTCATGTCGAAACAAATCGTCAAGTATAATTGTATTATAAGGATAGGGTCCGGCAAGATTACAGAGGGTCTACATACACGGCGATTCGCCCAACTTAATTAAAACTATGGTAGGATATAATGTTATCTTTAGACATGATGAGGGCTGTTGGATGTTTTCTTTATGTTATATTTAAGTTTGGTAACTTCTACCTGCCATGCCATCTACTACAAGATGCCTTTTTAATTAAATAGTGGCTTTTGTGGTGCAGTGAAATAGAAAATATGGCTCATATTTTATGTAATTATATCTATTAGAATATCAATAGAATGAACAGCCATGTTTGACTACTGTCAAGTTTATTATCTTTTTATGAGTAGATACTATCAAATTTGACTGATTTTTTTTCAATATTTGCTAGAATAATCGATAAATAATAATTAATATAAATGGAATTTTAATTTGTCTAGTAAAACGAGATTATTAATGGACAGGGTTTTCAAATATAAAAAGTAGTAAAAACAGTAATAGAAGTACCAGTAAAATTATTAAAGGGCCCTATTTTTTCCGGGCTAAAAACTTAAAAAAAAATTAAATAGACGTTAGTTAAAAAACGCATTTACGCATTCCACTTGCGCACACAGGTGGTTATGTGGGACTCACCGATCAAAAAAGCCAGTAGGTAATACCCCGACTTAATGGGGCATCGCAGGATCGCTTACGCACTTAGCAACGGCCAACGACGCTGTGACGGCTACCTGGCAAGGCAAGCCAGAACAACCAAGGGATGGGTCCACGGTCCTTTCTGGTATCAGAGAATACAAGATGGACACACATCGGGGAGTTTCTGGCTAAAACCTAAATTAATTCTTACTGCTCTTTAATACATTACCTAATGAGGCAAAGTTCAATATTTGCGTTTAGTGAATATAAAAGAATAGGGAATATGCCAAGTGTGGGCAATTCACTATTTTATAATTCACATTTTTAACGTAAGAACGTTATTTAACGTTTCATCAAAAGTTTTACATGTGCTTACAAAATATAATTCTTCTGCTAATGGAATGTACTGTTACCCAATGGTAACCACAGTTAATTATTTGTAAAAGCTTTAATTGAAAGGCGTTACTTAAAATAACCAACCACAATGTTCTAGGGAACTGAACAATTTTAAATTAAATGAAGTTACAATAATGTTAACAAGTTAAAATTGCATATTATAAATAACAAGCTCATATTTTATCTTTGAAATAAATGTATGTACCTATATTTTCCAAGAAAATGTAACAGATATTTGACAAAATAGATGGCATCATTAAAGTAGTCAGGTAGTTGTTACATACATATGAAGCGGTAGTTCCTAGTGCAATTGTGAAGTCATTGTACGTTAGAAAAGCAGAATGTTTCTTCTAATTTCTAGTTATTACTATATATTCATATTATGTTTGTATTTATATTTTGTCTGTCTGTATATCTGTACTTAAGATGTTATGAGCTAGAAGAAAAATATTTGGGTGACAAAAAATATCCTTATGACCAAAAATATCTTAAATAACCTTATTAAAATATAATTTAGCTTTTCAGGAAAATTTCCACTTTTCACAATTGTATTAGTGTTACATTATCATGTTACTAAAATTACTAATATTTTATTTTATCAGACCTACAATATAGATGCTCAAACTGGTGAGTCCTCAGCCTGCGCTACCGCCCTCTTATGCGGTGTGAAGGCTCGTTATGAAACTCTGGGTCTCGATGCCGGAGGACGTTTTAACAACTGTGCGTCTGCAATAAACTCCAAAGTCACTTCACTGATAGATTGGGCGCATGAAGCTGGTGAGTCTCACAGAGATTAATTGATATTTGACTTTCCATCCTCGTATGAGAGAAGATATACCTAAGCGATGCGAGTCAAGTTACTTGATTAGTTTTCAACTCTGCCTCATGTTATGATATATGTATAAGGTTCGTCGTTAGTTCTTAAGTAGTATATTCTGTGTTTGTATGGCACTTGTGATTTTGTTAAGAATAGGTAATAATTGATTATTTCTAATAGTTCACGTCCATTCTCTTGTAATGCAGGCATAATCATGCTTCACTCTTGCTTTCATTTACACGTCTTTATGATTGATATGCGCGTTCTTCTTACGTAAGATAATTGAATTCACAACTAAATGAAAATGATTTTTTTTTAAAATAAAATTGCAATTCAATACAATTATCTTGCTTATAGCCCAGTCAGGTTAGCATTTGCCCTGAAAAAATTCTCGACCAAAATTTTATTTCAACAACCTTTAGGGGGTTTGTCACTGGGAGTGTTTTAAAATCGCGATCAAATTCGAGCTGTGCGTTAGCCGCCATCTTGATTTTAATGGGCAATCGTTTCTCCTCAATATCTCGGACATTTTCAACTTTTGGAGAAAATTGTAGGGAGTAAAGTTGTTCATCATTCAATTCTCTATATATTATTTTTTGCTCATCTTTTCGTGCAATCGATATTTTCCGAGTTGAAGACTGGTATGCGGCAAAACAATCAGACGCACGTTTAAATTTACACTTCCAGTGATTCTCCATAAAGGCTGGTGAAATAAATTTTTGGCCTAGAATTATTTCGGGGTTAGGCTCTTATTTTCGACACCCCGACTGGGCTATTATGGCTTCAAAGCGTGCCAGTTGAGAGCAGATTACTTCGCCAATGAATAATATTGCATGGGAATGACATATTTAAGCGTTAAATTAATCGTCATTATATTCGTCGTTTAGATTTTGAAATGTGAAAATTTTAGAGAATTAACAAGAATATTGAATTGAAAAGTAAAATTAAGATAAAATTGAAGAAAATAAAAGTGTCAGGGCTTAGGCCCCGTTCGATATTTGCAATTGCTAATTCGTCAAATGGATTATTTCAATTTGCTGACTTAATTAAAGCTCTTAACACCGAAATATATCTGACCACCATATACAAAATGTTCTCTTTTGGGATAACTTTGTGATATTGTGTATGAAATTAATTAATCTCTATATATCTGTGCTTAGGTAAATCCAGTGGCATAGTAACAACAGCACGTATCACACACGCCACGCCCGCAGCGCTATATGCACACGCGCCCTCACGTTACTGGGAGGACGATAGTCGCGTACCCCCGACTGTGAGACGAGACTGTAAAGATATAGCCCTCCAGCTAGTTGAAAATGAGCCCGGCCGAAGCATTAATGTAAGTTTGTCCGTAACCTCTTGTTATTTTAACTTCTCACATAATCATAGCCTATGGCGAGGAGTCCTTTTCCTTTTTATTGGCTTCTTTGATTTTGTATGGAATTTGGGATTTTACTATATAATAATGAAGACGTGACAGCTCACGATACTATATCTTAATGAATTATTCATAGCTCATACGATACCAGCAAAGAAAAAGTTAATGAAAGATCTAATTAGAATATGAGGTCGCAGTACTACTACACGTATCATCGAATAAAGCCGGCAAAAATCATTTACACTTACACCTAAAATCTAGTTCTAAATAATTTCAATTTTGTTTCCTAGAGGCCGCTAAAACAAAAAAAAAATAGATCGTGAGTTTTCACTATAAAAGTGTTGATTTACAGATTTTTAAGTTTTAGTTTGTAGAACTGAGTTAATCTTAACTAGATCGAAGAAACGTCTATATGATATTATATATTTAATTCACGTGGTAATCAAACCCACGACCTCCTGAAGAGTAAACAGTTAAAAATTAATTGAATACATTTTGCAATGCATTTAGTAAGTATCATGAAAACTTTTAGTTTTATTATATATATAGTATAGATATTATGTACCTACTAGAATTTTAATGTAATAGTATAAATTGAAACATTTCGACAAATTAATAGTGCCATCCGTCTACCGAATAACTAAGTTCCAATTTAAGTTTCACATCACAATATAAGGCTCAATTCGAATAATAATAAAAGGTATTCGATAAATTAAATTCAACTCACTGGCTAAGTAGAAATTAAATTTATACAAGCAAATATAGTGAACACTTCTATGTGATTTATTTAACATTGCTGCTGTATTTTATTCCTTACCCCAAAATGTATATGTCAGTCATGTACTACGAGTATAAGGTTACAAGATTTGCTTGTATCTTCTATATGAGACTGAAAGGAATATTAATGTAGGCCATTTTGCATAATATCAACGTTCATATATTCCTTATCACAAGACACGCTATAGATGTTAGTCGTTTAACATTGAAAGCAAGACGTGACTGCGAAAATATTGCTTTATTTTTTGGTAACTTATATATACCTAATAAATAAAATAAATAATTTATAAATATATTTAATCTATATACAATGTTCATTTGAATCATTAAGTCATCATCGTTATTTGAATTATATGAAATTAAAACCACGGGATAAGTTCTAGACCAAAGCGTGAAATAAAAAATAGATATTGCATGAATTGTTTGTTATAAAAATTCTGAAAAAATAGGTAGGTATATAAAAAATGTATAGATTCACTTTATTTAAAAACCTTATTTTGCTATTACACAGAACTGTCAAACCTAAAGAACAAACCGTCGTCTAAAACAATATACCTACTAATACGGCTCAAAGTTTGATTTTGATATAATATAACAAGATTCTGTACACCTGTAAATATATGAACCTGAAAGGCCAAAGAAAAGTAACTCACTTTGTGTTGATCGACGTGAGCGGTAATTATTTTCCCGATAACCTTTTTTTTTCTATACAAGATGGAAAGTACAAGGAATTGGGGTCGCAATTTATGAAATAGTTCTTTGTTTGATTTTGAGTGACGTTTTATGTAAAATTTTAATATTTTTAATACAAAACTAAAAATATTATTTGTATCATATTCTTTAATTACTACTTTTTCTGACTTAGGAAAAGTGTTTTGAGATCATTTTGAAGCGATTTTCTCAAGCTAATATAAATAATTTTTAGAGTACAAAAAAAATAGATAAAAAAATAAAATATATCATAGCTTAGAGCTGTATCGTATTTTGTCAAAATATTTTTTTTAATTGATATTGCAGTCAATTAAGACACCTTACAGTTTATTTTATTAAAGAACTATTGTTACTCTGATTTTCAGCAAAAAGTTATTTAAAAAGCAAACATAAATGAAATATTTAGTGAAAGAATAATATTGAGACATACTATATTCGCGTCAATAAATCTTCTTCATACCTTTGGCAATCTATTAGTATCTTTTAGATACATTTTGTCATATATATATATATATATATATATATATATATATATATATATATATATATATATATATATATATATATATATATATATATATATGTCAAAAGCCTTTTGCTTAAAATATTATAATTATTTATTTTAAATATCTTTTTTTATAAGGTGATAATGGGTGGAGGCAGACGTCATTTTCTGCCAACAATAACACCTGACCCTGAACATCCAAACAGAGAAGGAAGGAGACTCGATGGAAGAAATTTAGCCGAAGATTGGGCGAGAGAAAAAAAAAGAAGGCGATTGCGAGCTCAATATATTCATACACGAGAGCAACTTGCGAAATTGGACCCAAGAACAGTGGATTATTTATTAGGTAGGATATTAGTTTTAGTGTTTACTAGCGCCTTACTCTTGCTTTGCTTGGGTCCCTTTGTGTCTAACAGTAGGTTATGTGTTACTTCAGATATGGCAGTCCATCTGTGGACCAAACTTCATCTAAATCCGTCCAGCCGTCAACGTGAAGGAGTGACGAAAATACTCACACTGAAACACATACATACGTATATACATAGTACATACACACACCCACCCATGCAAACTTTAACTTTATATTAGTCTAGTCCGATTAAACAGTGAAGACCCTTAGTAGTTAGTAGTTAGCATCATGCTATAAATATTATTGTTATCATAAACACATTTTTTATTTTAGCTCATTGTAGGTACCTATTATTATTATTCGTCATAATATTTAACTTTACATATATTTTCTTGATATAACCTATAGGACAGTATATCTCAAAGTAAACGAAATAAAATACTTTAAAGTGACTCCTTTGAATTGTATACTGTTTAGGGTTATGTATAGAATTTAATTTAACTATGGTAAATGGCTTTCGCGGTTTGGATTTTACATACGCATTCTTCCATCAAAATTTTCCATAACCATTCGCATAAATGAGGCAGTAAGTAGGTATAGCAGAAACCTATGTTTTTATCAAAATTAGGTACTATTTATTTTGATTTTAGGGCACTAAAACACAATACTGCATGTGGTTTGCTATTAAAACTTTGTTAATATTTCTCACGTAGTCCAAGCGCACAGTCAAAAGCAACCACTAGAAATAATATGCTGCACAATCTTGAAGTTAATTGAATCTCTGCAGTAGCTCTCCAACACAAATAATATGATTCATTCAAACATTATTACAAATTATTGACCTTAAAATATTATGTCACAATAAATGTATCTTATAAATTATAACTAAAAATAACTTAAGTACCATTACATTTATCCTTATAAAGTTGTGTAACATAATTATTTGTGTAATACTTAGAGATCTAGTCAAGATCTCATTAAATTATCCCGATTTTTTAAATAAACCATTTGAAAGCTTGTCAAAACACATTTTTATAACTAATTGTCATAGCGAGAAAAAGAAAATATGTATAAAGAAAAATTAGCTGAATTGAAGTTCCAAAATGTTAGATATCTTTATTTTATACGGAGATGGAAACGCTTTTCAACTATTCGGAATAACTTTTCAAACAATAAATGAGCGGTGAATTATTCATTTTAAACAAAAGACAAAGAATTTTGAAACTCTTATAGTATTCCACTAGGATAAACTTTGGTTTCTTATAAAAACAATGATAGAATTTTAAAAATCTCTTACCATAGTATAGGATATATTTAAAAAATATTTCTTTGTAGTATTTAGTTTTGAGTAATCCTACCATTTTATTTGTAGGACGATTTGATCATTCAACTCACCATTTCGACATATTCTCACAATTGTATCTACCACTATCAAATTCCCGTAAAATAATAATTGGACGTCTCGCCAAAATGAAGCTAATCACGAAGTTTTAGCTTGTTATTAATCATTAAAATAACTATTCAAATTAAAATTTAATCTTTCTAGTCTGCAGGTGATTTGCAAATGCTTACAATATTGTTTGTCGTATAGAAGGTACTAAAACAATTCAATTATGTGTATTGGAGATAGAATCTTTTATTTATAATAAGAAAATTGTTAGCATTAACGAATCTTTTATTGGATTAGTTTGGGGAAGGAAACACGAACTTCTAATGCCTATCTTCTAATGACTAATGTATAAGTTTTTACTACAGGAAACCTACTCAGAAAACCTATAATAAACTTCTATTACTAGACTTAAGAAAATTGTTAATAAAATGATTGTTAATTATTTATTTTTAACATTGTGCAATAAATGCCTAAATAGAAAATATCACAGTATAGTTTTTAACTAACAATAACCGTATTTTTGCAATGTTAAAGTTGGATGAAGAGTTTAAATTAAAACTACTACATAGATTTTTATATCTAAAAGGGAAAAGAAAGCGTATCTGGGGTACGTTCCAGTGGTCATATATCATCATCAATAGCTCATAATATTTTTTTAAATCTATGAGAAAGAGCATAGGGCGCGAATCAAAGCGGAGGCTGTTCACTAATTAACATTATAATCTTTTAGAAGTCACTAACGTTTTCGGATTCTCATCATATATTCTATTGTCCGGTTGTGTTTTTATTAGGAAATTTAATGATGCTCGATTGATATTATGGTTTTTTTTTGTAATTGTCAAATAAATAATGAATACGTTTAATATACATATACATACACTAGCGACTCACCCTCGCTTCGCTCGGGTTCGTCCCTAGCTTGATTCCCCATACAAACTTTCATCCCCATTTTCACTCCCTTAAGGGATGATTTCCGGAATAAAAAGTATCCTAAGTCCTTCTCAGGGTCTCAACCTATCTTATTACTAAATTTCATCTAAATCGGTTTAGTAGATCTAGAGATTATCTCTTACAACGTCACAAACTCACAATCTCACAAACTCACAAATTTTACCTCTTTATAATATTAGTATAGATAATACAAGTTTAATTGAAACAAAAATGTTTATAAAAATAAATATAAAAGTGAGCTATATAAGGAACATTACAATTCTACGTAAGCTGCCCCTAGAAAATATTTATTTCAAGAAATAAAATATTAAATATTAAAAGCTATAGGAATTTCCGCTGAAATGGATTATATCATTAACTGAATTGCCCTTATCCTGTTTCCCAGTTTGTACAAGAGCTGCGGTTTGCAAAATTATATGAAATGAGAAAGACAATAATATTATGTTTTAATTGCACTTTACCCACAACGTGGTTTAAATTAACTGTGATAACGTTTTATTTAACCCCGTCACCGTTTATTGGAGCTTCCTTACTCAGAGAAATGTGAAAATTGCTACGAGTTTCCTGAAGTACGTAAATCTATCGTTTATATGTAAATACTTAAACGAAATTGATATAAGAGCAATTATGTGTGAGGTAATAAATAGTTTGCTGAACTGTAAAGCTTCATCATGATTATTTTCATGGTGCATTATATGAAAAGTGTTAGTATTCCGCATTATTTCTTCAAATATAGTTACATGATAGTTTTTTATAAGCTGGTTTAAAAGACAACATTATATTAATATCATTTAAAATTTAAAAATAAATTATAATAGAAAACAACGCCTCAATTTTTAAATATAATTTCCATATAGGTACATACATCACGTAAGTAAACCAAAAATACTACTACGTTCTTGTTAATAGATTAAAAATACACTACTCCATCCATATATACGGATGCTTTATTTGGCTTGAATTCATTTAGCCTTTTTTAATGTCACACTGCTGGGCACGGGCCTCTTTTCAATACGGTTTATATCGTAGCCGTAGGTATAAGACAATAGTCTCTATCATAGTGTATGAGGGTTGGCATATTTCACCTCTTTCGAAAACTAGTTAGGATCTCTCTTACATGTATGTTTCCTAACGATTTTTTCTTCACTGGTAGGCAAGTAGTAAACAATAAACATGTTGAAAATTAATTCGCACTTATATTCGACTAGCCACTTACCCTCGGTTCGTCCCTAGCTTGATTCCCCATACAAACTTTTATCCCCATTTTCACTCCCTTAAGGGATGATTTCCGCAATAAAAAGTATCCTATGTCCTTTTCAGGCTCTCAAACTATATTCTTTCCAAATTTCATCTAAATCGGTTCAGTAGATCCAGAGATTACCCCCTACAACGTCAAAAACTCACAAACTTTACCTCTTTATAATATTAGTATAGATTGGCGTTATAATACCGCAGGTGCAAGATTTACTTGGATGTAAATCCACTGATGTACCACTGACTTTTGGCTTGAAAGTTTCTCATTATGATTGTCAAATACCTCTTTAATATCACTTCAATGAGCTATAATATCTTTTACGTTATACTCATTTAATAAATTATTATTTTATAATATTGTCGTTGAAATAATTAATGGACCACATAAGCCACATAAGACCGTCCTTTTATAAATGTCTGACGTCTGACTTCATCTGACAGTATTTACATTATAATCACGTTGGTTTATGTAATCCTCTTAACCCATTCAAATTCCAGATTCGTTTGTGACTCTTGTCATAAATTATTATGTATAATTAAAAGAAATGTTTACTAAAATATAACCTTTTTCATCGGCCTTAAAAAAAGAAAGACGTACTCAATTCGGGTTTATATTTATAGGTTTATCGAGTACGATACGTATTTTCGCCAATTAAACAGACTGTACATTTCTTTTTTACATGTATTGTTTTTATATTTTATGTAAATTGTGATGGAATTATTGTTTTAAAGTGAAAGTTTTGAAATCGTTATATCTTATTGTATAAAAAATAAATTGAGATATCCACTTGTCACTTACTAGTAAAATCAATGTTCTTTAGTTAATAAAATGTTGTTTGAACGCAAACGCAAAAAACCTTAAAATATAAACACCATTTTCTAGACACTAAAAAGTAAAAAAATAACTGAAAGCGGTGTAAGCCGAAACAAGGCAAAGCAAATATATTTCGAATGTATAAATAAATACATATGGATGTTTTTATTTTTTGAACTATAATTAATTAAATTTTCTACCTTATCATATTTACCTATTTTAAAGCATTGTCGGTGAACTTACATAAAAACAAACATACAGACGAATGTAGAACCTCATTTTTGGCAGTCGGTTAAAAATCGATAAGACTACATTAGCTATCTATACAATAGAAAATTAGAAATACAACTATACAGTTGTTTCTAATGATTGAAGTATTAGTATTATTTCACACATGTAATTATTTTGAATAACAATGCATACTTGTTTCATTCATTATAAAAATATAAGTAATAAAACAATATATAAAATGTCGAATGTGAATTTGTATATGGGGAATATAGCACTTAGAATAAATGATATTAAATGAAAACTTAAAAAATATCATTTTGTATATCTATTCAACATGATTTGAACGCGGTGGAGACGAGTCGGGTATTGTACATTCACAACACAGATTAAATCTCGCTCTAATTCCTCTTGAAGTTATTATAGTAGTTTTATATTCATCATACAAATAATTTAAAATTACCGATGCGATAATGTTAGCTTAAAGCGTTAAATAAAATATATTTCTAACAGATTCAGGGCATGAATTGCCTGTTTTATAACAATTTTCAATTTTATAAGTATGATATTTTATTAATGTCCCATTATCTTCAAAATAAAAAAAATACTCATTATAACTTAGCTTAGAAATGATTAATATTGTTGTTTTAATTTATAATTATTATTTACCTGATATATAATATCTATAGGTACATTTATAATAAAATTGTAATCAAGCCGAATCTGTACTTTAAATATTTTTTGAGAAATCTTATTGAAATATACATTATTATCGATACAGAGGCCGAATCTATAGTTTTTAGAATTCTTGATTGTCTGTCTGTATGTCTGTCTGTCTGTTACCGAAAAACCACTAGAGGGATTTTGATGAAATTTGGTATGGTGACAGCTGGTAATCCGAGTCAACATATAGGATACTTCTTACCGCGGGAAAATGTCTAATTTCTGAGAAAAAAATACAAAAGCTGCAATGTAAGTGTATACTAATATGTAAAACCTAAGTATTTCGTTTTTGGTCATCTGAACGCAGGCGGAGCCGCGGGCAATGCTAGTATAGGTATAAAATAAGTAATTCACAGCAATAAACAGAATCTGTGAAACTAATATTCTTGTACAGGTTTATTCGAGTATTCTCATATGGAATTTAATGCGGAACGTGGCGGGGTATTAGATACAGAAGAAGGCGCTGCGTCAGGCACAGTCGTAAAGGCAGATGATCCCTCGTTAGCTGATATGACGCGGGCAGCTTTAGCAGTATTAACGAAGAATGACAAAGGATTCTTTCTTTTGCTAGAAGGTATGTGTTTATAATTTCTATATCGTGAATTGATAGCAATATTAAGAGTAGATACTAGAATTCTAATAGTGGTCGAATTTTCACCGTAATCATTATATAAAAAAAATAACTGCTTGCAAATTTTTTTCTTTGATTATATGAACACTAAAACTCGTCAATAGCTACTAAACAAAAAAGAACGAAAATCGGTATACAAACAGAGGAGGAAAAGAAACTGTTTTGTCTTTGCCCATTTATATGTTCCGAATGCTTTTTCAACCGACTTCAAAAAGGAGGAGGTTCTCAATTCGACTGTATTTTTTTTTATGTTTGTTACCTCAGAACTTCATCATTTATTAACCGATTTGGACAATTTTTATTTTGTTTGAAAGGGTATACTTCCAGATTGGTCCCATTTAAATTTCAAAAAAAAAATACCACTCCTAAGGGTGGAAAAATAGCTAATAATGAATTTAACGTACTTCTAATTGTCATATTGACTTGAAACTTTGCAAGTGTTTCTATTTCCGTTGATAGTACAGTGGTTCGGTATTGTTGACCTGATCTGATGGTAAGGCCAGAAGGTGGATAGGTGGAACTCTTCAACGACTAATAGTAAATACTTCGAGTTTGGGTTTATTTTGTTTGGTTTGACAAGTCTAACACTTTAGAATTCTTACTTTGCTACTACTGTCTACACTAAAAAGGGAAAGATAAAAACTTTACTTTGTATGGGCTGGCACCGATTTCGAAAATATTTGATTAGGTATGTATTTAATAGGTAGGCTTTAATTACTTAGCCAAAGCACACCGACTTCGAAAATATTTGATTAGGTATGTATAGTAAATGAAAACTACCAATCAGTTATTTTTTACTCTTTAGTGCTTTTGTTTGAACTCGGTTTTTATTTTTTTGTTAAAAAGTTTTTATTATAATTAAAAAAAATATAAGCAATGTTTAACGTTCTATATCAATAATAATGTTCATTACTAAGTTATATTAACGTGTTTATAGATTTTGAAATCCTGAGAATTTCTAGTATATCAATTTTAATTCTGTGTTTATATTAGTTTAAATTGGTTTTAATAACGTAAAGGTAGAGACCGAAGTTGATTTTTGATATTTTGTTATGAAACTAGTGACCCACTCTCTCTTCGCTCGGGTTCGTCCCTAGGTGCATTTTAACGGTTATTATGAAATAGATAGACTATATGTTGATTTGATATAAAGCCTATAATATATAACCTTCCTCAATGAACAGACTATCTAATGCAAAAGGAACTTTTAAATCTTATTAGTAGTTCGAAGTTCCTGAGATTACCGCGTTCAAACACACAAACAAACAAACTCTTCCTCTTTATAATATTAGTACCTATAGATTATATTTGATAGTTATTTAAAATTAGTTTTTACAGACAAGAGTGATTTATACGTATTTTTGTAGGTGGCAGAATAGACCATGCTCATCATTATAATAATCCTTATCGAGCTCTTGACGAGACTTTAGAGCTCGAGACTGCGTTGTTAGCAGCACTGGAGAAAGTTAATCCAGCTGAAACTTTAATAGTTGTGACAGCAGATCATGGACATGTAATGACTTTTGGTGGACAGGCTACTCCTAGAGGACACCCTATATTAGGTATGTACGAGTATATACTAATTAATACTATACTAGTAAATCGACCTTGCTTTTCCTTAGTTTATTTTATCCAACTCATCGAGATTTCATGGCAAGCGGAAGATTAAAGTACGTGTTAGTTACAAAAAATACATAAACTCATATGGAATTGAATATCTAGCAAAAAAGTTGTTCTTCAGGGTATTTTTATCCGTCACTTTGACAGTTTATTCAATAGGATATACTCGTAAAGGGCTTTAAGAGGTAAAATTGATCAACCAGATCTCATTTTTTGATAAATTCCATAATTTCTCAGGAAATAGCCTAAATTCAATCTTAACTTATTTTATTCAATAATTTCGATATCTTTTACGGTATATGTAAAATTTAAATACGGCCGCTGCAAATTGTACTAATTTTATTTTCGTAAAACGAAAGCTTTACAATACAGTAGATATAATCAATTGCTATATCCTAAAGGTGCGGATACAGTGGTATCTGATATAGACGGTTTGCGATACACTACATTGCTATATGGGACCGGCCCAGGGCACTCTGAGCCTCGCGCGCTGCCTCTAAACGGCACGACTACGCCCGCTGATGCCGTACATGCAGCTGCAGTTCCACGTCAATGGGCAACCCATGGGGGAGAGGACGTACCTATTTATGCTTTAGGTGAGTTTGGTTATTTATATATATATAACTAGCGACTCACCCTCGCTCCGCTCGGGTTCGTCCCTATTTACGTTTTAATGTTTATTATAGATTTCTCAGAGATGAGATATTTTCCTGCAGTAAAAAGTATCCAATATGTTGGCCCGAATAACCATCTATCATCATACCAAATTTAATCGAAATCCCACCAGTGGTTTTTCCGTGATGCGGTAACAGAAAGACAGACAAACAGACAAAAAGTTTAAAAACTATAGATTTGGTCTCTGTATCGATACGTGATAATGTCTATTTCAATAATATTTTACAAAAAATATGTAATGTACAGATTCGGTTTAGTTAGAATTTTATTATAAGTGTAGATTTATACACTACGATTGTTATATTTAACGTTTTAAAGGATATTGAAATTATAGTTTTAAATATAATCATCAAAATATTCAACTGTTTTAAAAAATCCTTCCATTGCTTAGACTTGAAAAAAAGTTAAATATATATTGCATATATAGATAGAGCAAAGTCGATATCATGAAAGATGGTTGATATATTGAAATATTTCATTTAAAATAGGTAATAATACTTATAAGGAGAACATAGTACCTACATAAATTATACATATATGTATACATACTCTGAGTAATATATGTATATCACTTGTTAAATCAGTTGCGTCTACATCTATTTAGAATACGAATTCTTTAAAAATGTACAATATTTCCAAGTAAAGTTTATTTAATCCATTTCCACAATAAAAACAGCAAGTTGTCAGAAAAGTTTTAATGCCGGTTATTCATACGCATAAATATTATAACATAAAAGTTTCTCGAGCTAACAAATATGGTTGCAGAATAACTTTATAATCAGTTATCTAAAAGCAATTTTATACTAGCATATTATAAATAATTAAATAGCTTTAACACACAGCAACATCTAGTTCCATGGTATATATATAGATTTTGATGAAATTTGGTACGGTGATAGCTGGTTATTCGGGTCAACATATAGGATACTTTTTACCGCGGGAAAAAATGTCTCATTTCTGAGAAAAAATACAAAAACTGCAATGTAAGAGTATACTAATATGTAAAACCTAAAAATTTGGTTTTTGGTCATCTTGACGCGCGCGCACAGCATGTAGGGTCACTACACTCATTTTATATAACCAAACCAAACGTATTCATATCTCTATGGTGTAAATCATTCACCCTCAAATAATTATAATAAAATATAATGGTGAAACTTTTACATAATTAACTGATAGTTTTCATTTACTATAGATACCTAATGAAATATAATCGAAGTTGATGTGCTTTGATTTGTTTCTATAGTAAATGAAAAGTACTAATCAGTTATTTTTTCCTTTTTAGTGTTTTTAAGTCGTTTTTTTTCCTTTTAAAGTTTTTAAACAATGTTATAGATGATAGAAATGATAAAACCACATAACAGGAACCATGTGAAAAATATTTTGTACATACGCGCGCATGACATTTTTTTCATAACTTGACTGATAGGTATGAATAGTGTAGAATTTAAAAAAAAATATTTGACTATGGACTTCGAAATTGCGTTGAAATGTTTTTAACGAATTTTCTGTTTACTTGATGCTCTTTTTAAATTCCTACTTGTTTTCAACATCCACTTCTAGCTATATTCGTAATAAAAATACCCGCTATTTTTACTAAAGTATCTCGAATACGACGGCAATATTAAATTTATAGTGTAAGCATTCAATAAAAGTCTTTAGAACTGATCGTTTAAAAATTCTGTTATGTTCATTGTATGTCCTTTACAAAGTAGGCCGGATGAAGTGTCAAGAGTTACGCTTCAGGCGTACTTCTTTCATTTCTACTAAAGTCATCATTCTCTGCAAGCACCCTTTTAAAAGCTTTAAGAATTTATCAAACACAGATTTTGGGGAAACTTATCTTCTATTTTACAGAAAACCGCTATTTAGAATGTACATACAGAATTTATGTAACATATACCGCTTTATTTTATGTTTAGGTCCTATGGCAACGATTTTATTTGCTGGCGTGGTAGAACAAAGTTATATACCACATGCTATCGCTTATGCAGCGTGTCTCGCTCACCAAGCGCGACGTTGTCAGGAATCTGTGTTCAATTTTACAAAACCACAGGTATGTTTGCACATTATCTATTCATTTCGTCGATTTTGTACATTCCATATTTTTAAACATTATAATAGAATAATGGAATGGCAAATAAAATTCATACGCGTTGCTTAGTCCCATTTAAAATAGTTGAGTAGCTCTAGAAATTTAGAGTATACGTGTCGTGGAATTCTATTAAAAGCGAAAGTGATGATTAGTGGCTGTGAGATAAAATTAAGCACGAAGTTGTATTAATAGTCATTTAGTTAATGTTCCGATAGATGTAGTTTTTTGATATACATATCACGTCTTAACTTATAATTACCTATAAGATACACCGACTTCATTAAAAGAATCCCACTCTTGGGTAGTGGTCGATTTTTTTTATTATATGAATGACCTCATATGAAATAAAAAAAAGTACATAAGATCAGTTCATAAAAAACAATTATTAAAAGAAAATCTATGTACCTACATTGATGATTGGCAAACCAATCGCGTAACAAACAAAAACAAATACCCATCTTCTTTTGTGAAGTCGGAGAAAAATCTTAAAAATGTAAATTAAGACTATTATTATTTATATTATTATTATTATAAGTAGTGTCATCCGACGATTAAACTTGTGACCTCCAGTATATACAGTATACACCATGTACAAAATAACGACATCGCATAGATATATGTACAATATATGTGTATATATTACTAATGTACATTGTATGTACACATGTTAAAATAATGATTTGGTTTCAGATTAAAATACCAAATTGCGTTCCACCAGAAGTAAGTAGTGTGTCAGCACCAGATGAGACCAGGAATGAAGCAGCTAGCGGACGTCGAATCGTTGTGGCATCAAGTGTTATGTCAGATGAACGTGTTCCTCGTTCCTCATCTTCTTTTCCCGCTCCGCTTGTGAATACATGCTACATTATTTTAATAAGCGTTGCACTTAATTGGTTTATTAACAACAGTATTTGATGTCATTTGTATTTCCAAATTATTTTGTACAGGGATCGTTGATAGATGGCACTAACGTGTAAATATTGTATTTGATAAATGTAAATAAATACTAACAATCCATTAAAGAGTTTTTTTATTTTTATTAATCGTTAACACATTTATAAGCAACAAAAGTTAAAGTATTTTTAAAGATGCTTAAATATTTAATTATTATTAATTTCTAGAATTATATGGAACTATCAGAACCCGCAGCTTCGCTCGCGCTAAAACTACAAAAGATATCTAAAAAGGTAGTTTCATACAAACTTTCATCCCCTATTTTACTCCCTTATAGAATGAATTTCGAAAAATTCTAAAACACATATTAATTTAATTTTGTTGTTAAGCATTAATACAAAGTTTCAAGTAATTCTGATCATAAATATTTTTTGGATTGTATTATAACGTGTATTCCCGTGGAAATTAGATAATCTCCCCCAGTAAAAAGTAGCCTATGTCACAGGTCACTCTCCAGCCCTCCAACTATCTCCACACAAAAAATCACACCAATCCGTCTATCCGTTTCGACGTGAAAGAAGGACAAACAAATAAAAAAACACACTTTCACATTTAACACACACATAAATAATAACACCTCCAGATAAATTTCTAAGAAATTAATTAAATTTCTAAGAAATTTATTGTTAACTGTAACGCCGGCGTGTCCGTGGTCGTGGAGGGATTAAGTTCACATTTATAATATTAGTATGGATTCCCTACCTACCAAAGAAAATTTAATTCTTACAACACAAGGGAATTTTTAAGTTATAATAAAATATGTTACGCGTAACGCTTAAACACTCAATAAGAACATTATTCGTGTTTCATCAATTCGTGTTGAATGAGGATTCCCAGCGCCGAATCGAATCGAAATTCGATTTCATAAACTAAATCAAGTATAACCGCAATAATATGATAAACAAGTAACTATTTACTACCTAATTAAGTTGAGTAATATCAACTGATACATTGAAATTTGTCACATTAGATAAAGGGTCTTAAAGCAGCATATTCAGTGTATCACATAATTATTATTCATCTTTATACATAACTCATACGCCAGTGTGTTAGCGGTGTCGAATTAGCACAGAAATGTAGAATATGTAAAAAAATATTCTTTCATATTAGGAGTATGTAAGCGTGACCTTTTTACAAACAGCGATCTCGTTCTATCTAAATAACCTATAGACCGTAGACGAATGAGAGAAGGTACATTAGATTATGTATATGTAAAAACAAGCATAACCATCAATATTTCTCTCAAAATATAGGTTAGTAAAAGTGGCAAGAAGAGCACTTAGCGCTTGAAGGTGACGGCTGGTCACTTTATAATATAGTAAAAAAATGCAAAAAGTTTTTTTACTTCAATAGATTATAGACAATATTCAAGCACACCTTATATTAAAATTTTTCGTGAAACTTAATTTAATGAAATAATTAATTGGCGTAATGTAACGTTATTTCGTATGAAAAAACGGCTGTAATTTACGTAACTGCGTAGCACTTTACGCCGACATCGTAGAATATAATGTAATAATTAGAATCATGCAGGAATAACGGAAATAAAGAAAACGACTACACTCAACAAGATTGGATGCAGAGAAAACAGACTACAATAATATCACGTACGTACTAAAACAGCTAATATTCGGCTGAACCTGCCTTTTTCCAATAAAATAAGATATAGGTACAGCTCGTCATAACAAACGTTGCAAAATGAGACATATTATATTATAATACTTTCATTGAGATCTGCAGAATCTTTGTAATAATTAATTAGCAGTGGAAATTTCTCATAGCACCTAAAAAGACTAATTAATTAATTATCGGTGATTATTAAACTTCTAAATTGAATGCCGTTAAAATTTAATCCGTAATAAGGTAATTCTGTCTACGTAATTTTTGTTTTGTCTAGAAAGAGTCATGTTCCAAATATCGATACTACGTGTAAACTGGTTATAATTTTTTTTTCCCGTCATTCACATGCACATACTCTATGTATACGATCAATTTATACATACTTACATATCTATACATACAAATAAATAAAATTAAAGTGTCTTTTTGTAATGTCAAAATAACAGCCTCCCAAGGAAAGTCCTCATAAGGAAAAGACAATTTTTAAAATGTTTGTCTGTCTGTCTGTCTTTTTGTTCCGGCTAACCTCCGAAACAGCTGGATTTTGCCGGCTGATGTTATAAGGAGTAACTTAGGCTCTTTTTATTTTAGAAAAAGAATTAGGGTTCCGCGCAAAAAATTAAAACCCATAAAATTGTGTATTGTAATTGTGAACCGAGGGAAAATCGCTAGTTACATATAAAAACATACAAGTTCTTACTCAGTTATTACCATACTCAGTTACAACCACATTCATACTTTATGTGTTATATGAACATTAAATTGTAATTGTTGTATCCAATAATACAAATTTGCAGCTTATTTTTGGATTGCAAAGTAAATCTTTTTTTGCAGGCTATAATGGTTTTATAGGCAATATGATGTCCAATTACCTGCAATGAAAAATAGGATGCTGAATATTATTTCACAACTGGTTTTCTTTTTTAAAAATAAAGTTGGTTTCGGTCTTTTATATTATCTATTATTTTTAGCTATGATAAATGTTTGTCAAAAGCTACTGAAAAAAAAGAAAAACTACTGACCTATTTTGTTTTTGTCTATTTTTATATAGGACTAGCATTGCCCGCGGCTCCGCCCGCGTCCAGATGACCAAAAACCAAATTCTTACGTATTAGTATACTCTTACAATGCAGTTTTTGTATTTTTTCTCGGAAATGAGATATTTTCCCGCGGTAAAAAGTATCTTATATGTTGACCCAGACAACCAGCTATCACCATACCAAATTTCATCAAAATCATGCCAGAGGTTTTTCTGTGATGCGGTAACAGACAGACAGACGGACGGATGGACGGACGGACGGACGGACGGACGGGCGGACGGACGGACGGACGGACAGACAGATAGACAAAAATTCTAAAAACTATAGATTCGGCCTCTGTATCGATAACAATGTCTATTTCAATGAGATTTTCCAAAAAATATTTAATGCACTGATTTGGCTTAGTTACAATATATCTATATATATATAATAAAATTCTAACTAAGTCAAATCTGTACATTAAATACTTTTTTGGAAATCTAATTGAAATAGACATTATTATCGATATAGAGTCCGAATCTATAGTTTTTAGAATTTTTGTCTGTCTGTCTTTCTGTCTTTCTGTCTGTTACCGCGTCACAAAAAAACCACTGGACAGATTTTGATGTAATTTAGTATGATGATAGCTGGTTATCCGGGTCAACATATAGGCTACTTTTTAGCGCGGGAAAATATCTCATTTCTGAGAAAAAATACAAAACACAAAAACTGCATTGTAAGCGTAAAACCTAAGAGTTAGGTTTTTGGTCGTCTGAACGCGGGCGGAGCCGCGGGCAATGCTAGTTTTATTATATGTATAGATACTATTTATGTACGATCCAATGAAATAATGATTTTTGAACATAATATAATCTCTTCAAAACATGTTATGTGTCCTACTCTTTCCCGCATCTGTAGTGCTTACTGGTGGCAATCCTCTCTTTAGAAATACCTTAGCTTCGTCTGAGAACAATACTCTACACCGGTGCTTTGAGTTCACGTCGCTCAAACTAGAGAGAAGTTAAATCAAGCAACATTGTTCATGGACTAGTTTAGAACCGTGAGCTAATTTGTGAAAATTTGGGGATCTCTAACTTTCGAATGAACGCTGAAACGGTGCCCGCGTTTTTTCATAACTACTCCTAGTAATTAGTCTCCTTTCGACTAAGAGTATTGAACGTCAACCGTACAACTCTCCTGAAGCATCGTTATTTTATCAACTATTGTATTGGCAGCTAAATAATGGTTTTAAAACAACGGTAAAAGAAAAATAAAACAATCCTGTAATAATAGCTAAAAGCGATCGAGATTTAGTAAGACTTGATAAAGTAAATATTATCTTTATCCGTAAAAAAGCCTTCTGTGTAGGATATAAATTGAAATATAAAACAACTTTTTTTTATTTTAAGTTTCTTCTCTCCAATACTAATCAAAACCGTTCGTTTGCCTATAAATAAGTACCTATGTATATAACTTTGAAATTCGTTTCATAAGTAAAAAAAGAATGCATATGTAATATGTATGTGCGTATGTATGTTATATAAATTATATATATATATATATATATATATATATATATATATATATATATATATATATATATATATATATATATATATATATATATATAAATTGAAAAAACCGTAATGATTTTTTAACTGACTTTAAAAAATAAAGAATTTTAGTTTCTTAACTGGCACGTTTTAAGACATTAACAAGAAAATTGAATTGAATTGACGTTATTTAGACTTAGACTATTGTGAACTAAATTTAATGTTTTAATGTCGGAAAAGTTTACATTTTAAAACGTTCAATACTTTCTTAAGATTATATGTACATTTCCAAGTATATTTTGAACTCACTTTAAAATTTATTTTGTGTTTAAAAGTATTTTATTTCATTAGTTGTTTTTGAAAATAAACTATACTAGCAACTATTCCTTGCTTTGTTGGGGTACGTCTCTAGTAAAAACAAAAACAAATCTATCCCACGGGAACCGTACATTTTCCAGCATAAAAACCCATGTACTATTCCAGATTATAATCTATGTCTGTGCCAAATTTCATCCAGTTCCATTCAATAAGTAATACTCAATCAATATTCCTAAGACAACAATACCTTAGAATGTATCACTTAATAAATAAAATAAACGGCTTTAATCGGTGCACAGGAAACAAAAGTAAAAATTGCAACAAAACTTACGTAAAATAACGTATTGTCTGTATAAATGTGTCAATTTTATAAGATGCCTTTGTTCTATTCTGTTTTAATATGTTGGATTCATATTTTTTGAATAAGCCATTTCATACACTACATGTAGAATGATAAGATTATAAAAACAAATGAAGGTAAGTGTGTTATTCGCTGTAAATACTTGTTTATAATAACTAAGAATATTTTAATAATACCTATATTTTAGCTCGCTATTTTTAATATGTATTGCAATTATTTACACCTTATATTTCTTTACATAATTATGTATGTACAATGTACATAAATAAATTATATACCTACAGAAATTACGAGACCTTTTAATCTTGTTGATGAAATATGAAATCGAATTCATTCTTTTGCTGTTTCCGCTCCCATCACGTTAGAATTGGTATTTTTTTTTAATAAATAGGGCTCGTTGGGTAGGTTATTGATATCAAGAGAGAGCTATGAAGCGTACTTTTATGTTTATAATACAAATGTTTTCTTTTAGATACAACTTTTTAGTACGTTACACTAATTTGCTTTTTTAATATTGTATAGTAATATTACTGCTATAAAATATTTGAAAATTTTAATTATCAAAATTTTCAAATATTTTAACACTTCATTATAATACAACAGCACGTGAGTATCTTGATCTTTGGTTTATGAGACGTGAGAACCCTAGTTCAAAGACATAATCTCGCTCAAATAGGTGTTTATGCGAGTGAGGATCCCTTTCAGATTGCTTAGTCCAAACGTCACCTCTATTGTGGTGATTAGTCAACATCATCCCCATTGATATTATGTTCAATTGTTATACGAGTACTGTTGTTTAATTTAGTATGAAGTGCTCTCTTCATCCATCTCTCTTTTTGCATACTGTTGTGCATATTACTTTATGTTTTTTCATAATATTTAATGTAAAAGTATTAAAATTGGTTACTGATATTTGTAATGAAACAAGTTCAAGTAAAAATAAATTATTTAAAGTTTCCTCAGAATTTAAATATAAGAGCATAATTATATTTTAGAGCACATTTTTACCCGTTTTCATATAAAATGAGTAGTTCCTTTTAAGTATAAAAATAAATAAATCTAATTCTGATCATCGTGTGTGTATGTTTGTCACGATAAAATAGCTGGAAGGATTTGGATGAAATTCAGTACACAAATAGACTACGATTTGGAGTAAAGTATACTTGCAAGGTACCCAAGCGAAGCGAGGGTAAGTCACTAGTATTAAATACATATAAGCTAACTTCTAAAATACTTGGATATAAATTTGCTTCATAAAATTTTCTTGTAAATTCTTCAATAACTTTGTAATATAGCTTTTAGTAACTCTTTTGAAAGGGCTCTAGCCTTATCTTTTTGTATGTAATGTATACAAGTGCCTTGACAAAGATTAATAGTGTGTGTTTCTTGCTTAAGTAAGGTATGAGAATCTTATAAGAAAAATAATATACCATGCCAATATACTGTTTTATCATTCAAAGATATAATTTATACATATAATAAAATTGTAACTAAGCCGAATCTGTACATTAGGTATTTTTTGGAAAATCTTATTGAAATAAACATTATTATCGATACAGAGGCCGAATCTATAGTTTTTAGAATTTTTGTCTGTCTGTCTGTTACCGCATCACAGAAAAACACTGGAGGGATTTTAATGAAACTTGGTATGGTGATAGCTGGTTATTCGGATCAACATATAGGGTACTTTTTACCGCGGGAAAATATTTCATTTCTGAGAAAAAACACAAAAACTGCAATGTAAGAGTATACTAATATGTAAAACCTAAGAATTTGGTTTCTGGTCATCTGAAAGGGGCGGAGCCGCGGGCAATGCTAGTAGTAAAATATTATTTAATTTATTTTATTTGCTTTGTGGAGTACCGTGAATCTATAAAAACATCATAAGGTTAAAGGATTAAGTGATAGTCGCAAAGAACTAAACATTTGTGTATATTTTTATGAACTGTCGCCCCAAGTGGGAATTGAATCCATGGAAACTATACCACAGTTTCAATTTTAAATGTCGACGCCACTATGTGATGCAACTATTAAAGTAAGTATTGTATGTATGTATAATAAAAAAGTGTGTGTGTAAACTTCAGAAAAGTAACCTACGAGAGAATGAGATGAACATATAAAGTATCATGAGTAGGATAATTGTAAGGTTCACTTTTTTGTACTAAGTTTAAAAGTTATTTCATATTTTATTTTACATATACCTATAACATTATTCAGGATTATTTTTCACTTCCTGTGTAATGTATTCTATCTCTGTCTCTCGCCGGCTTAGTCCTATATATTTATGTGTTTATCTCTTTCTTGTGTCGCATTTTCGTTTCATCAAGTTTCAAATCAAAACGATTCTAAAGAAGTTTAACTTCAAAAATTTGCGAGTTTAGATATTTTCTGAAAATAACTCTTATCTATAATTGTATTACATTCTTTCTTTATACTAATGTTCATTATTATTAAAAACTAGCGACTCACATTCGCTTCGCTCGTGTTCGTTCCTAGCTTGCTTCCCCATGCGAACTTTCATCCCCATTCTCACTCCCTTAAGGGATGATTTCCGGGATAAAAACTATTTCATTCACTCAGTTTTTATATCATGAGATTTAAAAAAATCTTATTTCAGTAAAAAAAATCTTTTGATTTCTTTTATAAAAAACTTGTTCTGACAATAACAAACACAAAAACAAAAGAATTATTCAATTTGGTGCAGTCGATCGGAAGTTATGCGTGTATATACATTTCGGTGATTCATTTTTATTTATATATACCTATGAATATAGATATTATAGAAGAGAAGATAGAAAATTAACACTAAAAAATACACTTCGCTTGTATAATCTTTATAAAAATGGATTTACAAAATTTGTTTCAAGATAAAAAACTGCACATATCTCGGAAAAAATTATATACAGACAATAAACCAGTAAGGAAGTCCAGTAAGGATGAAGCATGCTTCCGCTGCATGGTTATCGCCTGTGATCAAGAGGACCATGGCCAAGTTCGATAGGGCCAAAGCTAGGAACAAAAAATACCCTTCAACTGAAAATCATGACGCCTATAAAAAATTACGTAACATCTGCAACAGAATGTGTAGGGATGCCAAACGTCGCTATATTCATTCCACGATTCAGGATCTTTTTCAAGCGCAAGTTTGGCGATTCCTATCGTCACTGGGTGTGGGCAAGACCACATAAACTTGTCAAAGTTCTGTGGTTCTTAATGCTTTAAATTATCACTTTACCACTCCACCCATAACTTTAAATTCTGACATAAAAACTGCTACTCTCTCATTCTTATCCAGTCTTGCCCCCCCTGACTTACCACCATTCGTCTTTAATCCAGTCTCAGTAGATGATATAAAGAAGTGTGTCTGCTCTATTTCAACAAAAGCCATTGGTAGTGACAACATCAGTCTTGACATGGTTCTTCCCGTACTAGAGGATATTGCACCTGTGATCTCCCACATCATTAATTTCTCACTCACACGCAATGTCTTCCCATCAGTGTGGAAGAAAGCCATCGTCATTCCACTGCCTAAAACCTCGAATCCTACCTGTCTCTCCCAATACCGTCCTATATCTATCCTTCCTATCCTATCGAAACTCATAGAATCATTAGCTCATAAACAACTTTACTCTTATCTGTCTCACCATAATCTTCTATGCCCTTACCAGTCCGGCTTTCGCTCTTCACATAGCACGGTGGGAGCCCTGCTGAATATTACGGAGGATATTCGTGGTGCAATGGATAACACCATGCTCACTGCGATGGTCTTGCTTGATTTTAGCAGTGCTTTCAACTCTGTTGACCTTGACATCCTGATTGAAACTCTTCGTGCGGTTAACATTTCTCCTACTGTTTTAGACTGGTTTCACTCTTATCTCTTCAGACGTCAGCAGTGCGTGAAAATAAACGACACATTATCGGATTGGTTAGATCTTAATGCTGGCGTCTCTCAAGGCGGCGCACTTTCCCCTTTGCTTTTTTCCATCTTCATTAATAGCATTTCAAAAGTCATTTCTTCTCCCTTCCATCTGTATGCAAATGATTTACAGATATACCGACACTTTGAGCTGACCGAGTTGCATGACGTTATTGGTGCATTAAACTCGGACTTTGCTGAAGTCCAATTATGGGCTGAGTCTTTCGGCCTTCTTATGAATCCCAGCAAATCACAGTGCATAATATTTGGCAGTAGTAGACTGAGGTGCAAAATCGACTGGACTTCAATACCTCAAGTCCAGTTTTCTGGTGTTCCAATCCCTTATTGTGACAGAGTGAAAAACTTGGGCCTAATAATGGATTGTAACATGACCTGGGTAGCTCATGTCAACGAGGTCAATAAACGAATTCATCACTCTTTCCACTCTCTCAAGCGTCTCCAATTCTTTCTCCCCTTTAGTACCAAGATTATACTTGCTCAATCCCTTCTTCTCCCCATACTTGACTACGCTGATGTGTGCTATTTGGATGTGACTGAGGAGCAACTTAATAAACTAGAGCGTCTCCAGAATCTAGCTATTCGCTTTATTTTTGGCTTGCGCAAGCATGACCATGTATCAAACTTTCGTGCTTAACTTAAATGGCTCCCAATCCGACTTCGCCGTGATATGCACATCCTTTCCTTCCTCTTCAATATTCTTAACGACCCGAATCTCCTCCCTACCTTCGTTCCCGTATCCAACTTCTCCCTATACCCTTACGTTCCAAGCGGTCTGGCGTCATGTCAATGCTCGATATACCAAAGAGTAAGACACATTTTTTTTGCACTCTTTCTCAGTATATGCCTCATTACTCTGGAACAAACTCCCTAAATACATCCAAAAAAGCCCCTCCATAATTTCTTTTAAAAAAAAATTAAAACTGTACCGTCTGTCACAACTTGGTCCTTAATTTTATTATCTGATCCACTATTTTTATGTATTCCAAATGCATGTGTTTTTTTATCTTAAATCGATTGCACACTTTTAGTCCCGTCATATAACACTATTTCTCACTTCCATAGGTTGACTGGAAGAGATCTCTTCTAGAGATAAGTCCACCTTTGCCCACATTGTTCTCTGTATTATCTGTGTTACTCTGTTATTATGCAATAAAGAATATATATAAACGGGAGTATCTTTATAAAAAAATGTGATATGTTAAGTAGTAATAGTAAAATTTTGATTTTACACTGACTTACTCTTAATATATTTAGCTAATATTTATTTTTCTAATCTATGAATGTTAGAATTCATAGATTAACCAAATTAGGAGAAAAATAAACATGATATTCCTTTAAAACTAGTTAAATTTACTAATGCTCTTAGTTAACAAACTAATGTTTCAGTTGTAACAGCACGTAATATTGATATATTACATGTCTTATTGCCTACCAAAGCCCGGCTGTCCACATCCGGTTTTTGTGGACCCACAGACTGGAAGGGTATCATTTGTGGTCATCGTGAATGGAGGTCGAGAGTTTCTCACCCCACAAAACAGTTGTAGCTTCTAAGAACTTTGGAAACTGTCTGGCCAAGTGATATGTTCGTGTACGTATTTGCATTAGAGTAATTAATTTCGGGCGATAGTTTCTTTACAGCATCACGAATAAAAATATACTTGTTGCTATTGCTTATAAATTTTTGTCTATTTATTTATTTATATACTTAATTGTACCCCATAGTAATAATATAAATACAGAAAAACAAAGTATCTTAAAACGCAACAGTTAAAAGCGTGCACGAAATTAATTAGCGATTTTTTCCAGGCAACCTTTGGCCTAAAAAAAATATACTCCTACTTTATAATATTTAATATCATTGATAAGTTACGTTCTTTTATTAAGAAACTATAATTTTATTCTTCATATATTTTCTTGTATTTGTGAGGTTTATGACATCACATAAAAATATGATCTCTATTATTTGTGGGACGTTCGTTTTTTAAGATATTTAATGTTCGAAAATTATTTATGTTAAAAGATAACATTTTAAAATGACTCAAGATATCATTATGATAATTTATTAAACATTATAATAAAATATAAGCTATTCATACATATACATTTGTACCGTCGAACGCGTGCCGACGGAGTGTTGAATAGTTTTGGTGTGCCCTAAACTAAAACAAACATGTAGCACCTTTGCAGGACATGATACGACTCTAGAAGAGTTCATTGCAGGTGTTTTGCAGGTGCTTAGGCGTTTTTAATTACTTGCAAGATGTCTAATATTTTATTTCATTCATTTTCCTTGTGAGTCCCAAAGTAATCAATGAATATTTATAATGATAACAGTCTGCCATCTTAACCTAGTGGCTACCATGTGAGCAGATCATGAGGTGCTGGTTTCAAGCTCTATGTCATACTGTGGAGTTGTATATTATATGTTTATGAAATAGGAAGTCAGTAAAGTCCATGTGCGTAGAACACTTAAAGCCGTGTAGGCCTTGATCTCTCGTGCCAATGGGCTATAGGGGCCTTTACCCTCGAAATATCAGAATAGAGAATGCACGTGCATCACTGTTCATAGGCTCATGTCCTACATTTTTCCCATAGATGTTTAGTCTTAGTGAAATTATCCACTTTAACCGAAAACGGTTAGGATATAATGGAATATTATTAAAGAAAATTATTACATAGCATTATAATGCTATTTTTACACTAAAATATATTGAGTTTAATAACAATGTTTTAATTTTTAGAAAAATAGATGAAAGAAAGTCAGCGGAACTTGATTGTTTTTATCCTTCTTCTCTTTAATAGGATTAAACAAGAACAAGATAAAAAAAGAAACAGTTCTAGTGAGATAATAGACGGCCATTTTATTTTACTTGTCTTTTTATAAAAATCACTCACCAAGTTTATAATGTGTGCCATTAGACAATTTTCGAATTTAATGTGGAAATAAGTATAAATAAATATACTGGGACATTAACACACAACACCATCTAGTTCCATATTAAGCTACGACGACGCTTGTGTTATGGATACCAGATAGTTGATACACTACATATATATAACTATAAATATATATAAACAGCCATGACTAGAGTACAAACATTCGCGCTTATCACACAAATGCATGCCCCCAGCGGGACTTGAACCCGCGACCGCTGGCACAGCAAGTTAGGTCACTACAAACTGAGCCAAACGTGTCTTCTAATAGCCTCGAAAATAAATAAATATAATTTGATTCAAATTTGTTTATTAAAGACAGAGCTTAGTAGACAAATAAATTCCGTGGCTTTTGAAATACAAGGAAAGATAATTTATGTTACATAGACTGTGTTATTTTAAGCTTTGTGAAATTGCTTTTCCTTATTTAATAATAACTAGCGGCTCACCCTCGCTTCACTCGGGTTCCTCACTAGGTACGTTTTAAATATACCTATAGTGATTAGACCACATAAATTTTAATATTTTTTTTCGTTAATTTTTCTGATGTTTTAATACTTATTAATTATTATCCTATTCCGGAATAAGAGAAATCATAAAAAATTATAAATGGTGTAACTAACACGACTTTGTTTTATACATATAGATATATAATAATAGGTATATTTATTTAGTAGCATATAGATCGCAATGTATATAACATTACCGTGACTACGCGCTATAGTTTCCATATTATTCGATATAATTAAATATAATTTTTTACGCTTCAAATATTCCATTATGTTAGCAAAGTAGCTTTCCACAACGTCTATTTTGCAATTTTTGTACAATTTTAAAAAATAAAACCATAAATGTTGACCAATTAACCATACTTTTATTTTAATGAAAAGAAAACAGACAAACAAACACAAAATTTCATTTATTATACTTAGATCTATCAGTGTGCTTTGATTTGTATCGGCTAGCACGGTCTTCGAAAATATCTGGGTAAGTTTCTATAGTAAATGAAAAGTACCAATCAATTATTTTATACTTTTTAGTGCATTTTTTTGGAGTCAGTTTTTTTAACTTTTTATTTTCCATTTCTAGTGTAGACAAAGTAGTAGCAAAATAAGAAGAAAGTATTTTAAAAATTCAATAAGTGAAAAATTAACCATTTCCTATTTTTTACACTTAAGGTGGATTTTTTTTCGACTTTAAATGGGACCATTTTAGAATAAACCTCTTTCGAATAAAAAAAAAGTTTTGCAAATCCGTTTATATTGGAGTTATGCCCGAACATACATAAAAACATATAAACATCTGAATTGACAACCTCTCCTTTTTGAAGTTGGTTAAAACAACTTACAAACTAGATGCAATGAATACTGCATCTTCCAAAAATAGCAAAACATCTATTGATTGATTGAAGTCACCCAGTGACAACTCCATTTAACTTTATTTCAATTTCTCTTCAGTCTTAGTAGGGAGACAAAGTTCGTAAGATATTTTCATGATACCTATTAGAATGCTTGATAAAGATAATCATTTGTCACTCGCAATTAGTACCAAACTACAAATTCGAAGAAAAAATTTCATACTATGATTCTGGCTAAAAATTTGAACAGCTTTCTCACCAGTCTGATGAATTGGGAGAGAAAACGTACGATCACTTCTTTCTAGACTTAAAAGATGCCTTATTTCTTGAAGTCAAATCAAATATGTTGACCTTTTTTGATGAACATTTAAATAATCAACAGTTTTCACAGCGTATCTTTTTGTATAAATAATAATTGTATTACTATATTAACTATATGATAAAACATATTAATTTGATTAGAATCTAAATGTAATATACTCATATACTCATGCCCCAAATATAACAAGGATATCAAAGTAAAGGCAATTTTGCAATTTATCACAATTCACTTGGTCCTAATTTGTTAACAGTTTCATTTTGGAGTAATTGGTCCATTTAATAGTATGACATCCATCAGCTTTAGACTCAATTTTACTTAAATGATTAAAAGCGTTGCCTAAAATTTAAAATTTACTGAAAGGTTACCATCAAACATCTTTAGATTGATTAAGAAAGTAATCAGTGTTAAGAGAGGTTTAACGAAACAAATCTAAAGTTCTTTGAAATCGTTCGAGATTAGCTGAAGGGTTGCTTTGTTTAAAATGATAGGATAAAAGAAAATGATATCAGAAACGTAATGTATTAACCGAGAATTTACCCTCATAAATAATTAATAATTAAAAAAAATTCTTCGGTAATTAATAATTAAAAAAAATCAATGTAACATAAAGTTATCGAACTTTAACCTTAAATCAAGTATTTAATATATTAAATAGAGAACTTTAAATGAATTCCAAGGAAAAATATGTGTTAAGAAATAAGAAAATGTAAAAATAGATAATACCCTTTCTCAGACAGAGAAAAAAATCATATACAATTTTAGTCAGACATGGGGCGTGAATATCGCTCCAGCGGACTTGAAATGAATGGTTGTCATAATTTACCTTGGAGATTACGTTTGAATAGAAATATTTAAAGCATAAAAACCTAAAAAAATTGAATATAAATATATAAAGATGTACAGGTACAAATGAATCAATTCTTCAAAAAATCTTAACAATGTTAGCCTAAATACTCAGTCAATATTTTACTGCAGCGATTATTTTAATTTCTTTTAATAAATTTTTTTGGAAATTATTGCGTTATAATATTATGTTTTGTACTGATTGACCTGCGGCTTCGCTCGCGCTAAAACTACAAAAAAACTTGAAAAAGCTAGGTTTCATACAAACTTTCATCCCCTATTTTATCCCCTCATGGGATGAATTTCGAATAATGCTAAACGCGTATTTATTTCATTTTATTGAAGAGCATTAATACCAAGTTTCAAGTAATTCTGATATAAATATTTTTTTTGGATTGTATTATAACGTGTTATCCCGTGGGAATTAGATGATCTCCCGCGGGAAAAAGTAGCCCATGTCATTCTTCAGCTCTTTAACTATCTCCACACAGAAAAATCACGCCAATCCGTCACTCTGTTTCGACGTAAAAGAAAGACAAATAAACAAACAAACAAACATACACACTTTCACATTTATAATATTAAAGTTATATAGATATAAATAAGCTACTAAGGGTAATGTATATTAGGAATAAGATAATTATTATTATATTTAAAATTGTATCCTAAATAGTATCTAATGTAAACATTACATTTTAGAGACAGATATTTGAGAGAATTTTTCAAAATCAAAACTTATGCAGGTGAAATGATGTGAACAAGTATGTGTAGAAAATATTATTTATTACTTGCATATAGAAATTTGTTTTGTACGAAATTTAATACTAGCATGAAAAAATACAGCTGCTGTACCGCCGGTATCTTTATTAAGTTAGTATGAAAGATTAATAGCGAAAAATGATTGATGCTGTTATGTGAATTAGATTCCTAAAGAAATTTACTTTACTTACATAGGGTTCATACTTTACTTAGGTTTAACTTTTAAAACAACAAGAACAAGTGAAAAATAAGGAGGAAGAATAAACATAAAGAAGTCTCGGGCCTGGACTATGTTAAGTAAGAAAGCATTAAATGATGCAATAATACACATGGTTATTTTTTTTTAAATCCCAAAAATAACCAGGTTTGATTAATGATTTCGAAAACTGTTTTTAAGAATCCAGTAAACAATAAATAAATTAATTTATTTATTCAATTAACAGTGACTTATTTTGTTAGTGTACATTAAAACTTATTCTATGTTAGTAACATATATAATTATGATTTATTTAATATATTTGATTGAGTATATGAATCATGAAAACCTCCTTTGGGAACGCAACAGTGGTTCATGTATACACAGTCAAATCTCTCCGCTATCATGGCTAGAATGTTGTTGGAACTAGCCCGAATCCTGCACACCAGGGACTCACACTGCTTGCGCTTTGTGGTATAGAAATAAACATACATACATAAATGTTGCGCTACAAAAGCGGTAGAAAAAAAGCTTATAATGCACTGCTTTTGGTTTTCATTTTTATTAAAATCAGTTTATTTATGTATTTTCAGTTGGCATTAAACCAATAACGCACATTAGAAAAATCAACTTATATAGCAAGAAAGTACAAATGTAATACGATAAAGAGTTAAAAATTATGATCCTTTTTACGGAGTTCCGACAAAGTGCAGATTTGGGAACTGATACACAGAATGTCCGTCCTCGTTGGAAGTGGTAAACAAAACCTATGTATAGGTAGGTATAAAAAAAATGTAAATTTTCTTTTGTGTAAATTAGAAAACTCCGAAATTGTGACATAGATACATGAATGGTTCAAATAGTGTTTTTATGCTATTTATTTAGCTGTGATTCACAACTGGATGGTATTGCAAAACAAAAACTACTACAAAGTTTAATTGTCGTAAAAATTTGTACCTATACATGAGTATGAAAAATATGTTGCGTTTTTTTCCCATTTAACCAGACTGAGCGTCTCGAGGCCGGTTACAGCTAGAGAATTTATAAGTATGTACTTGAGAAGTCAACTCTTTCAGCAAGAATAAATAAATGTGTGAAGTTAAAAAAAAAAACAATTTTATGCTATTTAATTTTTTATTTAAGCTCTTGTTTTATTTATAATGAACATCATGTATTATTATAATTCAGAATGTTAAAATAATTAAAGTATTTCCGCAACAGCGTATTATTTTATAAGGGTTAAAAATATAATTTATACATGTCATACATATTATAGCCACTTTCCGTGTCACGCTTTGAACATTCTGTAAAAACCGGAAAAACCTCTACCAAAATGTTTTCTGTGATAGAAATAATTTTGTTTAGAGACCGCATATGAACAGATTTTGAATTAACATTTTTTGTAAGCAATATAATTAATCTAAGACTTTGTTTTCAAAAAATGATAAAAAAGCAATTTAAAACACAAGAATAAAATATTATTGGATTGAATGATTAAAATTCAAAAAATATTGGAAAGTTTACAAGAATTAAATCTATACATATGATAAAATTGTAACTGAGTCGAATCAGTACATTAAAGTACATTAAATATTATTAGGCAAATCTCATTGAACTAGTGATTATTATCGATACAAAAGCCCAACCTATTATATTAGAATTTTTGTATATCTGTTGTTTGCTGTCTGGGAACGCATCACGAGAAAACCACGGGATGGATTTTGATAAAATTTGGTATTGAGAAAACTGGTTGTCCGGGTGAAAATTTAGGATACCTTTTATTGCGGGATAATATCTCATTTTTGAGATGTCTAGATATACTAACCATTACATAATAAAGGCACCAATGTCAAAAAAACGTCAGGTTAGATTTCATACGAAAAACCGGTAAGACCTTTTACGAATAAACGAAATGGGTACATCCATATACACAAAAAGATTGACTGAATATAATACTCGTAAAAATGTACATAAATATTATTTACTTTTGAATCAATGTCTTTTGTCATTTAATAGCTACTCGATTCGGATCTATTGGATATTCACAAGGGATTGAAGAACGATATCAACTTTAAAAGCATTGTTATGATAATAGTGAACTTGTGAATGTAGAGAGTTTCTACAGCTGAGAATAATAAATATCCTTCATGTTTGATATGTTTGATGTTTGACATGTGTAATGTGTATAAGTTAAGCTTTATGACAATGTCGACTTTAAACTCCATTTTAAATTTACATGTTTAAATATTTGTATAAGTAATAATAAAACATATCTTCAAACGCTTGATTTCCACACGAAGTAAATATTTGTATTGACAATGTCATAGTTTAGTAAAATTGAAAAAAAAAAAAACCACCACGCAGTATTTATTGCTTCGATGATGAAGGAAAATAGGGCATGTGAGTCACATGTATATTATATAGATAGAAATAGCGTGCCTAAAGTAGACTTTTCTTTGACAAACTTTTACAATAGTATTTAGAATTTTATATCATAAAACACAAGTACGCAAAGCGAATCTTCTCACAAGGTTTTTGAAATTAACGTGTGTCATAAAAACATCTAAATAAAGTCAAAACAAAAACGATGTATTTTATTATTAGTGTGTAAGTGGGATTATTAGATTAGTGGCCATTACGCTTTTATGGCATCGTCAACCATGTGTCCCACAGATATAGGAGAGGGCATATATTGGGTTATAAGCCCTCAAAATACAAAGGATTATTGTTTGTGAAATTAAGCAAAACAAATTACATTCTTCAGTACGTATTTTCTGACCGACTTCCAAAAACGACGATGTTCTCAATTCGTCGGAATCTTTTTTTATGTTTGTTTACCGATTACTCGAAGACGTCTGAAACGATTTGGAAAATTCTTTTTTTAGACGGTCGACAATACTTTAAGATAATTATGAATATCGAATAGGTAAATATGACAAGGTATGAACACTAGTTATAGTTTAAATATAATACATCAATACACCTCCCTTAGTCAAAATTATGTTTTTATTCCATTTGCGGTAGAAACCCTTGGCCTATGGAGTCAAAGAGCTCTAACGCCTTATTGATAGTGCCCGTTGCTCCAAATAATAAAAATATATAATAAGCATACAAATTGCTTGTATCGATTTAGTTAAGACAATTCATGATTAGAATCACCAACCTCTCATGTTCTTTACAATCTGAGAATAAAATTGGTCTTATAGGACACCGATCACTAGAATAGAAGATAAAACTTATTTTCCGAATGGTTTGCTTCTGCTACTGTATTCTAAGCAAATAATCGACTATCAAAAGTTTGTGTAACGCTTAGATTAGAACAATGATATGCAAGAATTTATATTTGGGGAAAATAAGTGGGTTGCGAGTTGATATATTATGGAGCAAAAGATAAATTCCTAAAGTTGGGAGCTTTATTGTTTTAATGTTGGCTGTTTTTTTCTTTTATATGAACTATCACAATTCTTTTCTATAAAACGTAATGTATTAATTATATATCTTCTATATGTTTGTCTAATTGAGTTAAAACTTTGCTCAGCTGTTGTTGGTGCGCGAAAATCTGTTATGATACTATTATTAACTATAGTCTACACGCGAGATAATTTGAATTTGATTAGTTCCTTAATGATATAATATTAGTGCGCTTGTTATTGTTAGACAAGCTTTATGTCAATCGAACTTGCAAAAACTAAAAATAAATAAAGGCTTTTATTACGAAAAAAAGCAAAGCGAAGCTTCGGAGACGTACATGTACCAAGAATAAAATATGTATGCTACTACGTCATTTTGTTTCTGTCTTTTATGTTCGTTTTTCACGCAGCTTATGAATGTGAAAGTTTGTGAGTATGGATCTTTGTTACTCTTTCGCGCCAGAACGGCTGAACGGATCTGGATGAAATTTGGCACAGAGATTGATTATAGTGTGGAATAACATATTGATTAATTTTTATCCCGGAAAAATGTGTGATTCCCGTGGAATATGTTTGTTCTAGTTTTCCTAGAGGCGAACCTGAGCGAAGCGAGGGTGAGCCGCTAGTACATTATAAAAAACATCAAAATAGAATGCTATGATTTGTTCTAATGAATAAACCAAGAAACCATATTATTTACATTTGTAAAGGACTTTTGGATCACCAGTTATTAAGATTAACAAAACCGTCGAAAATAGACCTTACTTATCTTACCCAAATGGGAGTAATGTATTCAATTTATATGAAGACTAATATAATAAATAACGGTATGTATGCTAATGTACATCATGTGCTTTACTGAAATATTTAGTGGTATCAAAATTTATAAAATATTGAGTTAATAAATACATTTACTTTAGAAAATGTGATCAATAATTAAATAAACAAGTAATACGAAATTCTATTATGATTAATTTTAGTCAAAAGCATTTAAGTTTTTGCTTGAAAAGAGCAGCCAAATGTGTGTGTGCTAGCTATTGATATTTTTGTTATATAGATATCTGATATTTTTGGAAAACTCATTAGTTTTAGAATTACTTTATATGTTTTATAATCTAATCATTTATTATATGGTATGTATCCCTTGAAAAACAAATAAAATAAATAATTAAATATATAATTGGAACCAACCGTCATTTTATTTATGGGATATATATTTTTAATTTTATTCCACTCGTATTTTTTATTTCTATGTTAATTCCTTTTTATTCTCATTTAATCTATGCCCCTAAAATACCTGTCACCTGCTTTGATTTACACTAAGTATACCTATTCTTTTAATAATTTTTGTAGGTTTCATCCAAGTAACTTGGCAAATATTAAATGTTTCGTATGAAGGATTTGAATACAAATTCAATTCCACTACATTGGCATTTGTTAGTTGTACTTTTGAACTGCGTTTTGCATAACAAAAGTTTGCACTGGTTATGGCCTTTATATGGAGTCATTCCTGTGAAGGTTAAGTAAGATTCTTTGAGATTAAAGATAGCAAAATATTATTTTTATTATTTACTTTTTGCTGATTAGAGTGTCGGTTCTACTTTGATATTTTATAAGAAAATGTAGTCTTTAATATATTCGTGTCTTCTCCATTCTACGTGACATTGGCGAAATAAACTGCGCTAACTAGGACGCTTGAAGCTATTAACAAGAAAATTGAATTGAATTGAATTTTTAATTTTTAAATGTTCTAAATTATCATATTGTTAAATGTAGGAAACTAAAAGCTTTCAGTCGTTCAGAATGTCAGGGCACTTAAGCCTGGCATCTGCATTGTGTCCTATTATAAAACCTTTAATATTGTCGGCGAGCCGAACAAAAGCTGCTATTTTCGGCCGATAAATCTTTTCTTATAATATTGTAAGTACTAGATTAAAGCCGTATTGCTATAGGATAGTATTCAATAAAATTAGAAGAAGTTAAAAGCCAAATTAAAGTCATTTTAAATTGCGTATATTTTTCTAAGTCAAATTGATTATGAATATATGGATATGAATATTAATATGTATTATTTACTGAACTACCTTTTTTAAAACACTTTTTGTATTTCATGCTTTTCAACTACCAAGTTACGTTTTATTAATAAGATTCAGATGTTATACCTGTACTCTTTTAATAAATAAAATTATTTGCTTTATAAAAAAAGCGTTTAAAAACAGGAAGGTAAATAGTGTATTTTGTACAATTGCTAAAAGATTTTTCCAATATCATCAAAAGCACTAGAAAAATCATTGGACTCAGTTGAAAAGGAGTTTTCATGTCAAAGATAAAATTAGACAGATTTCTTAAAAATTGCCGATTCCGTAAATTGAACACCTGCCCTAATTATTTCGATTGGTCTATATTTAATGAAGTGACATTTAGGACAACTTTGCTTGGTGGGCGTTTTGTGACGTAATTATTGTAGTTTTTTGGGATGATGAACTAAGTACATTTTCAAGCGCAACAAAATTCATTGCACATCAAAAGCAGTTAATCTCTATTGATTAATTTGAAAAGGAAATGTAAAACAATAAGAGCAGTTTTATATATTTTTACATTATTTTTGTAGCCACGGCAAGATTATTATTGTTAGTAGCTTATGATACTATTACAGTGTTTTCAAAAACTATTTTTTTTTCAATATGTTCATCATCATTTTAAGGATACACACATTTATATCAATAAATTGTTATTGGAATTTAATGGTTATAATTCTATCACTTACTTGGTTTTTTATTAAAATTTTATCATTATTTATTGTAATTTTAACAAAACATTTTCACATTTCAAAGAAACGTTTAATATAGTTTTCACAGAATTTTCGAAATAGTCTGAGTTTTATACACATAAATTCAAATAAACAAAATATACAATTCGACAAAGATTCTTTAATTAGGTTTTTGTTTTTATTTTGCCTACGTTTCGACGTCGAGTACGAAATAAAATGTAGTTTTGACCTTATTTTGTTGATTAATACCATTCTACTGCTATCCAAATTGTCGTCCTCTTCATTTTAGTTTAGTTCTTTATAATTAAAAGATGTAAGTTTCATTATACTAATTTGTAGTACTATTACGTCAGATAGTATAGCCCAAGTTTAGATTAAGGCTCCTAGACATTCTTGTTTTTTTGTTAGTGTCAATGAATTGGCCGCCGTAGTCCAAATCGGTCGTGAGGACATTATTATTATTAAAGAAATCATAAAAAATCAGAGCTTTTATGTTAATCAATAGCACTTTAAGTTCTATTGATTAAGTTATATAGTTAGGATTAGTAATATTTTTAAAGATTCGAACGTTCATTTTAATAAAAGTGCGATCTCACAATACTTAATCGTTTTTACAGTATAGCTAGCTGCTGTAGATAATTTATATATCCATGTGAATAACTCCATTATTTTTAAAATGGAAAAAGCAAAATCTTTCTTAATTAAAATATCAAACAATCGATCAAAAAGTGTCAAAGTCCAATCGCATGTATTTTGTTATTATTCACATATTCATTGTTAGCCATTTGTTGAACTTTTTCAGCGTATTTTATATGATCAAAGCGTTTAAGTCTAATCTATTCTGCTGGTTGCGGAACGAGATTTTAAATCTGTTCAAATATTTTGTTCAACTACAGAATAAAAATATTCTACACAAGTAAAAGAAGCATTTACTTAGTAAGTAGCATTTTCTTCTTACTAGCAAAATACCCTCGCTTCGATAGAGTGCATTTCTGGGTATAAACTTATACTAACACTAGCCTATATCCTCCAAATTATAATCTATCTGTGTACTTAAATTTTATCTAAATATATTCAGCCGTTTTAGTATAAAGGAGTAATAAACAGACATACACATACAAACTTCCGCATTTATTGTAGTTGTGTAATACTTTTTATTTGCTAATCTTACACGCCGTTAAATTTAATTACATTAAACTGACTACTTAATATAAAAAATAACATATGGAAGTCCTATTAATTTGCAAGGAACATAATTGTTTTATGTTTCAAAATGTAGATTAAACTAGCAACTCACTCTCGCTCCGCTCGGGTTTGTTCCTAGTTACGTTTTACAATTTCGTAATTTTCGTAGATTTGTCATAGATGCGACATTTTCTCGCAGTAAAAAGTATTCTATATATTGACCCGGATAACCAACTATCATAATATAAATTTTCATCAAAATCTGCTCAGTGGTTTTCTCATGATGCGTTCCCAGACAGACAGAAAGACAGACCAACAGAGAGACAAAAATTAACAAAACTATAGATTCGGCCTCTATAGCGATAATAATGACTATTTAAATAAGATTTCCTAAAAACAAAGATAAAGCGCAATAAAGAATATAATATATCTATCAACTGAATTATAATTTCGCTTGATAATATAAAAGTGTGACTCTTTTCAAACAGCTGTAAATTTTAGGCTTCCGTAGACAAAAGACTAAAACGGAACCCGAATGTTTTTCATTTTTCATATTGAAATCATTCGAAATTAAAAAAAAAAATCATTTAGCATTCATCTAAACATGTAAATTCATAAGTAAAAAGCTCAATATTATGAATTATATTGTTATACAATTTGATGTTAAGCTATTTTAGATTAATTAATTATCTATGTAATTAATTATGAACAATGATATGTATCGCATAATATGTGTTTTATAATGCATGCACATAAAATACGAGATAATCTACCTTATTTCAGATTTAACAATTTCAGCTAAAGCTAAATACATCATATATAAGGAATTATTAAATTTATAAAATTAATATATCTTATAATATCTATACCTATATGTTTATAAAACAAAGTCGGGTTTGTTATAACATTTATAACTCGAGAACGGCTGGACCGATTTATATGATCGTTTATTTTGTTGGATTTGTCTTCACCCTGAATAGTAGAATAACTATTTAAGCATCGGAAAAAAATCACAAAAAAAATTGAAACCAAATCTATTCCATAATAAGCGTCAAAACGTATATTATTTTTATAAGGACATAATATTAGGATTTTTTTTACTAACACTGCACATGTATTCAATAAACCTTCACAGCTTTATTATGTAAAATAAGTTTTCTTATAACTTAGATAATTTAAAATAAAACAATGTGTTTAAAATTGTTTTAACAATTTTCTTATGAAATAATTAATATATTTAAAACATAAGTAACTTGTAGCTGTCAGCGTTAATACGCTGACAGCTACAAGTTACTTCGCCACATGGTAATTTTGATAATACTGCATGGTTAAACTCATACTAATATTTATATAATTTTAACATGTAAAATCCTTGTTTTTGTAGATCTGTCTAGATCGTATTACCTAAAAGCAAACAAAAAATAATAAGCCTATCTCACAACATATCTTAATTATGTTTACTAAAATAACTTCACTTTATTGAACAAAATATTAAGATAATATTATGATAAAACAGAGTGTTTACAAAGTTTTAACAACTGCCCTCTATCGAGCATTTAGCTCATAGACCCCTTAAGAACGTATTTTTCAACAATACATTTACCCCAGTCTGACTCGTGTAAGGGAGGGTCTATTTATATCTCACCTTTTCCAGCGAACCAGAAGAATAATAATTCTTTACTCTCAATCTGTTCCGCATTTTGATACGTCTGCTACTAAATCTTTCAATGTTTTGGAACGCGGAATTCGGAAAAATATTCATTGATATCATAAGATTAATGTTTTTATCTGTAGTCGTTAAAAATAAAGGTTGCAAAAAATCCTGTAAAAAAAATTGGTCTTTGAACTCTCTTAGCGTGTATATTAAAATATAGCGTTTATATTCATTTAATAAAACGCTCACTTTTTGATAATTTAGTAGCTTCTTATGACTTCTTAATTATGAAACTATAGATGTTTCATAATTAGTACTAATTTTGTATTATCTATAAAGCCTAAGTAAAGTTGTTTTTAAGAAAATAATATATTATTAATACTTAATCAGATTCGATCGGGAACATAAATATGATAATCACAAAATTTTTGAAAGCCTTTAAAGGTTGGACCACTTAGGACAGCTAATTCGTGAATATTTTATGAAATATAAATGAATCGATTTAAATAAAATAGTAGGTCTGAAGTGTGGTTTTAAACTTATCTTTTAGTTTTTAAGTATAAACTTCTAAAGGTCTCTGTGACTTTGTAAATAGCACTTTACGTTAAGTTGATATTATTAACCAACACTCTTCATCCGAGTGCTAGCTTCTTTTTAATTCTTTATTCATTATTATATTTTTCGTACGTTTTTATTATCCCATTTTTTACACATACATGCACGCATGCACGCAAGCTCGCATGCATGCACGCACGCCCGCCCGCACACACACGCACACACACACACACACACACACACACACACACACACACACACACACACACACACACACACACACACACACACACACACACACACACACACACACACACACACATAAGCACGCACGCACGCACACAGACACAGACACACCCATACACACAACTTCAAACATATACTTTGCGGGGTAGAAAAAAAAGAAAAAAGAGTATAGCGTGCTCAGCGCTACGAAACAGGTACAGACTTTTAACTTGACCTTCTTAAAAAGTCCTCCGAGATCTCTGCCTGTTTCGCCTGTTAATTCACTCTTCCACAGTATATTTTCTTGCCATTCTTTCGTCATATTAATGACGTAAGACTTTTCTACGTGCCATAACCAGCTGAGCATATTTTACTTTATCTTCTAGTGGTTATGATTACTTAATTTTTGAGCAAAGCTCCTACATTTTCTTTTGCGACATGTGATGTTGAAATGAATTAGAAAACTTGTCAACGTATAGATTTCATTTTTAGTGACTGTACGAGGATTTTTATTTCATGTAACTTACGTACAAATGCTATTACTAAATTACAAACAATGCAGGTATATCTTATTTATAATGGTTTTTGGTTTTGTATCCAAGCATTTCCCAATCAACTATTGGTGCAATAAATATCATAAATTATCTAAATATAGTAATATTTTGAACATACAAAGCTAACGAGCGTGTTGTTGATGTTACATTATGTACAGTTAAGTAATCCACCAAACATTTGCTGGATGTGTGATCCGTATTACGATTTTCATTTCACACGGAAAGCTCTATTATTTTTTGAAGTAGCAACTAATTTATTATACTAAATTTTTATTATTATATTCACCTTTTATTTTTTTAGCAATGAAGCCGTGGACTGACTGAGTTTTATGCAAATAAATAGTCGTAGCTAGCTGGAGAGTGACATTAAAGTTATTTTTTATCCTAGTACAAGTGGCCGCCGTGGGAAATAAATTCATGGCAAAAAGTATATGTACCGTGCGTGTAATGAAATGCCTTAGTAAAAGGGTATACAATATGCACTGCTTTAGTTAAAGGTACTTTTATTTGAACAATAACATTATAAAATCTTTCCATTTTAACTTTTAACTTTATAAAAACTATGTAACATTCAACAGTATCGTTTTATTGTTCAATTTTCTTTTAACATATATAAAGCCAATTTCTTACAAAAATGTGTTAGGTTCAAAAATTATTATCCGCCGAGACATTATAAGATGACCGGCGCGTTGTGGCATATTATATTAACGATAGTTCTATTAAATTTTAACCTGAATCCATTCTTCGCCTTTTCTTAGTATGAAAAATTTCCTTTATTGTCGCAGGTAGAGGTGAAAATATAATGTAACGCTTAAACCAGGAGTTTTATCAGCGTCATAAAAAGCTGCTTAGAAACGAAGCGTAATATAAATGTGTAACCTTTAAAGCTCACTTTGCATTTACGTTATCAATATACTTAAGAAATTTCCATTGATTGATATTTGATTGGTAAATGGATATTCCTATTAACAATTAGAATGTAACTTTTTTATTATTAGAAATGACAATAATAATTTTAAAGACAAGCTTTTACTTGCTAAAATGTATACAAAAATATTAACTGTCACATTTTACTCGGCAAGCTGTATTAATTATGATATCATTGTGGAAATAACAAATCTTCATCTTGATGCGTCCATATTATTGGATTCCCTTATTATATATGGTCACTAAAATAAAACGCGTGTACAAAATTTCAATTCAATCTTTTGAGGATTAGTCATCCATCAAAACAGTACTAGATACACAATCACCGACAAAAAATGTCCTCACCGAATGAACGCTGATTCGAACACTTGAGCGCGCTTTTAATAAAAAAATATATGTGAAAACAACTTTAAGTAATACTTTTGAGGTTCAATTTACATTGTTGTATATTTATTTCAACTAGAATAACTACCTAAATACAATTGGTGACAATTTTAAGAGAACTTTTGCATGGAATTGTGTATACTAGTAGGTAGTAATTAGTATACTAGCAGGTACTTTTTTGATCGATAGGATTAGTAGATTGAAGTTCAGTTGCAAGTAATCTTAAAGTGAAGATCGTAAAGAAATAATTCTTACAGTGCCTGACTTTTATGTTTCATAACCGACGAGAGGACTTTTGCTTAAAGTAATCGAACTTACAACCTAAAAAGGCTTGGGAACAAGTAAAACAGCTCCTTATAATATGATTACTAGGGTTACTTAATCAGTTACATACAATTAATACCGTGTATTAAGTTGCCACTAATTTTAAATGCAAAATCCTATTTCCCTTTGTTCCCTCGAGGCGCAATTGCGTTTGCGGTTTCGGTAGAATAGGTATTAATTGTTCAGTGGTAGCGAAATGACATCACGTGAAGCTTACGCATCTGCACATGATGCTGAACCATTATTTGGTGCTTAGATAATGGTTATATTGATGATACATAGTAGAATCCTATTGTCGTCACAATGTTGACATTCATTCTTCAACACGTATTACTTACTGTGTTTTCTTTATTTAGTACATTAGGCGAGTGGAAATTGCGTGTAAGGAGCGCGAGAAATAAATTTTGAATTCAAAACTATAGATTAGGCCTCTGTATCGATATTAATAACTATTTCAATAAGATTTTCCATAAAATTTTTAATGTACAGATGTAACTTAGAATTTTATTATACGTATAGATTAGCAAAACCCGCGGCTTCGCCCGCGATCACATTACGGAAAAAATAAACTTTTTTGCTACGCATACTTTATTTATTATTTGCAAAAATAAGTTCGTGTAAGTTTTATTATTTCTTAAAGATATATGGAAAATAAATTTCATTTTAGCGATCGCAACTCAAAATATCCAGTATCTTAAAAAATGTTAAACATAGGTTACATATTCTGTAAATAATATTTCATTTTAGGTATTTAGTAAGCTCCACTATCTGTAATTTTCACACAATAGGTTTTTTAACTAACACTAACAGGCTAACATCTACGTTATTTTTAAAGACCCAATGCTATGTACAATTATACACTTGCAGCTTACAGTCTCCCTCCTTTTCCTTTTTTTTTAAGTTACATCTATACATATAATAAAATTGTAACTAAGTCGAATCTGTACATTAAATATTTTTTGGAAAATCTAATTAAAATATACATTATTATCGATACAGAGTCCGAATCTACAGTTTTTAGAATTTTTGCCTATCTGTCTGTCTGTCTTTCTGTCTGTCTGTCTGTTACCGCATCACGAGAAAACCACTGGACAGATTTTGATAGAATTTGGTATGATGATAGCTGGTTATCCGGGTCAACATATAGGATACTTTTTACCGCGGGAAAATATCTCATTTCTGAGAAAAAATACAAAAACTGCACTGTAGGAGTATACTAATATGTAAAACCTAAGTATTTGCTTTTTCGTCATCTGAACGCGGGCGGACCCGCGGGCAATGCTAGTATTTTATAAACATATAAAATTATCACGTTTCAATTTAAAATCCTCAGTAGGAGTTCAAACGTGTGCTCTGTACTGTTTAGAGGTGTGTAAAATAGAAACATAAAAAATGTAAAGCAAATACTTCCATATGAAAACTAACTGTCCTTGGCCTAGAATATAGATGAGCTAAGTAGACAAGGCATTCAGTCAAAGCCGTGGTTTCAATGCCATGAGACTTGAATTAGAATATCTTATAAGACTTAGAATATATTAATTACTATGAACAATGCTTAATATTGTATATTCAGGCATATTGAAGCACCATCGTCTGCTTATAGTTTGTGTACTTTCATTTACTTGTTAGACTTAGCACAGTTACCAGACATAGTACAGTATTTTACGTTGAATGTACGTAGAATGGACTTTGGTGCGATTATTCAGTGCATCACACTCGAGCCAATTGTTAGTTCAGGAATTAGCTATATGTACTAGTAAAGCAAATAAATACCAAAGTCCATGGCTATTCTATGCAACACGTACATAACATAATGTCCTTTTAAGCGATTTTGGTTTCGGTGGCAAATCGACTGGGACTTTCTAACTATATATTATGGTGTGCAGGTGTGTGCGCAGGTACAAGAACTACGAGTAATTCTTGACCTTTAACCCTCAAAAGACAGTTCGATACGATGCTTAATATATAAGATGCGACAGCTGAAAGCATTCTCCCAGAACCGGGGTCCAAAAACACATCCAACTTCTAACTTCGGGCTGCTACTATTTTATTAGTATTTCATACCCAAAAAATCCAGTAACTATGTTGATTAGACTTGGGTAACAGTCTGTAATCGTGCATGTGTTACCCACTATACCGGCAAAGTAGTTAAAATGCAACCCCTATCACTTTCATTGTGTATTTTAACAGGATTTTTACTGGAAGATAAAAGATTTTGGATGAAAATTATATATAGGCTACTTGTTTTTATTCTATATAATAGAAAATATTTGTGAATTATATAGTACCGAAGAACGATGGCTTAAATGATTCTTCTTTAAGCTAGTTTTCATACCTATAAAGGCACGGAGAAAATTCGTATCTACCTATGATGCGGGAAACTCAAAATAATACAGAAAAACTGAGCATGTATACTGTAGTATAAAAGTATAATAGTTGTTTTATACTCTATAATACAATACCTTCGAGGTTAGCTCTCATTGTAACAATGCGTCTTATAAAAATGTTTCCATTCTTATTTCTTCATGGATCTTACATTTGTATAAAGTAACTGTATATAATGTTAATGAATTATTTTCTTTAGATAATAAAGAACAAGAAAAATTTTCATTTAAAACTAAAATGACAAGTATTATTTTTCATTGTACGTTATTTTAGAACATTGAATTGTTCCAATTTCTCCTAAAACAATACTGGATCCATTACATACGACTCCTAAGAGACAGAGCGAACTATTTGCATATGCAGTTTGCTTGTTTGTTGTCTGATGTAGAAATGTCAATGGCTATCTCCCATACGGAATTCAAAATAACAAGTATAATATATAAATATAATGTTGAGTTTTTCTTCAAAATGTATGTAAACGTTTCCTTTAAAATGTATGCAAATGATTAATTAAGTATAGTTTTCATTTTAAGGTATATCTATTAAGTAAATTTTAAAAGAATATTCACCAATGTGGTAGAGTATGTTACAAGTACTAACTAATCCTTAAAATGTGGTGGATAATAAGACCTATTTTTATAATCGCAGCATTAGCCCAAACTCTTCGCTCATTTTTTAGGGTTCTAAAGATATTTTAGCGTTTGGATTATCAGGGCTATGATGGATAGCGGCCGTCATTTGCAGTCCCTTTTTTCACTTTCCGCTTTTATTTTTTACAATCCGTATATCGAAATTGTGCTTATCCAGATGGAATTTCCTATTTTAACAAAAAATGAACTATTTTTAAGCATAATAAAAATGTTAAAATACTTAAAAATTATAGATACAAAATATTTTTCATAATAATTTAAGGAGAAATATATAAATATTTTTTAACTAGTTAACGCTGTGATAGCTTAACGGATTTTATAAAGATATTTTGATCTCACTAGCGAAGCTGCGGGCCAAAACTAATCTAAAAATATGTTTCTGTATTAGTTTCTACATTCCTTTAAAATTATAAATTAGGCTCGATATTAAGATTAGGTCTAATGAAAGTTCATACAATGGACTGTCGCGAAAAATCAGACAGACCTATGGTCCAATTACTTGACTAAACAGCTTAAAAATCACATACTTAATAATTTATTATTTAGGTGTCCCATATTTCTTAAAGTTCCAATGCATTAACCAGAGACCATTATTACGCAAATCTTATGGGATTTTATGGGCTATTTAGATTTTTACACAATACAAATAAAAGTATCTTTTAGGAGAACTTTTCATGTTACACCTGTTTCCTCACGCAGGCCTTCCAAACTCCAAAGTTCCACGCTACTTTGAGCTCGTGCGCTATACCTCTAATTTATAGGCAGTTAACAATAATTTTAGCTTTACTTATAACTAATCACCAAGCTTTAGTCTACAATAGAATTGGTATGTCAATAATTATTAAGCAAATAACAAAAAAAAATAGAAAATTCAATTTTTCTTATTTTCTTAAAACTAAATAAGTTCGAAAAATACTGAAACACAATCTTGAAGTAAGTAAACGTATATACACGAGTAACTTCTTGAATAATAATGTGAGACTCTTGTCAAGTCACTAACTGCAATAAAAATACCACAGATGGAACTCGGAGAATTTGTAATTTTGTTCCCTCGATCAAACAAGTGAATATACTCGTGGATTTGAGAGATTATTATTTGTTTTTTCTAACATTACTATTATGTAGTAATGTTAGAAAAAACCTCCATTGAAAAGGCATATAATATAAGAATTGAGTAATATATATTTCTTTTACATTGCTAAACCACGCGAGTGGAGTAATGGGCGAAAACTAGTTGAATGTCTAATTACTAAAAGAGCTCTTGTCACTTTTTTATCAGATTTTTTTTTCGTCTCTATCGCTTGGGAACGTCTATTTACATAGTTTGTATTAATACGGCACTTGTCCGAGCTCGAACTATACAATTACAGGGCTGTGAATATACGGTTAAATACTAAAAAGCCACTTGTCCAAGGACATGTACCTTATTAACAATTATTTCCGAACGCATCTTATCAACTGTTAATGTCACGTCGCCCGCCGTTTTTTTTTTCGAAAATTACATAAAAAACTAACTTATTTGCGACAATTGTGCAGGCCAAAACAAGAACCATGTAATGATTAGATTCTTAATGGCTCTTATTGAAAAGAAAATGTTCAAAAAAATTAACTTGTACTTTCCTTTCCGAGGCCACTCTTTTCTCCCATGTGACCACATTGGACTCATAAAGAGAAAATTGAAGAGAATGGCAAGAGTTTATACTATGGATGAATGTATCCATTCTGTAATCATGAAGTTTTCACAAATACAAGACAAATTTGTTGTTTACTTGCTGGCACAAGGAAACATTTTAAATTTTCAGGAATGGTTTTCAAAATTTTATTACAAAACAAAATTATCCAAAACTGCTCAGCCTGGTGAATTAAAAGAGAAGTTTATGATCTCCAAATACCACGAGTTTCAATTTGATGCAAAACACCCTCAAAGTGTTGTTGCAAAAGAATTCATTGATGGCATTAATTCTTTCACTTTTGATTTGAGAAAATCTAATCAAACTGATTTTGATCTACCTTCAAAGAAAACGTATAATGGTGCAATACCTATAGCACAGAAGAAAATGATTGATTTGAAAAAGTTGGCAGAATATATTCCTGCAGAACATAAACCATTCTGGGACATAATTTACAATTGGCCAGTTAATAATTGTGGTGTAATTAGATATCTGTTTAAGAGAAATAGTTGATTTAATACATTTTCGTGTTTATTTTATAATAATATTTAATTATAACTTTAAACTTTAGGTGTTAAAGGGGCACATGTCATAAACATCTACCCCTTTAACACCAAACAAATATTCTAATAAATGATTAATTAATAAAAGGTCACTTTATTTTATACTATTTTTAAAATATATAAGGTAAAATGCTATGATTTTTGCTGAAATACATAGCTACCTACATATTTAGTATTATATATTAAAATCAAATGTCAGACATTTAAGCTTTCAAAAGTATATTGTTTTTTTATCTCCTGTAAAATTTTACTTAGAAAAAAATTGGTGACAAGTGTCCTTTTAATAATTAGACATTCAGTTGTCTACATAAGTTTTTAGAATCAGTTACAGTCTACATAAGTTACAAGAATCAGTTACTCTATTTTCCCTAATGATCTTAATAATGAATAAAAACTTTTTAACAAAAAAATAAAAACCGACTTCAAACAAAAACACTAAAAAGTGAAAAATAACTGATTGGTAGTTTTCATTTACTATACATACCTAATCAAATATTTTCGAAGTCGGTGTGCTTTGGCTAAGTAATTAAAGCCTACCTATTAAATACATACCTAATCAAATATTTTTGAAATCGGCCCCAGCCCATACAAAGCAAAGAGTTCTGAGGTAACAAACATAAAAAAAAAACATACAGTCGAATTGAGAACCTCCTCTTTTTGAAGTCGGTTGAAAATTTGAAGTATATACGTTGTAAGTTACACGTTTAATTTTATTTTACAAGCTTTTATTTATTTTCACCTGTCCCGGTCTACATAATGGAATGGTGCAAGTTAAATTTGACCAACTTCCCAGTGTCATTTGAGCTTTTCGGCACACTGGTTTGGTTTCCGATACAATTAGGCCGCGCGAATTTTGGACACAAATTTTTATCGTACATAAACGTATGATCGTGGTCGTACGAATTAAGTGCGCACATTGAATACGTTTTTCTCAGTCAAATAGGTAGTTTTCCGGTGATATCGCACTCGTGAAGTCCTCTTTGGAGCGCGATGAATAATTTGTATCTTCAAGGTAAATATGTCTCTTTAAACACGGAGACTGCGGCGGCGTCTTCGCTATCGTAGAACCGAATGGGTGCGTGAAATATATTCAAAAGACGTGAATTCGGTGAATTCCATCATATTATGGAAGACTTATATAATGACCACATACTGTTTCATGGTTATGCACATATGAAAAAACAAACATTTATGTTCATAAACTAAGTTTATAAATTTTTTTACATCCATTTTTAATTGTTAACGTACGAAAGTGTATTAAAATCCCAACAAGTTCGGATTGTATTATGACGTCGAAACTTCACGCACGTATAAGTACGACTAACTCGCACGCAGTCTGCGCCTCCCCATAGTCTTTACTCTTTGAAAGGTGCAGATCATTCGCGCGTGTTCGTACGTGTTCGCACGAGTAAAATTTGGACGAAAACGTATCCAAAGTGCGCGCGTCCTTACGATTTAAATGTCGCCATTTTTAATCCAATATGCAATCCAAAAGTTACAAAAGGACGATTTATCGTTTCCATAGTGACCATTAACATATAGGCATCGAAAGAAAGGGTTCGATGAGCGAAATACAATAAACAACGTGACGTTATTTTAAATCCAATATAGAGGCCGCCGCAAAATGGCGATTTATAATTTCCACACTAATCCCTATGATATGGGTATCAAATGAGAGGGCTTGATAAGCGGAATACGATGAGTAAAATGACGTCATTGTAAATCCAATATGGCAGACGTCGCAAAATGCCGAATTATCATTACAAACTTTTATTTGGTTTCACCTGTTTGTCTGTAATCAAATCTTGCAAGTTAAATTTGACTAAATGTCATTCTAAATCTAATATGGCGGACTTTCAAAAATGGTGGACTATGTTCTTTTATGCACCCCCATGATATGGATATCAAATGGAAGGATTTGCTGAGAAGAATACGAATAAAAAAAAATAAAAAAAATAAATAAATCAATAGTAAAAAACATTTTTAAACAAAAAAAGGAAATAAAGCTTAAATTAAATCAAACCCAACAATTCATTAATGTCGCGAGATTTACCTGTGTAGATAAACAAGAATATATTTAAAATAGGTAAATCTCGCGACAAGTTTTTATATCATATAAATTGTGTAATGTAATAAATTGTTGGATTTGATTTAATTTTAAATTTAGTTTTTTTATTTTTAAAGCATGTAAATAAAAGCTTGTTATTTTAAATGGTTTTTTTTTTACTATAATTTTTTTTTACATTGATGTGACAAAATTGCTTGTAGCTTAAAAAAAAGAATGTATTGGTAGAAGCAACCACTCACTTAAGATTGTGTTATAAAAGATAGACCAAATTAGTGGAGAAATTAGTATTAAGTCGTTGATTATTTTCCCATAGGCAGGATATAATAATATAAAAAAAAATATATGCACAATGTACATGCTGAAATTATCTGTTTCTAGTCAGGCTAAAACAAAACACGTAATTGAGGGAATATATCAAACAAATATTATTTAAATTAATTATTATCAGTAGAAGGTTATGATCGATACATATTAGTCTTCTTATTTTCATGAATTTCATGTAATTGAAAAGCACCTTAAATATTAAAGATATGAAGTTTTCCAAAGGGTTTTTTTTAAATTGTTCGTGTGTCCCTTATAATATGAAACAAACATATATATATATATATATATATATATATATATATATATATATATATATATATATATATATATATATATATTGTTCTAAATGTTTTCTAAACTTGTTTTTGTCTGGTTAGATCCAAAAGAGTACGTAAAAAGTGTATTAAATAAAGAGTAAACTAATAATAACCGGTCACGTGATCTTAGTACGTGCTACGTTACCGGTGAGTTACAGGAATAAACCTATTTTTGCCGCTCTACCTGCTGTTTATAAGTGTGTCCATTCCATGAACGCTATATAAATTCTTAAAAATATACATAAATAATATCCATATTTTAAAACGATTTTCCTTGATTTTTTTTAGTTATATAGATTTTATGAGAAGTTGCCAAAAGTAAGTAATTAGTTTATTATTAAGTTAATTAATTATTAGATTTTGCAATCTAAAACCAGGTAAATTTATGAAGAGTTCATTCCAGGTAAACTTAGAGAAATTCTAGGATACCAGGAGTTCATAATTTCTTTAAGACGATCTTTGTAGAAAATAATATTTTATAACAAAATTCATGAATTGGGATCCTCTTTACTAAAGCATTACGCAAATGTCATGGTCCACTGGGGTGACCTGTAACTCTTGCTAAGTATAGCATGGATATCACCATCTGTACGAGGGTACTTAATACTTGGTATTCTAGCACTTTAATAAGCATACAGTTCATAGAAACCTGTGGGTTCCGCAGTTCTCCCGTTTTTTCTTTTTTACTGGTGTTCGGGCCTCTGGATAACCCGGCCGTATATCTCATAAGATTGGGAAATAGCTCCCTTCCACTTTAACAAATTTAATAAATTATCATTTTTGTTTATATTTATAGCACTTATATATACTTAATTAATTAATTATTTATATTCATATAAAATTAACCACTATAATGTACTTCTATATTTCTTCAATGCAATAAATAAAATTATTTACCTCAAAGTCCTTAATCTCTCAAGTGATGTCTCTTAAGGATGAAGCGACCAACCATTGTACACGAAATATAAAAAATGCTGACGTGAAGAGTACTTCTCTGGTCAAATTATGTTGTTAAAGATAATTTTATAGCATTCTTAACTTATACTAAATTTTTATGTAAACCAAAATGGTATCTAAATTGCATAATAATTAAAAATTTCATTAAAAGGGATTAAGAGTAATTTAAGGGATAATTCATTTAAACTGCATTTGTTACTCAGAATTTAATTTAAAACATTTCTTTGAAGTACATAGTTTGATAATAATATTACGAAGTCAAGAAAAACAAATGAGGAAAGGGAATGTAGTAAAAAATATTTGTTTAAAAATGTTTAAAGTAAAAATAAAAAGAGTTCTCTTTTGGTTTTGTTCATATTTTCTTGGTTTTGTTCATATTTTGAAAACTATTCGTCTAAATAAATCGACAAAATTCAATTTTTCACAAATTATGCAACATATATACATTTTTAATGTAAGATCAATACTTTAGGTTTAGGATATTTAAGTTAAAAGAAGTGCTACACGGGTATGCGGTCTCAAAGAAACGGTCTGGAGAGGAAACAAATGGACGAAAGACGATCTCACTCTGGAAGTTCTACTATATGTATAATGTATATGGAGATTTTAAGGAGCTTAGTTACATCTTATGCAGTTTTATTCTTTTATTTTTGCTTCTTGAACATTTACTATAGTAATAAATAATATTTTTATATTCAACCAAAATATTGACATTATATTTAATTGAAATACATATATCATAATATAAGCAAAGTTTATATTTGTATTTGAAGCATATAAAATGTCTTACAGGAAATTTATAGAAGTTCTGTTATACATGAAGATTACTTGTACGTGGATTATTTAAAAGCACAGGTTCTCTAAGGCGTAGACTAGAAAAATGTGCATTACACATGCTAAGCTTGATATCATTAATGTTAGTTTACAACGACACGAGTTTCTTGAGTGCATACCCAACGACGCAGATAGACATAAGTTTTAACTAGGACAAGCTGACGCACTAACTTCATTTGTAAAATAAAAAAGAAATATATATTAGATATATTTAGTTAGTATTATATATCTCTATATCTCTATAAATATTACATAATATATGCTTTTATCTTTGTTAATTTAAAAAAAAAACATTTCTTTCCTTACAATGCTATTGTAGAATAATAAAATACTTTTCTGCGTGCTACATTGACATCGTGACTTTGATTTTCACAGAATCAATGTTTATATTATTGTACAGAAGGAGCCCTTTTCTTTAATTTCGGTAAATGCATTTACGCATACCACCTGCATTCATACAGGTGGTTGTGTGGAACTCGCCGCTAGAAAAATCAGTGTACCCACTAAATCCATCGGAACTTCCCCCGTCTTAATGGGGTGTCGTAAGATTGCTTAAGTACTCAACCACGATGCCCCGATGGCAGGCCTGACGAAGCAGACCACAATTACCATAGAGTTGCTCCAACAGTCTACTCTGTTTTCAGAGAAGTATCAAAAGCAACCCGCATGGTACGCCGCCCACCGAAGTGGGCCAAATCCCAGAGTGTCTCTTGGCTTCACGCCTGACTGGATTATCAGACGCTAATGAGCCCTTACATACGATACGATAAGGACCCTGTCTCAGAATAAATATTGAGACCATATTTGTATCGATAGTTTTTATCATTAGGTTTTTTATCGTGCTTCGTAAGGAAATATAACTGAATAATATATTATACACTAGCGACTCCCTCTTGCTTCGCTCGGGTTCATCCCTAGCTTGCTTCCCAGTACAAACTTTCATCCCCATTTTAACCCCCTAAGGGATGATTTCCGGGATAAAAAGTATCCTATGTCCTTCCCACGGTCTCAAACTATCTTCTTATCAAAATTCCATCTAAATCGGTTTAGTAGATCCAGAGATTACCCCCTACAACGTCACAAACTCACAAACTTACAAACTCACAAGCTTTATCTGTTTATAATATTAGTATAGATATAGTGTATCAAAATGTTTCTATACTAGAAAGAATATTTTAAAATAAGGCTGGCCAAAGCTCCACATAATATTTATAATATGTACATATTTAACTTTTACATACAGGGTTTTTTGAATCAGAACTAAACAGCCAACTTTATATTTAAATGAAGAGACTTTTTCTTAAGCCGCTTAATACCAAACCGAAAGCGTCAAAGGAGCTTTTACAATTTAGGCTTTCTTTAAATTTGTTCGGTAAGTGAATTTTTGTGGGCAACATTTTGAGCATGGCGCTTTGAGAATTGTCAAAAAGAAATAATTACATTTACTCAAATGTTTGATAAAATGAAATCTACCAATGATGAATATCAGTTGTTTATATATTTAAAGGAACACCAACAGTGTACTGTATAATAAGTGTATTGTATAACATAGTATCAGTTTTCTCATAGGTACATCTATTCACACCACTGACGGAATAAACAACGATACCTTAATTTACGTTATTTATTATAAAAACTATATTAATGAGATATAATTATTAATTTTAACCAAATATTATTTGGAGTAATAAACGTCTAAATTAATCATGTGATAAAAATTAACTGTTAACTATTTTGGACAAAAATTTTGTGTAGATTTGTTGATGATAAATAAACCTATTTTTTAAATCAAATAATAAATTAGTAAGTATATTTCTTAATTTTTATAAATTTCTAATGGGGTCGGAGGTGGGTATATATTTTTTTTTATTTTTGATTTTTACTCATAAGCATTTGTTATTTAAAAAAGTCTATAATGGTACATTTTTTAAATTACTAATATAGCGAAAAAAATAGCATATGGCACAATTTTAATTAAATTTGGGCCCTGAGAGAGTGGGTTGTGATGTTTTTAATTGCAAAAGTTATGGAGAGTCAAAAGTTATAAGCCCTCTTTTAATATATTCAATACCAAATTACATATAGTGTTTATAAAAAGTTTGTGTATCTTTTTGTAATAAATTATCCTCTTTGGTCGAAAATTCACCCTTTTGTAACAATTATGGTTTTCTTGTTTTAAGATTTCAATAACTTTACTAGAATAAAATACGTGTAGTATCTATAATAATTTTTAATATGTGGAGGTATGATTACAAAAAAAAATTTTTTGTAAAATAAAAGTTAAATGAACACTTTTACCTGAGAAACAAAAATATATAATTATAAAAATTTTCACGCTTTTAATCAAAGCGTGCGTTACTTTTAGAGTTTGTAGACTAAATAGAATTAAATATGCGAGTGAAGCCACTGACTCTTTTGAGTTATTTGTCTTGTTAAAACAAACAAAGATAGTAAAAAATTTCTTCACGTTGGTGTTGTAATGTATCTTTGATCACTTAGAATTTCATAGATAAATTTATGCTATATTGTCTGTGCATACTCTAATGTAAAGCATTGTAGTTGTATTTTTATGGCACAAAATCTAAAATACACTTATTCACCCAGCGTTTTGTGATGGCCATAAACTGGAGGTACTACGATTAAACTCGTTATATTTGTTGAATACAAATGTCCCTGTTTAACTCGCTTCCCTAACTTTAGACTAAAAAGTAGCATGGCCTTTTTGTCAGCGAAGATAACGCAAGATAAGTAGGTCTAAGTGATGATGTCGAACCTCTGTGGAGGTTTTGTTAGCATATAAAGACTCAAAATGAACTATTGTCGTTCCGTTTAATCCTGTATCATCCGATGTTATGATATAAAAAAAAATAAAAAAATATTACTAATACATAAACTGATTTATATTAACCACCTAACTAGCAATAAAATAAGTATTCAGCCCTTTTTAACGTGTTAACGTGCCACTGCTGGGCACGGGCCTCCCTTCAATGCGAGGGGCATCAGGCCATATTCTACCACGTTGGCCAAGTGCGGATTCGTCAACTAAACATGTTTTTTGAAAATTTGCTAGGTTCTATCAGAAATGCAGGTTTGCTCACGATGTTTTTCTTCGCTGTTAAGACAAGTAGTAATCATGTTGGAAATAATACGCACATAAAGATATCAGAGGTGAGAGACCTGGGATTTGAACCCGCTTCACTCGTCTTAATCGAGCGCGTTACCACTGGGCTACAACATCAATAAAATATATATAATGATAATAACAATAATATAATCAGGACATTTAATCTACCAAATATATGTACATTATAACATGCTTCTGCTATTGCAATTTCTTGACAATGTTAGAAACTCGATGTGACATGTCTTAGGTATGCATCTAAGCACCTAGGTGCATGTTCATTGCAAAGCTGTACACATACCATATACCAGGGATGAAAATTATATAAATGTATAATATAAATAAAGAATATTATAAAGTATAATATAAATAATAGTAAAATTCATGCTTATGAAAATTTAACTACTAAGAGTATTTCCTCAGTAGAAATTTTCGTTTTTACAGTAATTAAAGTGGATAAAATATACATATTGTGGGGAGCATTATATTGAGGAATTTTTACATTAGGATCAACTTATTTTAAGTCATAAAATAAGCTGTGTATAAAGACAGCAAAAAATAATTAATTATTCGCTTCTCCTTGACGCGCCCACGAGCATACAAAGAAAAAGCTAAAACTCGGTGGTTTGGTTTTACTTCATCGTAAAAACCGATTTTATGTTGAAATATTCCGTATACAGCCCGTTTCTATTTTAATACAAGTATATATAGTATTCAAAGGAAACTTATTGAGCTAAAAATACTCACTGGTATTATTGAATGAATATCTTTGTACCAAGCAACTGAATAGGCTATGGATAGGGCATAATATTGTATATCGTCACGTAGCAAATTTATTGTTAGCTAATAATACTGCTAACGATATTTCCTTTGAAAATATTGACCAATTTAGTTTTTATAATAATACTCTTACACTTACTTTACTTTTTACTTTTTACAATGATTACTCTTATAATGGGTTGGTTTAAAGTAGTTTAAACGCAGTCACCAACCAGAAACCAACTAACGCTGTTATAAACAATGAGTATCATCATAAAAATATTGGACGTTGCTACCAATGGTATCTATCGTGATTTCCTATAGGCTCTTCAAGAGACGTGCACTCACTATTCCCTTTCTTTACAGGTAGAGAATACACTAGTGCTAGTATTAAATCAACTTTCTGTACACTTTTTATATTTTGTGAAATACTAGCGACTCACCCTCGCTTCGCTCAGGTTAGTCCTTAGCTTGCTTCCCAATACAAACTTGCATCCCCATTTTCACCCCTTAAGGGATGATTTTCGGGATAAAAAGTATCCTAAGCCATTCCCAAGGTCTCAAAATATGTTCTTACCAAATTTCATCTAAATCAGTTCAGTAGATCCAGAGATTACCCCCTACAACCCCACAAACTCACAAACTTTACCTCTTTATAATATTAGTATAGATATATTATCAAAAAATTTACCGAAGTTATTTGCTGACCTGTAAACTAATTATTTATTCTGAAAACGCTAGGTTTCAACTATTCTGTTTAACTGTACAGTCTGTCGGATATACTCTAGTGTATGGTTGACTAAACTATGCATGCTTTCGGTGTATTCCATATACACCTCACGTTCCAGTATTACCAATTGATTACATTTTCCTTATATTTTGAATAATTGAAACATCAGGCTAAATCTACTCTAGTAGGATAGACATAAATTATTATTATTGAATTATATACGTATAAATACAATATGTACCTGCTTATGTAATTCTGTAATAACAACTATATCTTATAACATCATTTTAATTAATATTAAGGACCCTAACATTTACTTAGTCCTTGGACTACAAATTATAAATTATCTTTAAATAAGAAGGCTTCTATTTAATTAATAAATATCTGTAAATACCGAAATGATGACTGATTTTTATGTAGTAAAACAATATGTATTCTAAAAATAAATAAATGATATTCTAGTTTGTTGAACAATGATATTTTATTTGGTTTATTAATAAACATAGTAAGTAGTAAACCAAGTCTTTTTATAAATGATTAGCGACTCAACCTCGTTTCGCTCGGGTTCGTCCCTAGGTACGTTTTAACGGTTCCCTTACACTGTGAAAAACAAAAACAAATCTATCCGATAGTAACCGTACATTTTTCTAGGATAAAAATTAATTTTGTGCTAATCCAGACTATAATCTATCACTGTGTCAAATTTCATCCATCATCCATCCATCCAAGCTTTCGCATTTTTAATATAATATTAAGGGGAGTCATTTTTGATTATCTTTTTTATATCTACGTCATCCACGTGACTATATATCTAATACGAACGATATCATGTTCATTTTAACAGGCAGTGGTAATCGGAAATAATGCTATACTAACTCATGCTGTCTATACAAAATGTTACGCGGATTAGTTGCAGGGTTATAAAAGGACAACATAATATGCAAACATACATACCACATTCATAATTTATAATCCATATCCATACTAATATATTATAAATGTTATAGTGTGTTTGTTTGGTTCTTTGTCCTTTTTTCACGTCGAAACAGATTGACGGATTGGCGTGACGGTTTTGTGTGATGATAGTTGTAGGGCTGGAGAGTAACATTAGCTACTTTTTACCGCGGGAAATTATCTCCTTTCCACGGGATAACACGTTATAATACTGCCCAAAAAATATTTATGATCAGAATTACTTGAAACTTGGTATTAATACTTTTCAATACAACTAATTAAATACGTGTATTAACATTTTTCAAAATTCATCCTATTAGGTTCTAAAATATGGGTTGAAAGTTAGTATGAAACCTACCTTTTTAGAGGTTTTTTGTGTAGTTTTAGCGCGAGCGAAGCCGCGGGTTCTGTTAGTATTATCATAAATTACATTAATTTTTGGCCATGTTATTAAAAAAACAACAGTGCACGATTTCTATTTACCCGACCTGGGTTCTAAATAACAGTGATAAAAAAGGTATCGCAATTCAAATTTAACGTTACTTATTTGGCTATTACTGACTTTCAAACGTCGTATCGCTTTGAAGTTACGGGCTAATGGAAATGATTTTGATTTTTTACTTGATATAAACTCAAAAGCAATGTAGGGTATATTATTTAGGAACAAAATATTGGAATTTTTATCAATATTAAAGTAAGCATTTCATCTTTGATCTTGTGATTTCTAAAGAAAAAATGAGATAATTCTAAATATAATAAGTATTAAATTGAGTGTATTTATAGTCCATGATTTAAATCTAGACTCCATTTAAATAGAATTAACTAGCATTGCCCGCGGCTCCGCCCGCGTTCAGATGACCAAAATCCAAATTGTATATTAATTCAAGCATTAAATTATTATATTTTTTTCTATTATAATACATATATATCATAATCAAAAGCATAAAAATAATACTAATATTTTAAGTGACGTACAAATAGTACTTACTTTGCTTAAAATAATGATAATGTCCTCCTGATCGATTCCGTCCACGGCGGCCAATCTCATTGAGATTAGCCAACTGCGCAGGAGAAACAATAACTCTAAATGTAACCAAAAATAATCTAAATATTTGAAATTTCATTATTATTTTGTAGTTTTTGTCAGCTTTTCCAGTCCCATGGTAAACGGGCGGGGATAAAGGCAGCTTATGTCCGTCCCCATGATGCAATCTATCTTTGTCAAACTCATCGAAATCTTTCAGTGATAAACGCGAAAAGATAACAAAATGACCGTCAGTTACTTTCACGCTTGTAATATACATAAGTATGATTTTGTGTCAACAAAGTTAATAATAATAAAATAAAAAATTCTACTTATATTAAAGAATATAGTATTAACAGTGCAATTTTATTTTATTTTTATTTATACAGAAATTAAATCAATCCAATATCTATATATAAATAGAGAAAGGCAAAATAGTTGAGTACCTTTTTCTCCTCTGTCACCTAATTTTTTTTGTTTAGTTGCTATTAAAGAACTTTAAGTGATTAATAAAAAAGTTTTCTAAATTCATATAATATATTTTCCACAAATTTTCATTAATGATTTTTGTTGAATTTTTACCACTGGGCGAATACTATATAAAATAATAATATTAATAGAATAAAATTATAGCATAACAAATCTTAAAACTTATATCGCAGAAGTAATCTGAATTCTCTACAATAGTTAAAAGATCAACGTACAATCTTTCGGCTTTTATATAAGGATTAATCTATCAGCGACTTTCATGCATAATTATCGCTTATTTAGGTCATTATTTAAATTAGCCCCATCTATTAATTAATTTCAAGTTTTTATAGTCATTTTTGCAAATAAATAAACAGTGACAGACCTAACACTAGGTACTATAAAGAGGTAAAATATCTCTTTTTTAGTTTAAAAAGTATTTATCTGGCGGCTTTGCCTACGACATTTGCAGATTTACTCCACTCTCGTAGGTCCTAACGTGATGTAAGATAGCCTTTAACTTTCCTTAATAAATAGGTTCCTAAATAAAACATACCTATAAGATTTTTTTTAATCCGGTTAGTAGATCCAGAGATTAGCGCTTTCAAACAAAAAAAAAATAAACTATCTTATATATTAAATACTAGCGGCTCACCCTCGCTTCGCTCGGGTTCGCATCTAGAAAAACACTAATGAAGATCTATTAGTTTCCATGGGAACTGTTCATTTTCCCGGAATGAAAAGTACCCTGTTGTTTAACCGGCAATATAAGGGATCAGCTTCCAAATTTTACTAAATTAGGTGCATAAGTTGTTATGTACTAAGCTGTATAAGTTACTATAGTTTTTTTACTATCCCACGGGAACTATTTAATTTTCCGGGATAAAAAGTATCTAAGATATTGCCCGGGGATATAAGGTACCACCATGCAAAATTTCATTTAAATTGGTCCAATAGATTCGGAGATTAGCCCGTACAAACAGACAAACAGACAGAGAAACAAAAAATTTGAAAAAAATCTGGATTTGTTATATTTGTCTTCTTATATCCCCCTGACTCGGTTTTTAGCATTTTTTTGCTATGTACAGACAGTCGACCTCTACTGTTTTATTATAGTATAGATAGAGAATATTTATCATTGTTTATTGAGATTAGCGTCGAGAGGGTTTGACATGGACAGGTGTATTGTGCAATGACCCACGAAGTAGGCCACTACTGGAATCTGAAACTGTGAATCGCGCAATTTACTCTCGTGCCAGTGTGCCAGGCTAATGAATGTAACATCATTACGTAGTCGATCTAGGATATAGAAAATTTGTATTTTTATTTTTGGTGTAATAAAGGATTAATAAATAAATAAATAAAAATTCATAGACATATGACGTTGACCACAAGCTCAAGCCTAAGGCTGTGAGACCTACAGTACTAAATAAAAAACAAATTTAAATATTTTATAAAGTTAAAGAAAAACTAAGCTAAGCTGTATAACTATTATAATAATTTACACATACTAGCAACTCACCCTCGCTCCGCTTGGGTTCGCTCCTAGTTACTTAAAAAATGGGGGTTGGGGGTAGAAGGGTGAAAAATACTTTACGACCTATTCTCATACCTACCAAATATACAAAAAAAAATCATTAAAATCGGTCGAGCTGTTTCGGAGGAGTGCCACCACAAACACCGTAAGAAGAGATATTTATATATAAGATAATTTAATTGTGAGGCAGTGGTAGCCCAGTAGTAACACGTTCGCTTGGGAATCCGGATAAAGTGGGTTAAAATCCCGGGTCTCGCACCTCTGAATCTATTTTTATGTGCGAATCATTTTCAACATGATTAAAACTTGTCTTGCGGTGAAGGAAAACATCATGAGGAAACCTGCATGTCTGAAAAAACCTAGCGAGTTTTCTAAAGACATGTGAAGTCCACCAACTCGCACTTGGCCAGCGTGATGGACTAAGGCCTGATCCCTCTCGTATTGAAGAGAGGCCCGTGCCCAGCAATGGGACGTTAAAAAAGTCAGAATAAAAATAATAAAATTGTAACTCAGCCGAATCTGTAATGTAAATATTTTTTGGAAAATCTTGAAATAGCAACATGACATGGTATGCACTAGTATGCACAACAATCACAATAGGACGTTTCTGTGAAAAAATAAACTTAAATGTCAACAAAATAGATTATGAGAGATTTTATTTTTCAATCATACGAGTATAATTGGTTCAGATTTATAACAATTATATACTTTTTACTTAAAAAGTTTAATTATACGTACTTAACAAACAAATTTGTTCCCAATTATTATTTTTAATAACATGAAACGATCTCTAGGGTCTTTTTTATATCTTATCAGATACTTCTGACAATTTTCGGCTTATTAAATATATGTAATTACCGAAGTTTTCACATTAATATTATGAACAAGCTGTGACTTTAGTTAGTACTTCGTTATTCTTCATTTAAAGTAAGGTAAAGTTTATAATGTGTATAAAGATGTTGATGATGTAAACTTTTGAACCGTACCAAATTTTGTATTTCAACATATGTATTAATTAAAGTTATACAATATTAACCTGAAGTATAATCACACATTTTAGATTTTTTTCTTTGATAATTTTACTTATTTACTAATTGGGTTAAAAAGTACAAGATATTTTTAAAGTAAGGAACAGTCGGATTGATGGACAGCCTTAATAGTAAAGTAATAAATATTAGCGTAGCCTTACTAATATAAAAAAATAATATAAATTAAGCAGGTTTTTAAACACAATGATCCACAATTTTTGTGTCAAAATAAAAAATCTCAAAAGAGAAGCTATCTCTAATTAGCATTATTTAGGAAAATAATTCACATATTCGCAGATTATAATGTTCTAAATCTGAGCTATTTTATCTGTCAAGCGTCTTTTTAGGTCTAATATAGAGGTATGTATTTCCAGAAAATTGTTTATTTTTCTTTTTATAATAAGATTGCTGAAACATTGACAGATTCGTGAAGGGTCTGTTTATTTAAAAGAAAACTTATCAAAAATAGAAATAATAAGATTTCCATGTAGCTAACAGAGTGGTTAACGGAAGAAAAGTGGCTAACACTTAATCACTCAACGACCGCGGAAACGGCGGCGCGTCAGTTAGCAATAGATTTCTTAGAATTCTAATTAATTTCTTGGAAATTTACCTAGGGGTGTTAAAAAGATGAGCGTCCATTATAAAAACATTATACAACCTTCTACAGTTTTTAATTCGGTTAAATACTCGTAGATGCAAAGCAAAATTCATGCAACCACACTAGCACTATAAAATATTTTAAACTCGTATCTAACAATACGCTGTGCATGTCTACTACATATATAATGGAATTCTAACTACGCCGAATCTGTACATTAATATTTTTAGGAGAATCTTTTTAAAATAGACATTATTGTCGATACAGAGGCCGAATTTATAGTTTTTAGAGTTTTTGTCTGTCTGTCTGTCTGTCTGTGACCGCATCACGAAAAAATCACTGGACAGATTTTGATGAAATTTGGTATGAGGATAGATGGTTATCCGAGTCAACATATAGAATACTTTTTATGCGGGAAAATATCTCATCTCTGAGCTGCACGTTAAAACGTAACGAGTGTAGCAAGGGTGAGTTACTGGCGAATAATGAATGAATGAATGAATGAATTACTCTTTATTGTACACCCAAAAAGAGAAAAAGAAAATTTACACATTATAGAAGAAGGCACAAGAGGCAGCCTTATCGCTAAAAGAGCGATTTCTTCCAGGCAACCTTTAGGTGTAGGAAATATTACTAAGATAGAAGGGGCGCGAATAACAAATTAAAGAGACAGTAGAAAGATTATATATTTATACATATACGTATCATACAAATATATAATATGTACAAAATAAATATAATTAACCAATACCTAAATACTATAACTACATATATAAATACTATGCCTATATAATACATATATAAAGATAAAATATAAAAAGGCGAGTTTAACAAGATTAGTGACTAAAATATAATAATAATATATATTATTTATTTTCACTAAATATATTTTTTGTTATTTTTATTTCCTCAAATTAATATATTTAATCTCATAATACATTATCTATTACGTTCATATCAAATTCTAAATTATATACCTATTCTAAATATAATTTTGTATTAATTGCAAAATAATGCATTTTGCTTAAAAAAATAATGCTAGGAAATACATGTACCTATTCAGAATGTCTACAATAATATTAGTAGCATATTGGTAGCTGAGTATTATGAACTGGTCACTTTTACATGAGTGATGAGTATGGTTAAGTAAGTACCTTGTTGTATGGCATATAATTTTGTGCGGGCTGCTCCTACATTGGTAATAACCGGGTGTCTATTTTAGGCATAATATAGTTTGGTAATAGATATCGATCCTTGCACATTAATAATTAATAAGCGTACATCTAATTAGGGTATACTTATCTATAGATATTATAAAGAGGTAAAGTTTGTGAGTTTGTGAGATTGTGAGTTTGTGACGATGTAGAGGGTAATCTCTGGATCTACTGAACTGATTTAGATGAAATTGTAAAAAGATAGTTTGAGACCCTGGGAAGGACATAGGATACTTTTATCCCGGAAATCATTCCTTAAGGGGGTGAAAATGGGGATGAAAGTTTGTATTGGGAATCGAGCTAGGGACGAACCCGAACGAAGCGAGAGTGAATCGCTAGTATATAATAAAGCTGAAGAGTATGTTTGTTTTGCTTTAAGTGCTAATCTCCGGAAGTACTGGTCCGATTTGAAAAGATCTTTTTGCGTTATATAGACTACTAGCATTGCCCGCGGCTCCGCTCGCGTTCACATGACTAAAAACCAAATACTTAGGTTTTACGCATTAGTATACCTAGTCTTACATATACCAATTTCATTGCGCACCGAATTATCGGTAAATAGGTAATCTCGGTGATTGACAATGCGACAAAGGTTCTCCGTTAATCTTATATTTGATTTCTATACTTCTGTTTTGTTTGTTTGTTTGGTTTTGGGTGATAAACACTTATACTACTGAATTAATTTTAATCATTTATTTACTAACTAGAAGAACCCGCGGCTTCGCTCGCGCTAAAACTACATCAAAACCACTAAAAAAGTAGGTTTCATAAAAAAAATCATCCCCTATTTTACCCCCTTATAGGATGAATTTTGAAAAAAGCTAAACCATGTATTTATTTAATTTTATTGTAGAGTATTAATACCAAGTTTCAAGTAATTCTGATCAAAAATAGTTTTTTGGATTGTATTATAACATGTTTTCCCATAGGCATGAGATAATCTCCTGCGGTAAAAAGTAGGCTATGTCACCCTCCAGCCCTCCAACTATCTTCACACAAAAAATCATGCCAATCCTTTAACCCGTTTCGACGTGAAAGAAGGACAAACAAACGCACTTTAACATTTTTAATATTAGTACGGATATTACCTATAGACGTACCGAGCGAAGCGAGGATAAATCGCTAGTGCTAAATATAAATTTAATAATAGAATAAGCTGGCACGGTATTATAAAACTGCTTCCATTAATCCTGTATTAACAAAAAATGTTCCGTAAGTCATCCGACCGCAGACAGCTGCCCTTTCACGCTCCGTGAGCTTTAGCTAAGGTTGCTTTTCTCGTTTAAAGCTATTATAACTTCCGCATCGAGTTTATAAAAGTGCTTAGTACTGTATATTCGAAGGATTATCTTGATGTGTCGCAATTGATATTACATTAACTTGTGTTTGTTATGTTTAGTCTATTACTGTGTAAACAGACAGATGAATGAATATTTTTTGGAAAATCTTATTGAAATAGATATTATTGTCGATGCAGAGGCCGAATCTATAGTTTTAGAATTTTTGTTGTCTGTCTGTCTGTTTGTTACTACATCACAGAAAAACTACTGGAGGGATATTGATGAAATTTGGTATGCTTATTGCTGGTTATCCGGGTCAACATATAGGATACTTTTTACCGCGGGAAAATATCTCATTTCTGAGAAAAAATACAAAAACTGCATTGTAAGAGTATTCTAATATGTAAAACCTAAGAATTTGCTTTTTTGTCATCTGAACGCGGGCGGAGCCCTGGGCAATGCTAGTATGATATATTTTTAAAATAATTTTTCATATCTGATTAGTAGTTAGAGATTAGCGCGTTCAAACAAACAAACTCTGACTCTTTATAATTTTAGTGTTAGATTTAATTAATCGCAAATATATTAAAAATCATTCTTTCATATTTATGGCAATTTACGAAATGCGATTTAGTTTTGCAGTAGTCATAGTTTCAAAAAAAATATTGACCGCTGTCGTTTTAAATAAAGAATATTACGTATTATCGCTTTAGTTATCTATAGTAATATAATGAAGAGTAATTTGTATGTACGGGGTAATCTCTGGAACTACTGAACCGATTCCATTAATTCTTTCACCAATAGAAAGCTACACTATCCCCGACAGATAAAGGGTATAATTTATTTTGATTTCAAAAAGTTTTCACTTTTAAATCTTTATATTTGCAAAGCAAGTCAGAGTAAAATGCGCTAAATAGCCCCTTTACCGACCTGCGCTGGGCAAATCGTTGCCTGTATATGAAAATATTTTTTTATTATTAGGCAGGAATCCGAGCGAAGCGAGAGTGAGTCGCTAGTGTTATACCTATCTTTTATACCCAATTACATAAACACAAACTTTCATCTAAATTACATTCATTTTTGTATTTGTTTCATAGTCACTAAGCAAATCACAAATTATCCTACAAATTATTTTTTTACACCCTATTACTATATTATTTACATATTTATAGAAAAACTTAATTTAGGGACAAATGTTTTTTCTACTCTTTGTTATCTAATAAAGAATAAATGATTCTAACAATTGTACTTTGTTTTCTAGTTGAAAAGTTTTCCACTCATTGTAAGATTGTCGTACATCTCAAGATTTTATGGAACACATACTGGTTTAACATATTATGTAGGTTTATACAATATTTTTATATATAATTTAGTAAGATGAATAGTTTAAGTTTATATCTTCTTCTTTTCAGAAAATGTAAACTTTGGCTATGAAATAAACTTCTACAATGAATTCTTAACTATCATGAAGAAATTCATTAAAATATAAATATGCTCGTATTTTAAACCGAGCAACTTATCAACAGATATTAACAGTACGGGAACTTTAGCTGAAAATATTAACAGCGTCTGATATTTTTCCTTACGCTTTCCTTATAACTAGGCATAATAGAAACTGTACCGAAAGTCAAGTTAACATCAAACCAACCCCAGCTAGGTCAAAATTGAGCTCTACAAACTGTATCTCAGAAAGCTCCATAAATAAATAAGCACCTGAATAAGACAAATGCACGCTTGACCGACTTTCTTCAAGTGGCGGAGATATCATTTCACTTGTATTCACGTTTTGGAAACATTTTCAAATAAAAGAAATTATATCAAATATTCAATTTATTCCTTTGGATGTTTATTCTAGTTTAAATATCAGAAGTTCTAGTAGTATTTGTAAGTTCTATTAAAAGATTTAGCCTCATACGATAATTTGATATTACTTATGGTTAGAAAACTAAAATATTTATATTTTAATTGAACCTTCGCAGTATCTTTTTGTTTATTTATGTATTTTAACCGTGTGAATATCGATGATTATAAGATTATTTGAGTGAAATATATATAGTTGGTAAAAGTATGCAAATGCTTTCAGTGTACAAAGTCGAAGTGATTTTTTTTAATCAGGATAGAAATAGCACATTCTCTTGTCGTAACTAACAACTTGGAAAAGGAAATGCTACAATCTCATAAAATACTTATAAACATTTCTTTGCTGTTTTATTCTGTTATCTTTTCTATGTATGGTTATTTTTATTGAAATTTGTAAAAGCCTGGAAGCGAAATGTATCTCATTTATTTGCATATAATTTTAGTTACATTACAGAGTATTGCACAAAAATAATAACATTTTCTCAAGAAATTCTCGTTCTAAAAGTTAAAAAATATCGTCAAGGTTAAAGAGCAAACGTCGTCATTTCTTCGCGAACCATAAGTACCTACCTGCAAACTGAGTCGAGAGCTAGCCAGCCTTTTAGTGGATAGTACTGACTCTCACATGTACATATGTGTTGAAAAGATTAGATGGTATACGATAAGGCATTTGCCAACGTAAAAAAATATATAAAAAAATAAATATTGATAATTATACATCATATTAGTTTTGTATGCAAATACAAAGTTAAATCTAAAGAAGATAAAAAATGATTCAATAGAATAAAGAAAAAAAGCTCATTTCAAATATTAAAGTGTCGTCAAGCTTAAAGAGCAAAGGTGGTGATATTCCTCGCGAACCAGAAATACATCAAGTCGCCTTAATTCCGGTTTTACCTGCGGCTATGTTCCAAGCAACGAGAGGAAACATAGGAATTGCGTTTTAGTTTCTTTATTTTTACAAAATATTGAAGATAGAGTTGTAGAGCGTGTAAACGTGTGTTAGAAATAAAGTTGAATAAATATAAGGTGTTTTACTTAATATGAGACACAGACATCAGCAATGACCAGATACAAATATGTTTTTGACGATCACGGTTATTACGTCGGAGGTATTGAGTTCGATTCCTGAAAAGGGTTAATGTTTGTATAAATTATCCATAAAGAATCGCATATTATAAAAACTAAGAAGAGTACGTTATAATGAGTGTATTGTTTTTCACCATATCGATGTTCTAATTACTTCTATAAATATATGCCAAATCTTACTCACTGATTGGGTGAGTGTAATTAATCTTATCTAACGTAGAATCAACTTTAGGAAGTCAATCACACACTATTTTCATTAAAACATTTATATAATAGTAAATATCATAATTATTTTACAGGCATATTTCAGTATAACAAATTGGTAGTCCGCCATAATTTCATTGACAAATTCATGTTTGGCCAAAATGGTTTGTTTAATAACAAATATTGTAGTTGTGTCAATTTGTATAACGAACACTGATCTTTTGAATGAAACAAGCATAGCGTCAATAATAAATGTACTTTTAAATATAAAGCATTTATTTACATCATGAGCCTTTTATGCCGTAAAGCTGTTTTTTTTATAGTTTTATTTGTTGTATTTCACAAATAGAAATGTCGAAAAAACTAGTTTGATAATTCATATCTATACATATAATAAAATTATAACTAAGCCGAATCTGTGCATTAAATATTTTTTTGGAAATCTTATTGAAATAGACTTTATTATCGATACAGAAGCCGAACCTATCGTTTTTAGGATTTTTGTCTGTCTGTCTGTCTGTTACCGCATCACGGAAAAACCACTGGAGAGATTTTGATGAAATTTGGTATGGTGATCGCTGGTTATCCGGGTCAACATATAGAATACTTTTTACTGCGGGAAATATCCCATTTCTGAGAAATCTATACTAAAAGTTAAAACGTAAGTAGGGACGAACCCGAGCGGAGCAAGGGTGAGTCGCGGGTTGATTATAAAATCGATATACTTATAATGGAGTATATAAAGATAAGGTACTTATCATAAACAAATATTATATAACATTCCAGATGCCGCTTTTCAGTTAAACGTGATTCAGTTCGCGTAAAGCGCATTTGTTATGAGGGTGCAATCTACGTGATTTATAGTATAGCTGTAGAAATGTATATAATATCGCCGATTTTACCAACTTTTTTATTAGCATCTCTTTATTATAATACTTCTTATTTAAATAACTTTATTTTACCCAAACAAGAATAGAAAGTTATACTAAATAGGCAACTGATATTACATTATGTTAACTGTAACAACTGTTATAGAATTGTTACTATATAAACTATATTTTACAATCGTTGTAGAATAGAAATCTAAAAATAGCCTAATGATTAAATTTCATTTTAGATATTTATATAAGAGATTTTATTCTGCAGAATGACTCTTTAATCAGACCTCGAACACAAACCCGGGGCCGCAGCCGCACCATAAGCTGAAAAAATGAGGTAATAAAAATAATTCAAGAATAGGAATATATGTTAACCTATTGTAATATTTTTCTATTCTATAATGTAATGGTTTCATATCAACCGTATTTTATCTCATTATTCGGTATTTTATCTCATTATTTACAATCGTCTGATCAATTTATTTCAGACAGAAAAAGAAACAATTATTGCAGAATAAGTTTATCTATCTTCGTCCTTTTTTACCCGACCGCGCAACAGGGTAATTTATTTATAAGTCAATGTATGTATGAATAAATAAATATATTGGGAAATTAACACATGGCACCATTTAGTTCCATGGTAAGCTACATGCATGGTAGGCTTGTGTTATGGATACCAGATAGTTGATACAGTACACGTATATAACTTTAAATACATACATAATATAGATATAAACACCCATGACTGGACTCAAACCCGCGACCGCTGGCTTAGTAAGTAGTAACTACAACAAACTGAGCTAAATGTGTCGTCGTGTTTATGTATGTATGTTCGTATTTAGCGTTCTAGAGACCAAACGCGTGGCCCGATTTTGATGATTTTATTGACATTATTAGATTCGTCTTGATAACGCGAGCATCATACATAATATGTACGTCTAGCGGCAAGGATGAAACGTGTATGTCTCCGACTGTATCACTACATAGTATAAAACAAAGTCGCTTCCCGCTGTCTGTCTGTCCCTATGTAGGCATGTTTAGATCTGTAAAACTACGCAATGGATTTCGATATGTTTTTATAAAATAGATAGAGTGATTCATGAGGAAGGATTAATTATGTATAATACATGCATATTACAGTACACAAAAGCCGAGAAATTCAAAGATTTGTATTTCATACTACTGGACAGATTTTGATGAAATTAGGTATGATGATAGCTGGTTATCCGGGTCAGCATATAAAATATTTTTTACTACGGGAAAATATCTCACCTCTGAGAAATTTACACCAAACATTAAAACGTTAATCGTTTATTTCTTAACTTTATTTCATAAGAAACCGGAAAAATAAATAAAAGGTAGTAAGTACGTAAACTAAAAGCAAATAAAGATATACACTGAGTCCAAACCAGACAGCGATAGATATTTAGGTGCTAAAACAAATATGTATAGTGTACATACACTATTTTTACAAGGATTAAACGTATGCTTTATATGCTAGATGTAGGTAATACATTCATTTCCACGTATTGGAACGTTTGACCCACATCTAAATACATATATTGATTATAATATATGTATTTTATATGAAAAATTAATACAGGTCTCCTAGTACGGCAACAGAGGCTACCATATATTTTGTGTCGACACAGCCTAATTTTATTTGAGGTCTAAAAACTAATTATTATGTATAATAATATATGTATGTTTGTTTTTGTATGTTATATTGTTTAGCGTTTTATGTGTCTTTATTGTTTCAACAAATATTATTATTATTATTATTTATTACTAGCAAAACCCGCGGCTATGCCCACGTTCAATAAAAAGAGCTCTTTTGATTCCCAATAAAAACTTTTATCTTTTATTTTCACCCCCTATGATTTCCGTAATAGAAAGAATTCTATGTTCTTCCCAGGATCACTTACTAAAACTATCTATCTTACTTAACTATATATCTTAATCAAACTATCTTGTTACCAAATTTCATCTAAATCGGTACAGTACAACCAGAGATTACCCCCTACAAACTCACAAACTTTATCTCTTTATAACATTAGTATAGACAAATAATAATACTATACTTAATATTAAATTATTATTAAAAAAGTTAAAACTTAAAAGAATAATGTGTGACAGTAAAATAAACTTAAATCACAGATCACATAATATTATACTAGTACTTAAAGCTACTTCTAGTATTCTTATTCCGAGTTCAAATCGGTAAAATGTACTACCCGCAATTTTTTTTTCATTAATATTAGCTGCTCGTTTATAATGTTATCTACGTAAAACTAATATTTTTCAGTAAATTAACTGTATTCTTTTGATTTTCATTGGATAATCTCAAAAATGTGGGATGGAATGAAGAAACTCCGGGATTTGAAATTGCTTCACTTGATTATGTACAGCTATCTTGAAAGAGAGAGCGTAAAAACAAAATATTTATCGATAAAAATGACAACAGAGAAGACGTTAACGTCAGTATTCTGTCTTTACAGAAATAGTGTTTAAAACATATAAAAAATATGTAATTTAATATAATATTTTGAATTTTGATAATATTTACTAAATTTTAGTAATATATTGTAAACTACTAATGCGACTTTGTTTTTATATACAAATAAATATTATGTAAATATGAAATTGCACTTAAACAGTAATAAATGTAAGCGCTTTTGATATTGCTTAAGTGCGTCGCGTTTTCATTTTACTGAATTAAAGAGCATGTTCTTTGTTTGCAATTTTCTTTTATGGTTATAGATATTCCATGTCTGCAATATAAACTTCTTTTTTTTAAATTTAAAACTTTCCAAATAATAAAAATGTATTTAAATTATATTATATTAATACAAACACTTAGTTATAAAACAAGACAAAACAAATATAGAATTTAAATTTTAGAATAACGTCTTGTTATGTTTATTTAAATATTTTAATTTTACTATGTCATTACTTTTTATGTTTTTAGTTAAATTTAATGTATTTAATGTCTAGGTATTGTTTTATTAGTAGTTTATAATATTAAACAATTATAAAAATTATTGCCTCATTAATTTGGCGTAGATTTGTTTGTAATCGCTTATAATTGTATTTCAAAACATTCTGCCAGTGTCGTGTATTGAGTAAGATTTACGGACCCTAATTTCTTTATCCTCCAAATTGTATTATTCCCCTCAATTACAAATTTTTACAATTTTTTTTTATAAAAAAAAATAAAGTCTTTATAAACTAAATAAACATTGATTTTATAAGAAGACCTACCTTTATGTCACAATATACCTATAACAATGATATCTCGTGCAAATGCTACGAGCTACGAGGCTTGTGTTATTGATACCAGATAGTTGATACACTACACACATAAAACTTTAAATACATACATATATAAATATAAACACCCATGACTGGAGTACAAACATTCTTGCTCAACAGACAAATGAATGCCCCCAGCGGGATTCGAACCCGTGACCCCTGGCACAGCAAGTAGGGTCCCTACAAACTGAGCCAAACGTGTCGTCATTAATCCTTAGTATAAACTATGTTATGTTTTTCCGTTGCAATTATTCGTTTTTCCTTCTTACAGGCAACATCAGAAGCCGGAGAGTGATTTAGGTTACCTGTTTTCTGATCATCATAATATACATAAGTGTTTTCCGTGGAACACTTAAGTGAATTGTAAAAAGTCACTGATGGACCCGGGTTATTAGGTCCTTTTTTTTAACTTGGGAAATGCATTTAATTTGAGCAGTTTCATGTGGGACTCACCGGCAATGCCAGTACTACCTACTAAAACCTCGCTTACTCCTCAACCACGAAGCACCAACGGCAGACATGCCGAAACAGACCACAACAACCCTATGGTTGTTGCTTCACTTACAAGTTGGTTGCTCCATGGTCCACTCTGCTATCAGAGAAGTACCAGAACCGAGGTGGGCCGTCTCCCAGTGCGTTTCTTGGCTTCGCACCAGGCTGTATTGCTGGGCTCTACTAAGCCCAACCTCGACAAGCTGAACGTACTTTGGGAGGATTGAGGAGGATATTAGGTCCTGGGTGAAGTAAGGACCGAAGATATATTTAGAATAATAATTACTAATTTTTAATAAATTAAATTAATTAACCGTTTAAATAAGCGATTTATAAATTTACATTTAAATATCTAATAGGTATTAATGTTTTACGATATCAAGTTTAACATAGAATAATCTCAGATTCATGATTATGACATTCAACCTTTGTGTAAGTGCTATTTAAATTATTAGGGCGATAACCTTACACTTTATATTACTTTTGTTTTTATTGCTGACATAAAAAGAACTATGCTAAAAATACACGATCATTTTATAGCCCGTCCATATTTTATGCTAGGTATTATGAATGAATAGCGAATTACTGTGATTTATTAAACAATGTAATATGATTATAAATTTTATCTTTGTATTTTTGTGAAATTGTAACTCGATATTGAACGTTTTATAGGTATTATTAGTAGTTTTCTTTTAACAGTTAGAAATGTTTATATAAAATGTTTGTGTTATAATTAAATTGAATAAAAATCAATCTGTGTGTTTTTAAAAAAGTATTATTAGGGGGCACAAAGCAGTTTAGTTTTTATTATTATAGAGGACTTCTTAGAAAAAATACTTTTTAATTTTTTATTAAAACATAAGTAAATAAAGAAATTCTTGCTATTTTAAATTATCACCTTATTTTTGACCATCATCCAATTGCTTCATTTTTAACTGAATAAATATATTATGTCGTGCATGAATCAATAAATATCCTAAATAATACCGTACTACACATAAGTATCTAGTACTCTAAGTCGGTCCATTACCGTATAGTATCAGTCAATATTACTATTCACCATCTTTCACCAAAAATGAAAAATATATTTTAGAAATATGAGAAATGAAAACAATAAAAATATTTTTGCTATAGAAATATATTATGTAAATGTGTTTATAAAAGTATAAATAGATGAGAAGATTTAGAGGGCAATAGCAATACGATATATTTTTTTATCTTTATTGCCTTATTTATATGTACAATTAGACATTTACTTTGATATATAGGAGTTAAGAATGATTTTGGAAATAGAAATATGTATAGTAGAGAATCTATCTAGTATGTACGCATGTCGCATACACATTATTCTGTGTGCAGTATGCAGTAATTAGTACTAGTGTTCGCCCAGTGGTTGAAAATCGGGCAAAATTATTATTGAAGATTAGAGGAACATATATACTCGCATGGATAAAATGTATCTATCTATATAAAAAATTACTTCCAAAAAATTTTTTTTTTCGATAACACTCGGTAATAGCTGCGTAAAAAAAAGAAAATCAACCGATTCTCTTTTTTTTTGCAGGCAAACAGATGAGAAAAAGGTGTTAGCTATTTTGTCTTTGCCTATTTATATATACATCTACAATAACTTGAGCAAAATGGTTTTATTACTTTAGTAAATACATTTGTATTTGTAAATGTACAAATTTTAAGTCAACGATAGCTCGGGTGGTTATAATCCTCATCAGATATCCGCAATCCTCTGTAATGTTTGTTGAGGGACATATAACTTTTAAATTTGCATAATTTTCGCCAACTTTAGGATTTCCATTAAGCGATTACATATAAAACTGCTTTAATTTAGGCCTATCATAAATTGATATCTAATAGCAATATGAAGAACAAAACCAATAAAGATCTTTTGTTGAACTAAAACTAACTGAAAAGAAAAACTAAATATTATAACATAATTTTAATAAGAATTATTAAAGTCTAATATGTTTTAGCTACTTTAAATTTGTAGCCGAATGAAAGTGTTTTCTTATCACATTTTGAAAATACAATTAAAAACACACACACACACACACACACACATATATATATATATATATATATATATATATATATATATATATATATATATATATATACATACTGTACAAGCTTTGAATCTGTTATGATGTTGAACTAACTATGTTTCATTATGTTATGTCGGAAATAAATTATGAATTCAATATAAGTTAGGATCAAATATCGCTGGTAATCGATATATGTATACGTATCTCCCTAGAGTAATAAAGTCCTTGATACGCATATTACCTGTATATATTGAGGTGGTTATGTTGGATTCAATGGATAATAAAGACAATACAATATAACCCACTAAACCCAACGGAACATCACCAGTCCTCAGCTACTTACGCAATCAACTACGACGCCCCGACAGCTAGTCTACCGGGCTAGACAACAACAACAATGATCAAGGAGTTGCTCCCACAGTCCAATCTGCTATCAGAGAGCTAGGAGTACCAGGAGCAGCTGGCATGGAATACCGAGGTGGGCCGCATTCCAGTTTGTTCCTGGCTTCATTCCCAGGTGGATTGCCGCACGCTAATAAGCCCTTGAATGACTATAAGGTGACCACAAGTAGGGATTGGTAATCGGTATTATTCCATGCTTAATAAAGACAAAAATATGCATTTTCAACTGTCCGAAAAACATCATAGTGAGAGAATAGGAACAAATCTATTTAGTACTTTTTAACTGATTCAAATTAAATGAAAAAGTCTGTTTTCGACGCGTTTGTTTGAATATAAATCGTCTGTCGGGCGGAATTGGCAATATTCCAATTTAATATTTACTTCTATCAGAAATTATTTAATTCATGCAGTCCAACATCATACGTGACATAGATATTTATTGTTTTAAATTACTCACAAAGTTTTAAGATTTATATTTGTGAAATAACAATCTGCCATCTTTGACTGATTTTTTAACGCTTTCTGAATATATGAGTAAGTAGGTACATAATATTATGTTTTTGTTTATTATTAATATCGAAGCTTAGTACTTTCGTGGTAGGAAATAGTTTATGCATGATTGCTTAGAATCTGATAATAATTACTATTTTTGAAGATGAACTTTTACATTTTTATAATTTTATTTTTGTTTAGCCTAGTTTTCTTAAAGCTTAGAACTTATTAGCTTTTTAGAATTAAAATATGCACTTAAAACTAAGCAACATTATTAAATAAAAATATACGATTTCTTTTAGTAGATTAACATAATATTGTAGCGATTCACCGATTGTGGGTTTCTCGTAAGATATTCTCTTATGTCTATAATATTTGAAGGCGAGTGTAATGCGTGATTTGGTTGTTTGTATAAGCTAATCGGAATAGAGTGCCAACTCAGGTTTATAAAGCGCACTCTTGTTGAGTGTCGTAGAAATCGTAGCGGAATGGTTCAACTGGCGAGCTTTAAAGCCTTTAAACTAGAGAATTAAATTGACTGTTTGAAAAATAACAAATGTTGTAGTCAGACTAGGATTCTCCGGGCACCTCACATGACGTGAATGCTAATTTTCATAGTTGCTTTATAAATTATTGTACTTAATAGTTGATTTGTACTTTGTTTAGTTTGAATTGTATTTAAATGTATAAAGTAAAATTAATTTAGATTAAGTTAAATATTGTTTGAGTTTACGCCTACATAGATATTTCTGATGTAGGCCGTCCTGCGCCGACATATTCGTATATAATAACATCGTGCTTTTGATTATTCATGAGTAGTATATTAGATGATACGAGTATATATTGAAATGTAATTGTTGGTATTCTGATAATATTAATTTGTTTATAATAGCGTTTTAACGGCTTTATTATTTTCTGCTAACTTTGGCCTGGGGCTATATGTCCTTTGTCCTTAATATTTTTAATTATATATTATTAAAATCCGTGTTAATATTATTAATGTGTAAATTTATGAGTATGGATGTTTGTTACTCTTTTGCGCCAGAACTACTGAATGGAACCGGGTGAAAGGCACAGGAATAATCTGGAATAATACATGGGCTACTTTATATACCGAAAAAATTTACGGTTCCTGTGGGATAGGTTTGTTTTTGTTTTAAATAAAACTATCTTTTCAAATTTTTTTTCAGATTTATTTTGATCTTTGGTTCCCGACGTTTCGAATGCTTTACAGCAATCATGACCGCGGGAGAGCCTAAGGTTTTAGATGTCTCAAAGGCGTTATATAGTTGTTACAAACAGCCTACCCACAAAATAACAAAATGAATTCTGAATTTTAAATTGAAAAGACTGTCTTCTCTTGGTTGTGTGATATTCTTCGGCAGACCTCGGTTTGTCAGATTAAAAATCATATGAAAAATATTTATCATGCGAGTATAAAAAAATTATGCAGCTTCAAAAATTGTGCAACTAGAATAAAATTGTACGAAATAAATATTCGAAGTATTTTCGGGCACAATGCTACCTGGGATAAACTTGTTATTCATAGAAGCTAAATTAGAAAAAAGATATGGTAGAAAAAGTGTAAAGGAAGTATTTAAGACATTTCTATATTAAAAAAATTGTAACTAAGCCGAATAATAATAATAATAAACCAAAAATAAATTTTTTTGGAAAATCTTATTGAAATAGACATTATTATCGATACAGAGGCCGAATTTATAGTTTTTAGAATTTTTGTCTGTCTGTCTGTTACCATATCACAGAAAAACCACTGGAGGGATTTTGATAAAATTTGGTATGGTGATAGCTGGTTATCCGTGTCAACACATAGGATATTTTTTACCGCCGGAAAATGTCTCATTTCTAAGAAAAAACACAAAAACTGCAATGTAAGAGTATACTAATATGTAAAACCTAAGAATTTGGTTTTTGGTCATCTGAACGCTGGCAATGCTAGTACGAGTATATAATAAATATGTTATTCATTAGCTATGATTGGATTTAATATTTAGGCGAAAATAACTTCGCTTTAGTATCTGTTTTCAGTGTATAATACTGGTGCTAATAATCCTGAATATAATAACTAGAAAATAAGATTATTTGCACCCACATGTTATATAAGAGGTACTGAATTAGACATAAATGCTTATATGAAGCGTTTTCATAATGGTTTTGCCAAACGGTCGGATATACGAAGCCCAATTTATAGGGATTGAGAACTATCCAAATAATAGGGATATGAACTATGAAGTTACGACAAGTTTACGACATGACTAAAGCTTTTATATATTTGGATATATATAATATTTGGATCTTTTCAAAATTAAGATTGATAATAAAATATAAACCTACTTATAGTTTAATTAGAAACTTGATTTCGACGACTAAAATTTAAGTCACACATGTAAAGTGTTATTTTATACAAATACATTTAATTATATATCTTCAATGTCCAATTATATATTTTCATATGATTAATGAATGTTCGTATGTTTGTCCTCTATGTGTTTCTAAACCATTGACCCGATTGTGATGAAACTCTGATGTGTTATTTTGTATACGCAAAAGTTCCTGGTGCAAAAAAATAGTTCTTCTTTGGACGTTTGTCTTTTATGCGTTCCAAAACCATTCAAGCTTAGAGACGCGCCCGAGCGAAGCGAGGGTAAGTCGCTAGTTATATATATAAACTAGCGACTTACGCTCGCTTCGCTTGGGTTCGTCCCTAGCATGATTCCCAATACAAACTTTCATCCCCATTTTCACCCACTTAAGGTATGATTTCCGTGATAAAATGTATTTTATGTCCTTCCCACAGACTCACACTATCTTCTTACCACGCATCTAATCGGTTCAGTAGATCCAGAAATTACCCACTACAACGTCACAATCTCACAAATTTTACCTCCTTATAATATTAGTATAGATAAGTGCAATTAATATTTAATCACATGGCAATATTTAAATTTAATAACAAACTTATTAATCGACGAAGAAGGTCACACATAAGGTTAGTTCGTATATACGTAAATACATTTAATTAACCAATTAATAAACATAAAACACGAACAATTAATATTTTATCACGTGGCCATTATCGTCATATTTGATGTTTATTTATTTTAAAATAATTAATATTCTGTCAGCTCAGTAATTTGTTTAATTTGAAATAGGCACCTAAATTCTCAAGACGATCGGGATTCTGAAATTAATTAAGATTTAGAAAACGTTAAAGAAAGGATATCAAAGTAAAAACGCTCCAAGTTTAAACATCAGGAACGTGACAATTAGGATCATTATAGAACAGATTTTTAGTAGACACGGTTTGTCATCTTTTTTGAATTCTTTCGCAATTATTTCTTAATGAAAGTCTTATTTATTACCTTAATATAAATAACTATCGACTTGCTTTCGCTTTGCTCGAGTGCATTCCTAGGTGTCTTACAGTGTAGCTTATGTGTTACTTTAGTTTCAGTCTATCTGTGTACTCATGCAAATCCTTCCAGCCGGGAAGCTGTAACAAAAGACATCACATAATCACACAAACACATACACACTTACAGATACAGACTGTCTTTTTTTCTCTTGATATCCTTTTTCTAGTCTTTCATTTTTTTTACACTATGTGTGTTTGTTTTTTATTAATTTGTTATATGCATCTATACTAAATTATATGGGAAAGCCATTGGATTTCTGGGTTCAGATGTATGTTGTACGGGATATTTTATTTGACCATTTTACGCGTGAATGAATGACTAAAGCAATAAAGGTAATAAGTGGATAATCAGTATCCCTTGCCTATCTTGCAAAGGTTACATAAAAAATGTTTATAACATTAATATTAATTGATATCATAATAACTTCAGGAACGATTTCAAATATGTTAATGTAAAGCATTTTAATATTAAACCTTTAAAAATATACCATCTGGCACATTTAGACTACTTTAATTGACTTCATAATAGAGAAAAGTAAGGTTCAGGTTATTTCTTTCAAAAGTACCTGAAGTAAAAGTCAAAATCATCAGGCATAAAATTAGGTGTAATAAAATTTGCTCCCATTTATGAAATGGCTGTGCACAATGAAGTAATCAACAATATTACTGCCACATTTATAAGGAGTTCCTTTTTGGGAAGAATTATTTGGCGGGCATCTATCCAGACTTATTCGTATTGCAGCGGATATTGCTCTGATGTTTTCCTCAGATAAGTTTATACCGTATTACGAAGCTCACGGCGGCAGAGTAATGGATGACGCCTAAAAAATTACTGAGACATATTATGTACTATTACTTATACCTGAGTATATTTAAGTAAAGACCAACCGAGAAGAAGAAGAAAGTTATAATCTTTGAATTATTTTTCAATAGCCAATAGAATTTTTATCATTAATAGGTATATAAAATAAATATTACGATTTTTGTCTAAAATAGCCATGGGTTTTTTATAAATAAATTATACCCAAGCATGTATAAAGTAAAAATTTATCGGAGGCTATTTATTAGCCAAAAATTTTACATGCATATGTGTGTGTGTGTGTGTGTTTTTTGTCACTTTTAGGGTGATATATGTGATGAATCATATCTTAACCTAAATATAATCACATATAGTCAAAAATAGTCTGAAGAAAATTTTTGGTGTCAACCACCCTGGGTCGTGTTTGTTAATATGTTTTATGATTTAAAAAATATATTTCACCTGGAAAAAGAGTGAGGGGTCCACCACATAGATCGGGATCTCCTACTAATAAACTGTCAATATCAATCTTCATAAATTTGATTCATATATTCGTCAAGGATAAGGAATAACTTAAAACCATAGAGTTCTTTAAAAAAATAGCATTCTTCAATCCTTTATTAGAGTAATTTTAATATTTTTATTGATGACAAAAAGCCTTCAGTTAAAGAATCATATATTATATGCATATTTTTTTGAGTTCTATTCGTAAAAGATGTTTAATGCCATCTTGTCTAAGCCCGCGGATTATAAATACCTGATTTTCGTTGCGTACTTACCTTTAGAGTTTATATATACTCGTAATTCGATTCAATTTAATGGGCGCGTGAACACAGTTTACTTCGCCAATGTCATCTAGAATGGAGAAGATATAGGCCACTGTCTACAATTACATATTATCATGACTTCGGCACTGTAGTAACAACTTCTCTGAGAAGACTGTGTGTGAGTCTTTTAGGTATTGTACGTAATATTTTTTTATTATTGTGACAATATTATGAAGAAGTCTCAGGCAATCACGATAAGTGTCTGTCATAAATTTCATAACACACAAAAATAGCCTTTCATCATAAATTTTGTTCAAATGACATTTATACCCAAGAGAATAAGCTATAAATTGTGATCCTTTATAAGGAACAATCATAATAAATGTGTCTGCAAAAGTTTCATGTCTTTCCACGTAAGCACCTTCACGATATCGCGAAACATTGCTTCTAAAAGATGAAATTATGTATTAACAGCTGTCCTTTGTTTATTCATCTACGTTTTCTGATATTTTGTAATCAAATTTAGAATACACTATTTACACATAGAAAGTATACATTTTCTACTATTAACTATTTAAATATTCGAGAAACACATTATCGACTTTTTCTCTACTATTTAAATTGCACTAAAGTTCTTGCAAAAAATACTTATTTATTCTATAACTATGTTAATTTTTGCTCCGAATATGGAAAAGTAAACTATTTTATCACAAAATATCCCAAACCCCACAAAATTATGGTTTTTAGGTCGTTTACAGTTAACTTCATCAATTCTATTAATGGAAAAGATATATGTTTATACTATATCCATAGGTAGCTAGTAGCTAGTGTGTTTATTAAACTTAATTATTTAACAGTATAATTGAATTTATATGTATATTTACCATCACGGAGATCTAACCATTACCAACAAAGATCCGTTAATTGGGTGGAAATTAAAATAGAAAAACAATAAGGACAGTAAAAACTTTTTATACCTAATAGGTATATAATTCATATTTAAAATTTATTATTATATAATAATTTTTAATTCTTGTTCTATGTGTGATCAACAAATGGACAAACAAAAATTCTAATAACTGTAGATTTATCTTCAGTTAAATTCCAAACATTCCACCAGCATATTTTTTCTGAATATATTCAAGCCTACAAAAAAAAAACAACATTGATTCAAAATTATTAATTTCGATTAAAAACAAATTTAGAGGGTAAAAGTGTCGCTTAAATCCTTTCACAATTAGTTTATTTCTAAAAATATCGATATCCGGAACAATTTTGAACTGTGACATAATTGACATTTTAATTCCCTTTAAGCAATTTTCATTAAAATTTTGTTGTTCAGAAATTTTATCATTTTTTATACTGTTAGAACATAAAATGTTTCTAAATTAAAAAAGAGCTCTTCTAACTTATACCCTCCTCTCCTTTCCTCTCCAAAACCACACGTGCTGGTCGGAAATTCCATCCTCACACGGTACTACCCATACCTTCTCGTACCAAAAGGTTTGGCAGCTCCTACCTGTGCCGCACTATTAGGAAATGGAATTCAGTACCGTCTCACGTGTTTCCCTCTTCCTATAATCCTGGGTCGTTTAAACGGAGCGTGAAAAAGCACATTTGCAGGCCGACGAGGTGAGGTTGATCGGAATCGAGATCAAGTCCCGGAACCGATGGATCTCATTCTGGATTCCACTGTCGCTTACCATCAGGCGTCACGGAGTCATCTTGTCGAGCGACAATAAAAAAAAATAAAAAAAATTGAAGTCTGTATTATAAAAATACAAAAAATAATTTTGTTACATATATTTTTCCTATATAATTAAAGTCACTAATATGTAATCATGTATTCAATCCTATGTAACATCCCACTGCTGGGCACAAGCCTCCCTTCAATGCGAGGGAGATCAAGCTAATTATTACTTCATTATTTATTCATTATTCATAATCATAGTCCACCACGCTGGCGAAGTGCGGGTTGTCTTTCAATAACTTACTAGGTTCTTTCAGACATGCAGGTCTCTTCGCGATATTTTTTTCCTTCACCGTAAAATAAGTGGTAATAATGTTGGAAATGATTCGCATCAGAGTTACGAGACCGGTGGGATTTGAACCCGCTTCAGTCGGATTCCCAAGTGAGCGTGTTACAAATAGGCTATCCCTGCTCGCAGTCTCTAATATATTATGCAATTTTATATAAAAATTATGAAGTAATAATTATAAAAGCTTTTTTTATTCATAGCATAGCCTTAAAGATTATAAATTTGAATCAGTACTTTGTAGCTACATGCTTTAATATTTTATTATAAAACGAAATAAAAAGTAAGTAAAATTATGACTCTATCTAAGGGAAAGCCATTTACTCCAACGCGTAGAGACTACAGGGGACGTGATCGAATTTACATAATATAATGTATGTAACAATAATAAGCCGAAGTTATATACTAACTAGTGGATTTCAACACCAGAATCATATTTCAGCCTCTATAACGACTTGAATCTTACTTTGAAATTTTTTAAATCTCTGTTAATATTATAATGAGAAAGTGTTTGTTTGTTCGTTGCGATTTTGGTTAATCCTTCACATACATTTGACTCAAATTACCTAATAAAGTCGGAAATAGCTCAAAAGTGAAAAAAAAAACAAAGACATGAAGTAAAAGTTGTGTTATAACATAGTGTTATATACGAGATGCTACTGTATGAATATTCTCTTAGTAATTACGTGGCAATTAATACAAACAGATGAAGTCACAAGTTTTTTCTTCATAATATTGTTTAATATAAAACAAAATTTTATGTAAAAATAAGTAAATGAAGAAAAATAAAAGCTTACCGAGATAATTAAGTGACCAAAACAATTTATTCCTTGACTAATCCCAGGACACTTATTATACTCCCAACATTATTCACATAAAACTTTTAAAATAAAAGCGAAATGGAAATTGTTGTATTCCGAAACGGTTTGCTCCCTTATAAATTATTTTTTTTATTCTTACTGAACTTAAAATTATGTGCATATATTACATAAGTAAATAAACTTATTAATGTAAAGTTTAAAATATTGAGTTAGTTTTTTACAGTTATTATTTTTACTGTTTACGAATTTATTTTTGGTAATTAAGTTATTCATATTTTCTCGGAGTAAAGTAAAAGATACTTGTAGTTGTTTTACTTAAAAATTAAAATCATATTATTTACAAATGTATGTAAAAATCTTCCACACGGAGTTTGTTTGTGAAATTTATGTTAATGATAGAAATATTAATGTAAAATAAATTATAATATCTCTCAATCTAACCTTATCAAAATAAGTAAAATATTTTTGAGAAAATAAAAATAATTTTACTACCACGTAAAAAATGGGAAGAAATAAAAATAAACTTACAATATTTCTTTGTTTCATTGTACAATTATAGCGTGAAAGATAAGATTATGCCGGAGGCAATACAGACATTAATATCCAACCAATTTGTTCACATGAAAATTCCACGCATTGCTAGCACTTGTAAATGCTCTTTGTATCGATCTGTATGGACAAAAGCCAGAGTACTCTAGAAGTTAACATATTCTACATTCGAAACGATACTCTCGTTTAAAATATGAACCTTTTAAGACCATAAAAATGGAACGATACCTTTTCCTTGACCAATACAAAGGAAACATTTGTGGAAACGTTTTAAAAATTGTTCTATATTTTGGGTTACATTCAACTCTTTATCCAAGTCACAATCGTTTTAAAGAAGTAATTTATTTTCCTTTAAAATTACAAATTATATGTTTTTACAAATTTAGTATTATTTCAAATAAAATGTGTATTTTCATTAGTTTCTTAGGATTTCTTTATAAAAACACCCCTGTCTCCTTAAGCCGGAACCATAATTCAAATCTAAGACAACGGCGGTAAGCTATCTGTCTCATCTATGCAGTAATTTATATAGTAGGTCATATTTGCAGTAATAACTTATTGACTGGATTTCAATAATTTATAACTGCATATGACAAGATATTAATGGAAAATACCTACATATTTTTTATAAATGGAAATTCGATGATGTAATTTCTAAAATGAAATCTTAATCCTTATCAACCGTATTGTGTATCTCGTGATACATTCAATTTCCTGAGGCGTGCTCGGTCGTGGGTACAATACGACGCCTCTATTGTAGAGAGCTGTTGCTCTTGAGTTGAGAGCAAAATTCTATGCCGACTGAAACACAATTATTACTCCGTGAAATTGCAGCGAGAAGTAGAAAATAGAATATTTTCATACTTTAAGCAAATATATTAAATATAAATGTATGTATATATAATATGTTATCATAATTTGATTTTGACGATCAAACGGCCGACTGATGGTGGTATAAACCTATATATACGCTTGTTATACCAAGGGCAGAATCACGGTAATGCAATGCATATATTACCGTGGCAGAATTGTGTGCAACATGAAAACAGCGTGTGTGTGAGTGTGTGTGTGTGTGTGTGCGCGCGTGCGTATGCGTGCGTGTGTGTGTGTGCGCGCCCGTGCGTATGCGTGTGCGCTTCTGTGCGCGTGTGCGTGGGCGTGCGTGAGCGTGTGTGTTTGTGTTAGTGACTTAATCATGGTGAAATTACTGGCTGGATTTGGACTACACATACGCACCTAGGAACAAGCTAAGCGAGGTAAGTCGCTAGTTTATGAATAAAATAATATCTTAAAAGACAAAACGCAGTGTGCAGTTTTAATAAGTAAATAAATTATATACTAAAAATGAAACTTATTTTTCTATTCATATATACGCAAAACAATATTTGTATGTAAAATATGTTTTTTTGTGTATTTAAAAACTTACATTAGAAATTGTGTTACAAAGTGTAAGGTGAAGTAGTACATCGCATTCACAAAATTTTCTATAGAATTGCGAAGCTATATAAAGAAAATATTACATTTAAATAAAAAAAAGTAAATATAAATAGAAATAACATAACTGGATTATAAAGCAGTAGATTTTGTATAAATTTCTTGAAAAGACTCGCGCCAAGCTTTTGTGTCTGCGTAACTCAACTCGGTGTAGCAATTTATGAGTCACGAGAACTATCAAGATTTGTTCTCTAGTGACCTTTTTTATATTCGCTTTCAGGAAATGTTTGAAATTTCTCAACAAAAAGGTAGAACCTGTGTCTTAAAGAAAATAAAATAATGATTTCAATTTAATAAAATTTTACTTTACAAAATCGTTTTTTTTTTCTTATCATTTACATATATGTGTTAGTAGCGGCTCACCTTCGGTTCACTCTGGTTCGCCTCTAGAAAGAAAAAAACAAATCTATCCGACGAGAACCGTACATTTTTCGGGATAAAAATTAGCCTATGTACTATAACAGACTATAATCTATTTCTGTACCATATTTCACCCAGATCCGTTCAGCCGTTCTAACGATTGAGTAACAAACATCCATCCAAACATCCAATCATCAAAACATATAAATTTTCACATTTATAATATTAGTAAGTTTTTTTTTAATTATACAAAATCATGCATAAACCTATATTTTCAACCGACTTCAAAAAGGAGGAGGTTCTCAATTCGACTGTATGTTTTTTTTTTTTTTTATGTTTGTTACCTCAGAACTCCGTCATTTATTAACCGATTTGGACAATTTTTGTTTTGTTTGAAAGGGTATACTTCCAGATTGGTCCCATTTAAATTTCAAAAAAAAATACCACCCCTAAGGGTGGAAAAACAACTAATGAGGAATTTAACCTACTTCTAATTGTCATATTGACTTGAAACTTTGCAAGTATTTCTATTTCCGTTGATAGTACAGTGGTTCGGTGTTGTTGACCTGATCTGATGGCAAGGCCAGAAGGTGGATAGGTGGAACTCTTCAACGGCTAATAGTAGATACTTTGAGTTTGGGCTTATTTTGTTTGATTTGACAAGCCTAACACGTTAGAATCCTTACTTTGCTACCACTGTCTACACTAAAAAGGGAAAAATAAAAACTTTTTAACAAAAAAATAAAAACCGACTTCAAATAAAAGCACTAAAAAGTAAAAAAATAACTGATTGGTAGTTTTCATTTACTATACATACCTAATCAAATATTTTCGAAGTCGGTGTGCTTTGGCTAAGTAATTAAAGCCTACCTATTAAATACATACCTAATCAAATATTTTCGAAATCGGTGCCAGCCCATACAAAGTAAAGCACACCGACTTCGAAAATATTTGATTAGGTATGTATAGTAAATGAAAACTACCAATCAGTTATTTTTTTACTTTTTAGTGCTTTTGTTTGAAGTCGGTTTTTATTTTTTTGTTATGTGTGGACAGAATTTCGAATTTTGAAGCAAAGCACGCCTGGTGTAAATATTTCATATTCCATAGACAGATAGATACCGGACTATTTCATAAATTATACATTTTTATGTATATATTATATTATTAAAAACATAAAAATACGTACGTAATATAATAAATACATAAATAATATAAAATGTTGGGTTTTGCAGCAATATGTTTTTTCGCTTTTTATCTAATCTCTTTAAACCGAAAACAGGTATATTTATTTAATGTTTTTACTTAAATACTTAGCGTAAAGGAAAATTGGGCTATCAAATTAATACATTTTGTTTCTGGTATTACAAGCTTTCTAGTAAAATAATTCCTTGTTATCCTTGTTTATTATTTACTTATTTACGATGCCCTTCTTGAGCACAATGAAGTATTGTATTAACATTTTTAACTTAAATTCACATAAAAAGCAGAATATTATATCTATTTTTTTTTGCATATAACTAAAATATACATTTATTTAAGGAAAGAGAAAATGAGGTTAATGTAGTAGAAAATTTTAAAATTTATTTCTATGAAGTTTGCAAGAATATTTTTAATATTCGGCAAGGGTGAAATAAAACATGCGAGTAAAATCTTTCACAGCAACCTGCTATATATGCATCCTCATTAGATGCAGCTTTCGCCTTTCAGCGGATATTATATAAAAAATATATAAGCATTGCTGTGAAAATTGTAGTCACACTTTCGTATAGTGAACGAATGAATAAATTAATAACTAGGAATGACCTGTTTTCAACCGACTTCAAAAAGGAGGAGGTTGTCAATTCGACTCTATGTTATTTTTTTTTATGTTTGTTACCTCAGAACTCCGTCATTTATTAACCGATTTGGACAATTTTTGTTTTGTTTGAAAGGGTATACTTCCAGATTGGTCCCATTTAAATTTCAAAAAAAAATACCACCCCTAAGGGTGGAAAAACAACTAATGATGAATTTAACCTACTTCTAATTGTCATATTGACTTGAAACTTTGCAAGTATTTCTATTTCCGTTGATAGTACAGTGGTTCGGTGTTGTTGACCTGATCTGATGGCAAGGCCAGAAGGTGGATAGGTGGAATTCTTCAACGGCTAATAGTAGATACTTTGAGTTTGGGCTTATTTTGTTTGATTTGACAAGCCTAACACGTTAGAATCCTTACTTTGCTACTACAGTCTACACTAAAAAGGGAAAAATAATAACTTTTTAACAAAAAAATAAAAACCGACTTCAAACAAAAGCACTAAAAAGTAAAAAATAACTGATTGGTAGTTTTCATTTACTATACATACCTAATCAAATATTTTCGAAGTCGGTGTGCTTTTTCTAAGTAATTAAAGCCTACCTATTAAATACATACCTAATCAAATATTTTCGAAATCGATGCCAGCCCATACAAAGCAAAGCACACCGACTTCGAAAATATTTGATTAGGTATGTATAGTAAATGAAAACTACCAATCAGTTATTTTTTACTTTTTAGTGCTTTTGTTTGAAGTCGGTTTTTATTTTTTTGTTAAAAAGTTTTTTCAAAATAATACCTCAATCACTCACATAAAGAAATAAAATAAATATAATAAATATTTTGGGACATTAACACGCAGCACCATCTAGTTCCATGGTAAGCTACGAGGCTCGTGTTATGGATACCGGATAGTTGATACACTACACATGATATATAACATGATATATAATGAATGGCCCCAGCAGGACTCGAAATCGCGACCGCTGGCATAGAAAGTAGGGTCACTACAAACTGAACCAAACGTATTGTCAAAACTACATGAAAAGAAAAAAACGACCTTTTCTTTATAATACAATTATTATGATGTAAAACCTTAGTCTTAGGCTGCTGCAGTTGGTAGTTTTAACTACAGTATGACTTATGTTTACGTCATGTGATGATGTCCTCCTGACCGATTCGGCCACTGCGGCCGATGCTTACTCACTGAGAGCATTGGCCGCGGCTCCGCCTGCGTTTAGATGACCAAAAACTAAATTCTTAGGTTTTACATATTAGTACACTCTTACATTGAAGTTTTTGTATTTTTTCTCAGAAATCAGATATTTTCCCGCGGTAAAAGTATCTTATATGTTGACCCGGATAACACCATACCATATTTCATCAAAATCCCTCCAGTGGTTTTTCTGTGATGCGGTAACAGACAGACAGACAGAGAGAGAGACGTTACAGACAGACAAAAATTCTAAAAACTATAGATTCGGCCTCTGTATCGATAATAATGTCTATTTCAATAATATTTTCCAAAAAATATTTAATGTCCAGATTCGGCTTAGTTACAATTTTTTTATATGTATAGATTATTTGTAAAAAGTGTACGAACAGACACAAGTGCACACTATTAATGTCACTCTCATAATCCGGTGGGACTACAACTTGACACAAATAGTGAGCGATGCAGGATCGATGTCTTCTGTACTCTCCTAGGCACGGAGGTGAAATACCGACCTAACCTAACCTAACAGGGCTTTTACTGAGACTTTTTAACTGAAAGACTCAATTATTAAACGTGACCTGGTACTCGAACCCAGGGCATCCAGATCTGTAGCCGTACATACTAGCCACTAAGCCACCAGTGCAGTCATATTATGCAATATTCTTGGCAAATGTAAATCTATTTAAATATTCGCTTTCAATAAAAAAATCTACCCCAAGTGTGGAATAATTTCTTTTAGGTTTTCGAAATATAGGTTTTGCATATAAAAATATATTTGTTTGTATAATAATGCAAATTTAAAAGACACGTGTTTCTTTGAAATACTAAAATGTTTTTTTTTAATCTAATTTAATAAATATATCTAAAGCTAAATGCTTGCAAACTTTATTCAGCTTAAAATATTGCTACTTTATTAAGTTATCTAGAGTGTAAAGTTTGTTCTTTCCAATCCAATAACGTAATATAGTTATTAATTCTCATAACACGCTTTTATTTATTAAAATATCAATGCAGGTTGTGATTACCTCTAAAAAGAAATACAATTAAATTGTGCTTAATATATTATGTACGTTAATTATAATGTCTAACTGGTGTCATTTCTGTTGGTAATCCTTATAATAATTCATTGAATAAATAAATAAATAACAATTAAATAAAATATTTAAAAAAAGGTAAAAAACACCAAAAACATTACTGGAATAAAGCGTATTCATTGGTATTTTTAACCGACTAAAAGTTACTACGAATTTATGTTGGTAAAGAGAAAAGCTCTTAAACTTAGCTCTAAGCGGAAACTTTAGCTGTTGCAATATAAACTGAACTTTCGGAAAGTGTTTTAAATTGTTAGATTAATCTTATGTCTACGTATATCTAGTAAAATCCACACCACTTTTGCTTTTCTTTTCTATGTTTATAAATTATTTTGAGTGTAAAACTTTATTTATAAGAGACATTACTATTTATTAAAAATATTGCAGTTTTGAATCTTTATCGATTTTATTACAATGTGCGTAAATTGCGAAATACAAAACCATTGCAATCTTTATTAGATTGTAGAAACATCCTGTGCAATTAAAGTATTCTATTCTATTCTATTCTTTTGTTTTAGTGGCTTCCAGGAGTGCCAATGGGCACAAAATACTTCGCCAATGTCGCGTAGAATGGAGAAAACACGTTTATATTAGAATGACTGGTAAAGAGAGAAAAAAAAAAAACATCACTAGATCTGATTACGTGTTGAAACGGAGCAATTCGTTGTAAAATCAGGATCTACAACAGACAACACAATATATATAAAAAAACTAAGAAAAAATAAATACTGGATGTTAGTACTAATAATAATCTAATTATAACTACATTATTAATTTTATTAATTTTAATATATGTACACAGAAATCTACATAGTGGACTAAACACAAACATTAACAAACAATTAACATTAATGGGGCGAGGGACTTTAGAAGGAAGAATGTCATAGAGAGGGTGGAGGAGTTTGGGACAGCTGAAAAGAATATGGGAAGGGGAACCTTCGTCAAGGCCACATTCACACAAGGAGTGGTCCCTGACTCTAATCTTAGCCAAGTGTACAGGAGTACTTGCATGCCCAAGACGGTAGACGACAAATTGTAGATACAGCCCACCGTTCCGCCAGTTTGTAGCAAAAGAACCAGGGGCGTCTTGGAATCTCTGGCTGAATAGCAGCATAGTGCTTACCTTTAGAAGATTTTGAGGAGTTCCAGTCATCTTTCCACGATTTATCCAAGTACTTTTTAGCAAGATATAACAAATCCTGCGCCGAATTTGAGAAATGCTCTAATGAGCCACACTGTATGGCAGATTTGGCACAAGAATCTGCTGTTTCGTTACCAGGAATTCCGGAGTGACCCGGAACCCAAACTAGTGAGATCGCTAAGCCCTTTTTGATCACATGAGTACAGAGCTTCACGAATCCTTAAAGTTATGGAACATCTTAATCTACTATGAAGGGGTTCTCCTTAATAGCCATTAAGCAGCTTAATGCGTCAGTAAAAATAACAGTCTGTTTATAGTTATGGGAGCGGGTAAACAGGATTGTTCTAATAAAGCAACAGCCTCGCCTGTAAACACCGATGATTCGGGAGGACACTTAATAGCAAACATAACTTTGAATTTTGGAATCCAACAAGCTGCACCAACACAGCCATCCTGAGATAGTTTTGCCGCATCGGTAGGAAGATCAGGAGATTGAATCGACCAGTTTTGATGAACCATTGCTTGGAATTTTGTGTTGGTGTCAGTGTGCTCCCCTTAGTCAGACCAAGATCTGTGATTATAGAAGGAGCCATGGCTAGAGCATCATAGGAGTACAAAAGATAGGATTAGAGGGGAAACAAGACATGGGATGTGGAAGTTTAGTGAATTTAAGGAAACTGTCCAGTAAAAAGGATAATGGTTTATTTGAAGGGCTTAGTTCAGCCAACTGCCGCAGCTTCGGCCACAAGGGATGGGAAGATAACTGTAATGACTTGCAAACATAGCGGTCGGACAGATCACTGCGACGGATAGTAAAGGAGGATCGACACATTCAACCTGAAGGGCGTTGGTAGGAGAAGACCTCATTGCACCTAAAATTAATCTTTAGGCACTTATACTGTATTTTTATTTAGCTTCTCTGAAGCTACTTTATTAAAGGGGTCTAGAACAAATAGGCCGTAGTCTATATGACTACGTATGACAGAATTGTACAGTAGTTTTTTGAGTATATGGGTGTGCACCCCACCACACTCCCGACACCGCTCGAAGAGCATTGATGCCTTTTTCACATTTTCTGCTGATATACCCGCTTGGGCAATTCCATTCAGTCGTTTATCGATTATTATGCCTAAAATTTTATGTACTCAGCTAGACTAATACGTTGATCCTCATAGCATAACTCAAAATTTGGAACAGATCGTTTTTTTGTAAACGCCACAGCTTGACATTTGACACGATAATGACAAGCCATGTTCATTGAGCCACTGGCCTAAATAGTGCAAAGCAGAGTTTAACCGCAAAACTAATGTCCTCCAAATCGATTTTGAACTAAAAGAAGATAACAATATCATCAGCATATTGAAGGATGTTAACAAAAACTATTAACAGACAAATTCGAGGTCATGTGTGTAAATGCTGTAACAGCAAAGGACTGAGGACCGAGCCTTGAGGTAAACCCTGCCAGACAAGTCTGGGCGGCAGTGTAAGTAATCGATGTCTTACAGATACAGTTCTACCGGTCAGCAGATTACATATAAAATGTACCAACCTCGGCGGTATACTCAGCTGTTGCATTTTCTGCCTGAGCAACGGAGAAGGACATTGTCATATGCAGAGGCGATATCTAGAAAGACACCAACCAAGTACTCTCCCTTTGCATAGGCAAGTCCGAATGTCTGTCGTTAGGATGCTGAGACTATCTATAGTACTTAGACCCTTTCTAAAGCCAAACTGAGAGGGCGCTAAGATGTTTCTGCTTTCCACTATCCATTCCAGTCGATTTTTTAAAATGCGTTCAGTAATTTTCGATAAGGTAGATGACAATGCGATAGGTCTGTAAGAATTCGGATCAGAAGGGTTTTTACAGGGGTGGGTTTAAGGATTGGGATTATTATCTGAGATTTCCAGGCTTCCGGGATAATGCCTGACATAAATATTGCATTGAATAAGTTTAAGAAAATACAATTTAGATTTTTCATTTAATTTACCAATAAAAGAATATGGTATACCATCTTCACCTGGACTGGTGTCCTTTAAACCGGTTAAGGAATTCTCGAGCTCATCCAGAGAGAAAGGGGAATCCCATATGATCCAATGATAAGGGTTGTGCAGATGAAGGAAATAGATCATGATGGGGAACAAATGGAGGAGCTAGCTTGTCTGCAAAGTCATTGAGCCATTCAGAAGGATTGTTGGAGCCTTGATGAGGGATAGCATCAACAGCTCGGCGAAACTTTTTAACTTGTCTCCAAACATAAGAAGACGGGGATCGGGGTTCAAGGACTCGCAGAATTGATCCAACCAAGTTTTTTCTGTTTTATAAGTCACTCTCCGAAATTTGGCATCACTGCGTTGATAATCAGAAAGTTCTCCATTGTCATACAGGCTGCGTATGCTAATTCGGCACAAAAGTAACGCCGGTTTACAAAATCACTGCATTCCTGATCCCACAGGGATTGAAAGGCAACTGATTTTGGTGTGGAGTGTTTTTTTGGGGATAAAAAGATCAGCGCTTGAAATAATAGCTGAAAGGAATCGATCATAATAAACAATTACATTCTCATCACTAATAGAACTCAGGAAGAGAGTCCAACATGTATCAACAGAGTAAGCATACTCTATACCAGTTTGCTTTATTTAAATTATATGAAAGCAAGGGCTTAGAAAAGGAAGGAAGAGGAGAGTGTCTATTATTTAAAGAGAGGAGAATAGGAAAGTGGTCACTACCATAGGAGGAAGGGAGAGTACTCCATGATAGTAAGGAAGATATAGATGGCGAGGCTAATGAAGGTCAACTGCAGTCTTGGGATTTTGATTAGGTATAATACTCTACGGGTCGGTGAACCATCATTTAAAATACAGAGATTGAGATCATCAATCATGTCCACCAACAAAGGACGAGAATCCATCGCAAAAAATAGCACCCCCACAAAGTGTGGTGAGTATTAAAATCACCCATAACTAGAACTGGACTGGGAAGGGAAGCGATGATAGACTTTAACTCAGGGAAAAGAGAAGAAGAAGGATAAGGAATATAGAGTGACAGAAAAGATATATCAAAAGCTCTTATAGCAACAGCATTTATCTGTTTGACTATAAGGGGGGAAGAGGGATCAGGGAATATGGAGTGGAGTGCCGGATAAGGATGGCACTGCCCCATACCCGTCATTTCTGTCATCCCTCAAACAAGCAAAACCCGATACCCTAAAACGGGAACCGGGAATTAGCCATGTTTCAGAGATGGCAATAATGACAGGCTCATATAGGGTAATAATAGAAAGCAGTTCGTGTTTCTTAGGACGAAGGCTTTTACTATTCCGACTGAAGGAAGTTGAGTGGGGGCCATTTCTAAGGATATTTGAAAATATGGAGCAAGTTCTGGGCAACGTTGGACGTATAGGAATTTCATCACCAGTTGAAATAATATAGATTTAAGAGTTTCTGTTAAATTTAAAAGAAGGTTAGATCTAGAAAACTCATAAGGAGATTCCATTGTTGCTGTTTTTTAAAGCAACAGCCATTTGGTAAGAAAGAGGAGGAATTGCTGGTGATGGCTTGATGAGCTAGTCTATCATAGCCTTTAGGAAGAGGAGCACGAGGACGACGAGGAGAACGGACAACAGTTTTGGTGTACGATTTCCTAGGTATTATTCAGAGGATTGCTAGACTGGGTTGCGACATTGATACAAGAGGAGGAGAAAACATTTCCTTAGCCATATCAGCATAGGAACGCCTTACCTGGGGAACCGGGAGGATGCTTCCATATAAGATATATTTTCCTGTGACATTAATGTTTTTAATGTTTTGCTGGCCTTACAAACTCAGGGCAGTCCTTGTCAATAGGCATAGTGCTTAGCCGAGCAATACAAACAAGTAGAATTATCCTTTGAGATATCACATGCAATCCCCAGTTGTGGGTTGGGAACACCTGTAACACCTTGGCTTAGGAGCCTACATTGTGTTTTTATGTGACCAAAACGACAACAACTCATGCATTGAATAGTAGGGACGGTTATAGGTCTCAACTGGTAAAGGAAGTGTGGTATGAGTACACTTTTGATGGCAATACTTGCCCACGAAATGTTAAACAACTGACTGTCGGGATCCAAGAAGCAACACCATCATTCATAGCCTTACGATTTAGTCTTCTGGCCTTCAAAATCCTGAGTACAGCCTGAGGGGAATTCCAGAGACGACACAAATTCGTCCATTGCCCAGTACTACGGGGACTCCCTTTACTAGAACCCATTCTAGTAATATTAAAAGTTGGGATTACAGCAACATATTTTGATAAAATTCAGATAGGAATTACTTATGAAGTTGATTTGCAGCTACAGCAGTCGAAAACTGGACTTCGATTTTTGTTACGACCTACATTTGGGTTAACACCATCATTCACAATGTTTTGTACTTTGTTATGGTATAAGAATTGGCCCCGAATTTGATTGCTCTGATGGTAGTACCTGCCGCTGGGTCAGAGTCTCCCGAGACACGTAAACAATGAAAGGACCCTTGTCATCCTCAGAATAGCACTTAGGACCGGACAGAGATGGATGTATATAGACGTGTTGAATTGATGGTGTAGCCGACGACGGATCGACTATAGTTTTCTTACTAGCGTCATTAATGATTTCCTCACTTTGACGCTTTCGTGAAGCAGTGGATATAGGTACAGAAATCCCTCCAGGGTCCGGTGGATCAGGCGGTGGATCAGGATCCATAATATCTACCAAAAACACATAAAACGACTCACAATACTTACAATGCCAATCACCAAGTTAGTAAAATATTAATTTACACAGATGTTACAACTATATTCACTAAATACAAATTAAACCGCACAAATTGCACAAACACGTGTGTTAACCAAAGCTAACGCAGGCGAAGTCAAGACTAAGATTTCCAGTGTTGATTAAATCTAGTCGTAAATTGTCACAAAATCGCAATTAAAGTAATTGGTGCAGTAATTGGTGTCAAACCTACGAACTCTGGGGCTATAAGCAACGTCAGTCAGTCATCATAATATTCAGCCCAATGCAATGAATAGAATAAATAAAAAGTATCGTATAAAATATTACTTTGTAAAATATTGAAAACCATGAGCAAAAGATATAAAAAGTACTCTCGAAGGCACTGAGTTATGAGAGACATATTACTCAAGTCTTCGTATGAAGTGGATAAATGTACTGTTTTTCTAAGTTGATTCTTTATTATACCATAGGTTATGATAGATGATCTTTTGGAGCGTTCGAAAAATGGTTGTTTTAGATATGAATACAAATTGGCTAATTCTCAGTCCGTGAAATAATAAAAGTTGCCTTGACTTAAAGTATAGTAAATAAAGCATTACCAATTTTATTGGAAGAACACAATTTTGTCTACCAACTTAAATTTCGGGGGAAGTAAGGTATCAGGAATTCGCGCTAAAAAGGATTTTGTACATAGCGGAGATGTAAAAGAATTAAAAGACTTCCTTTGAGTTATTTTTTTCTTTTTCTCTATTAATTTAAAAAATAATCTTATCTATCTAAATTCCTTCTATAAACTACATATTTTATGCTATATTGAAGTCGATTATTAACACTTAGTTTTACTGAACAGAGAAATCATAAAATATTATATTTTTTCTTTTGAGTGACAGTTAAAATATTATTAATTCGTTAAAAAAATCTATTAGAAAAAACTATATTGTCAATAATAAGTTATTACTTAAACATTAATATTAAAAAACAACCGTTTTTATGACATCTCACTGCTTTTCTATGTTTAATTAAATATGAAGCTTTACCTAGTAAATATAAAATATTAGTTTTTTTACTTTCTGTCAATCCTAAACAAAGAACAAAATATGACATTTTGGGAAATTGTTCAGTAAAAAACAAAAGAAAATTTTATCTTGTTTTCATCAGTCCGTCTTCTTCAGATTAATCTCCAGAGCACAGTCGAGTGTTATAAACACCAGAAGGAAATATAATAGTAATTTTTAATATAATTTTCAATTAGATATATTTAAAAGAAATGTATGATTTCTTGCGGTATTGTCAAAAAGCATACGTAAAGAAAATGAGACAAAAAGAAATAAAGAGTGACGACCTCTAAGCTCTTTGCTCAGCGATAACATGATGACAAGTAAATCTAACGAGTTTTAATTATATTATATACACATTATATCAGATTTTATAAAATACTCGAAAATAGCATTATTCAATGAACATTATGTAAAATTCCTTAATTAAGAATGATTCGACTAAAATACATACATGCAACATTTGTTATCTATATTAATATTATAAAGAGATGAAGTTTGTGAGTTCGTGAGTTTATGAGGTTGTAGGCGGTAATTTCTAGATCTACTGAACCGATTTAGATGAAATTTGGTAAGAGAATAGTTTGAGACCCTAGGAAGGACATAGACCACTTTTTATCCCTTAAGGGGGTGAAAATGGGGATGAAAGTTTGTATATTCAAAAAAGTAACAACAAATCTTATCTATAAGTATAATAAAATTCTGAGTCGAATCTGTACATTAAATATTTTATGAAAAATATTATAGAAATATTTATTATTATCGATACCGAGGCGGAATCTATAGTTTTAAAAACAATTACTTGTCTGTCAGTCTATCTGGAAACGCATCATGAGAAAACCACTGGACAGATTTTGATGACAGTTGGTAATCCGGCTAAGCATTTAAGATACTTATACTGCGGCAAAATATCTCATCTATGAGAAATCTATAGGTACGAAGCAAAGGACGAACCCGAGCGGAGCGAGAGTGAATCGCTAGTTATCTCATAAAGCTTAATCAAAGTAATACATTTTATACTCTTCATGCATGTCAATTTAAAATTGTACACTTTTATCTCACTCGTTGTATAATTTGAAGTATAACATGTAATGTTAAGAACTGAGATGAGAAATTTATGCATTCATTTTTTAATAAGCTTTTGTTTTCTTTTTATAGTTCTTAAGCACAAGCAACTTTAGTACATAGAGTGTTTCAAATATAACCACGTCTCTGTTTACTGCTAATCTACACTACTGATTTTCTTGTTCTTTCTATTAAAGGAATAAAACATTAAGAACTTATATATATTTCTTTTATAAAATTTTAATTATGTAATAATCGTAAAAAATTTAGTCTCATAATTTTTCCCAAACTTATCAAAAGAAGTATGGCTTCAAAAAAAACTTTCAAATAAATTAAAAAAAACTTCCTTTTTCATATACAATGTGGGATCGCGGACAGTGGTAGCCCAGTGGTAGCTCATTTGCTTGGGAAATCAAGTAAAGCGGGTTCACATTCCGGGTCTCACACCTTTGATATTTTATAATTTGATTAATATGACTATCACTTGTCCAACTTATCAAATTTTTGAAAGGCGGACTTTACATAAAGTCCACCAAGCCGCAATTGGTCAACGTGGTGGACTATGACCTGATTCCCCTCGTATTGAAAGGATACTCATACCCAGCAATAGTTCAAAAAAGGCTAAATAAACGTGGTATCGTTTCTTCCGTTTCCCTCTATCAGCTGTCATCTCAGCATACATACCTGCCACATAGACACACATTTTCTTTTACACTGTCTCTCCATAATTTTCTTGTTTTACCTACTGTAGGTACGTCTATGTCCATCGATCTTGATAAAAAAAATTGAAAAAGTGCTATGACGAATGGAATTATGAATAGGTATACTTACAGAATATACGTCTTGTATTAACTTACAGCACTTTTACTTCGAGCCTTGACACAATTAAGACACCTGAGTGTAAGTTTTTGAGAAACACAAGATGTTGATTCAAGTTTTTATCAATAAAAATACGTGAGTGGATGTAATTATTGCCTTATGACTTGGCAGTTGATTCATCATATAGGTATTTCATTACAAACATTTTCAAAATTACATCCTATGTAAGGCAGTGATAGCCCGGTGGTAATACGTTTGTTTAGAAATGCAAGTGATGCGAGTTCAAACCCCGGGTCTCACACCTCTGATATTTTTTCATGAGTATTTTAACATGATTACCACTCACTGTACAGTAAAGAGAAAAATTGTGAGGAAACTTGCATGTCGGAGAGAACTTAATTAGTTCAGAAAACATGAGAAGTTCGCCTGCACTTGACCAGCAGGCATGCTATGATGTATGATCCCCTTGTATTGAGGAGAGGCCCATGCCTAAGATACTAGCTATCTATGATAGTTAGTTAGCATTTGACTTTAGTAATTATAATAACGATATTGCATATTAATCGAGTAGGTAATATAGATATTGAATGACTAATAAATAATAATCGAAATACCAAGAAATAAATAGTAACAAAACATGGAAAATAAGCCGTCTTGCAATATCATTAACCCTGTTAAATACCCAGTTATTAAAACTCAAAATTTTTCTAGTTTAAACAGCTTTTAATTAAAAATTTAAGAAACCTAAATAACATGAAATAATTTTATTTCGTTAACATAGGGGGTATGCTAACATTTCTTTTGGTAATTTTATAGATTATTCTTATATATTTTCTTTTCTATTAGAGATATCGATAGCCTAATCAAAATAGTACCTATACTAAAATTTAAATTAATTATTATATAAAATATTCCATTAATGGAATTCTCAAATCCATTCGAAAAGGAGCTCATAAATTTTAAATGCCAGGACGAATTTTCATCAAATATTGCTAAGAGCTATTCCAATAAAATAGGCTTTCAGATGATATAAACACCTCATTTATCTGTTAATCATCTAGGATACCATAAACAGACATAAAAAACTTAGGGTTGAAACACCAAAAGGTTTAAAACATCATTTTTTGTTGGAGACTAACTAACAATTATTAATTTTATTGAAATAATTTAAAGTGATCTCAGCATTAAAAATGCCTTTCAAATCAAGCAATACTTTCAGCAACATTAATATAATCTCGCAAAAGGAGCGATTTAAATAATCCAGAATTTAAAATCAATCCGGTACTTAAAATGTTTGAAGATTTAGAGTGAAAATTATTTTTCAATTTTTTTATGGATAACTCTTAAAGAAATCTGAATCGATTATGTCTGGCGTAAGTTAATACAAAATTATAGATAACTAGCGACTCACCCTCGCTTCGCTCGGGTTCCTCCCTAGCTACCTTCCCAATACAAACTTTCATCCCCAGTTTTACTCCCTTAAGGGATGATTTCCGGAATGAAAGGTTATGGTTCCAAATCTTTCCTAGGGTTTCAAACTATCTTCTTACCAAATTTTATCTAAATCGGTTCAGTAGATCCACAAACTCACAAAATCACATACAAACTTTACCTCTTTATAATATTAGTATAGACTAGCGACTCACCCTCGCTAATAAATAAGAAAATCGATTAAGTGCGAACCAAACTCATATATTATGCCTATTGGCAAATAAATCCATCAACATTCAACTAAAATATTTAAATAGGTTTAAATTCGTAGCGCAAAAACAATCACACTAATTTTGACGATAATATAAATCACCGTTTACCTATAAAGTGATAAATAATCTTAATTACGTCTATAATTGCTTATGTAATGTAGAAAGCCCGCAATTATAGCTTATACATATTCCACAAAATATTATATTACCATTAAAAGATATAACAAAATTTTTAGGTCAGCGTAGACTTTGTAATGGGACTTGAAACTTTTACGTGTAAAATTCAAAAAATTCAAGTACTTTCAAAAATTAAGTAATTTAAGCTAGGGCTCTAAAGGATTAAGGATAAGTGAACAGCATAATATATATTCTACAGAATATTATATAGTTAAACTCATCTGACTCCTGACATACAAGTTTAATCTAGTTTGGGAGTCAGAGGCTTCAACAGGCTTATGTAACAACGAACAATTGTGTCAATGAAGACATATATATACATATATACATATATATATATATATATATTATATATATATATATATATATATATATATATATATATATATTTCATGGATGATAGCTTATTCATTGTTCACGTTACGTTATCTACTATATAATAGGTTAATTTCTAAGACCTAATCCTACTAATCTAATAAATTACATCCATTATTCAAGCCTAAAATAACTTCGGCTAGCTTAAATTACAGTCTAACTCTAAATTGTACCATAAGAAGATATATATATATATATATATATATATAATATATATATATATATATATATATATATATATATATATGTTTTATTGTGAAAGAATGAATGTTATTTGAAAGTTACAATCACAAATTAAAAGAAGTAAATAAGAAACTAAAAATTGTAATTAACTTTATTTAATTACACTTTTACTAACACTTTGAGTCAATTTCATTTAAAACGGATGATTTTAGTTATAATAGCATCCAATTCAGCATGTTATGTATAAGTCGATATTTTCCATTATTTTATATCCCGAATAACGTTTTTTACACTTTATATATTTCCTAAAAATTCATTATTCCTCTTATAATAAAAAGAAACTTATGAAAGTGTTTAGCAGTTTGTGTGTTGTATTACTAGATGAATAATAAAGCCTAGCCAAGGCATAGCTAAGCATTTTAGAGTAGGTTCTTTGTTTTTGATTTAACTGTGTAAGCATTAGATTTTAATTGTATACTAATTTGGTGTATAGATAAGAATTTAATAATGGTATCTAACAGTTCTTTAAGGTAATATAAATATTAATATATTAATTATAATATTTTTCAGTATGTTAATACTATAATATGATTTAAGATAAAGCAAATCACTTTAATAATAAAGGGTATCTTTTCTACATTTACTGTGTTATTGAAAATTATTTTACATTTGCATACCCAAAAAATTGTAACTTTTTTGTTACATTCGCCGTCTATCACATTATATAATAATATGAAATCATAAGACATAATTAAAAAATGTTTATTTAAATACCTACTCTTTAAAATGCAGCGCGTTACCTATTTTTTTGCGAGAATAGATAATTTTAGAACTGGCTGTACATAAATCTGATATAAATAGCCTGACTCCACCCATTGCAAGCATAATGGTCTTTCGAAATGGCGCCTGTAGCTATAAGGTGATATAGTGTTTCCTAGCCTGAACTAAAACTTAGTATGCTAAAAATATGTTGAAATGTAAAGTTACGTAAGATAAACATTTTAAATTGTTATATAATTTACACTAAAATAATAATTATATATATATATATATATATATATATATATATATATATATATATATATATATATATATATATATATATATATATATATATATATAACAAAAAAAAACATAAAAACAGAAAAAAGGCACAGACGTATGTCTGTGGATGTTATATTCACTCAAATAAAAAAAAAATATACATGCATATTACAAATGTATTACTGTAAATATTAGTAATGGAGACTAGAAATAGTAAATTTAATTCTAATAATTAATATTTTGTAAATAATGTAATTCAATTTAAATCTATGTTATTCGGCTTTTAGGCATGCCAGTTGGGCACAGAATTGTGTATAGAATTGTCTATTAATATAAATTTTTGATAAGGATAGACTCAAAAGCAAATGCCACTATTCTAATATAAGCATGCCCAACACAAGCGCTTATTATACGAGTAATGTAATTTTTATCGAATTTACAATATATGTAAATGTTATAAATAAAAAAATGTTATAGCAAATATATTTTTATACTTATTAATGCTTTTCAATAAAATTTCATGGTTTCTTCTTTTTCCAAATATAATTATTTTATACACTTTGACTACCACCCTCGCTTTTAAAAATTCAAAGTGCATTCTACATGTTCACAAAATTTATTTGATGTTCATATTAAGTATTTAAGATAACTTTATTTCAACACAAATGTTCTATTTTAAGGATAAGCACATAATGCAAGCATTGTTAGAAAAACAATACGTTAAACAAAATGGTTACTTTGTACTGGGTTTTATACGAAATGTTTTAGTGGTGTACCGCAATACGCACGTACCACAGTATTTTCAGAGTGCAGCGAGTATTCGAGTGTAAAGCACTCTGCTTTAATTTTATCCAAATAATAAAATAAAGCTCATGTTTCTCTACACAATTGATTTATCCCAATCTTCCACGTTGGTCCAGAGGCAAGCAAGTTTAGCTATAAATGCAGACATCCTGGGTTCGAGTCCCGGGTCAGGCCAAGTTTAGTTAGAGGGATTTTCTATCAAGAAATTCTCTGTATCGGACTATTAAAAAAATTGGCGGTGTTATACCTCCGTACGTCAGAAAGTAGGTAAAGCTATTGGATCTGCGCCGGTCGTGTCGAATTGTTGCCCTACCGAACTTTGACAGGCATAACTATTCCTGTGCAACCGGCTAATCTCAGTGAGGCTGGCAGCCGAGACAGACATGCGGTCTATAGTACAATATTATTATATACTAGCGACTCACCCTCGCTCCGATTGGGTTCGCCCCTAGTTACGTTTTAAAGTTAGTAGTTTAGAGTATGGATTTCACAGACATAAGATATGCCTTTTTCCGCAGTAAAAAGTATCCTATATGTTGACTATGCCAGCTATCATCGTACCAAATTTCATCAAATTCTGCGCAGTGGTTTTCCCGTGATGCGTTCCCAGATAGACCAATAAACATTCAAAAAAACTATAGATTCGACCTCTGTATCGATAATAATGTCTATTTCAATAAGATTTTCCAAAAAATATTTAATATACAGATTCGGCTTTTACAATTTTATTATATGTATAGATATAGGATAGATGACATAAAATAATAATATTTTATCGATATACTTCATTACGAATTCGATAAGCTCACATACCTCCTGTAATCGAATCGCTAATAGAATAAAGTACATATTATGTATATAATATCATCCACATTTATGTTGCCTATTACCACAATTATTAAAAGTCATCCTAGCTCCGCTAAGTCTTTGTTAGGTGTATGTAGTCTACTTAAACTGATTAAGGTTATAGTTTTTTAATAGGGATTCTTTCACTGAATCTTGCCAATAATGATTTATTACATAATTTATATAATGAATGAATAAAAATGAATGATTATACTAATCCATAATAACTTAAGCATCTATTGATCTAAAATGTTTTTTTAAAGGTATTATCTTTATTTATAATATTAAAGAATACTCTCGAAAAACTTTAAGTCACACCTACGTAAAATACGTCGAAGTTAGATAATCAAAGCGTGTTTACTGAAGACTATTCAAGAAATGCCGTAATAAAAAAAGGTTGCCCATTGTCAATCCTCCAGTATTCGGTGAAATTAAGGGACAATTTAGTCTTTGTCGGATTTAATATTATTTCGTTTTACTTATGTTAGAACTAAGTTTAACCTGAATTTGAAGATACGTACCTATAGATTAGTAGATAAAAAATATTAATAGATAATGTTCCTTATGTATTACGCCTGCGGTTTCTCCTTAAATTTTAGTCATATTTTTATGGCTACACCAATTTTAAAAATAAAATATCTAAAAATATATGCTCTGATCTTTGAATATAAAATCGGGCAAGTGCGAGTCTGACTCACGCACTGAGGATTTCCTACCACAGGTTTTTGAGACATTAAAGCTTGTAAAACTTATAGAAAAATAGAAAAATGACCATCCTTTTACGCTTTATAACTAACGATGACCAACTAAAGTATCCCAAATTAAAACAGAAATAGTTTTTAGTTGTTTTTATGAAAAGTACTTTAACAGCATACTCGTAATTAGCACTTCGTGTTCTGGAGTAAAAATAAAAATAAAGGCATGTCTTCTTCAGTGTATTTATTCTTTTATTTTTTTAAAGTAGTGGTTTTGGCAAACTACTTGGTGTAAAAAAAACTAACTAATTGAAATCATATTTTTGAGAATTGCTTAAGTAAATACATAATATTTAAGTTATTAGCCAAAAAAATATAATATTTGTACTTGAATCTACCTCAACCTAGCAGAACTGCACTAGGATTTGTTACACATCGATCGATGTACGAAAAAATCTACGTAATTTCATAGTGCCGCACGAATTTAGGGCACATTAGGGATCCCACTTTCATGGAATACGATAAAATCTTTGATACTTTCAGTAGGGCTTCATTATGCAGTATGATCGTGCATATGAAGTGTCCATATAATAGTCTGATAATAGTAAAAGCTTGGTGTAAAAGGATTTATTTTATCTGAACAGAAAATATGTCGAAAGAAAAGTAGAATTCTAACTAGCTCTGATGCAAAGTTTTATTCGTGTACTTCCTTTCTCTATGTCATTGGAATTTTCATTTCTTTTTAAATCACCCTCCAAGCGTAATCTATTTAAAGAGAAAATAATATTAAATATTGATTGATTGAGAAAAGAAAAGTTTGTTGGAGATATCATATACCTACCATACGCACACACAAAAACTTTTTTTTTAAGTCAGTACGTAAAAATAAACATATGAAAACAAATATTAAAGTCTATATTGTAGTCTATGTCTAAACTGTGAAATGCACGGGAAATTACGTAATATTTTCTTAATAGAAAGATCGGTCTCACAAAATGTTGCCTGAGGAGATGGTCGTGACTCGGACAAAGAGCGATAATCTGGGGAGCAGCAAATTTCAAAACGCTCCCGCAATTGCTCCCTTTGTGTAAGCTAACAGACAGCTGTTGTTCAATCTATATGAAGACAAGATCTTGGATCATCGATTCTAGATTTGGTATGCAAATAATAAACTATTATTCTATATTCAATTGGTGTTATTGTATGAAATGGAAATTGTAATATTGTTGTTATCTTCTCAACACTAGCTTCTGTCTATGGCTTTTTCTGCGTGTATTTTTTGAATAAGGACTCCTTTTAATATTCTACTTTAAATTAAGTAAAAATATAAATAAGTAAAACGGAGATCTCAAGCTATGTCTTTGAATTTGCTTTATCGAAATGCAATCTATCTGTTTTACTCGTAATTCAGATTACTGAAAAGAAAGCCTGAAAGTCCCATTCAATCTGTTCAACCGTCTTATAGAAATAGATACTCATATAAACAAATTAGAATTCTCTGAATATATTTCTTTTCTGAAATATAATTTTCTTTTAAAAATATTTAATACGGAACTTTGACCCCTTTTCAATTTTATTATTTGGATAGAAGACATGCATAATTTGTACTCTTATTGTTTGCCGTTTGCCGCTGGCTAGAAGTACACGATTACTACATCTCTTAGCTAAGTTGTATATCTAATATATATATATATATATATATATATATATATATATATTATGTATATTACGTGATATAAAACGACTCAAAAGTTAAAGCTTAGTTTAAAATATAACAAGTGTAAAATATTTTTTTTTTACTAGCTTCATACGGAAAACATTAGCTTCCTTATATTTTTAAAATATTCGATCTTTCCGAATTATAAAATGTTGACTCAGTCCACCTGAACTATATTGATAGAGGGGCGACGAGCAGAGTAGCCTATATTGTGAAAGCAAATAAGAAATTTCATACGTAAGATTCAATTCGCGTATAAAAGCATTGGACTTTTATAAGTTAGAAATATTGAAAGAAAAACGTGCGACGTACTAAATTTAAATAGTGTGGTGTCATCAATCTTAATAATTAGCATAAATAGGGGCAGTTGTAAAATTATGTAAACATTTTTAATGAAGATAAATAAATCTATACCTATATAAAAACGTGAGCTATATTATATAGAAATCACTAGGCCACCGTATAAAAACATAAATGTTTGAAATATTTAAAAAAAAATACGTCATGAGATTGATAAAACGGTTTTTACGTATTGACGCTTTAACTTAAAGTTTGGCGGCATATGAAGAATACGAAAAAGATGAAAAAGTACGTACTATTAGACATAAGTTATAGTATCTCAATTGATTTTTCATATCTTTTTAGTTATAATTTTATATTTTATAATATTAATTTTATGTTGATTATTTTATTTTATTTTTTACAACTTATACTATTAATACAGATATGAGTTTGTTAAATTTTAAATATTAATATTTTAAAAGTATTGTCATCCACCGTGGGGTAATATGTAATCTGTAGAAAAAAGATGTCGCCACATTACACCCAACGGTGGGGATATAGTGTTTAAATAATTGTGATAGTCATTTGTAGGGCATTCTGTAGAATTAATTGAATAAAGGAGGAATTGCTTAAGCTCAATAGTTTTACGAAAATCGTTATTTACAATACACATTTCATTACTGAAAAATATTTTTTTTAGAGCTAAATAACATATTATGATACTAGATTAAAGCTAGGGCAGTATGCTATTACAGTTTAATTCGAATATGTCAACTGGTCCTGCCTCCCTTTCCTTTCAAAGCGAATTTATATTGGTCATTGCTGAATCTATACCCTGTTTTTTTTTAAATTAGTGATTTATACATATAATAAAATTTTAACCGAAACCGAATCTGTACATTAAATATTTTTTTGGAAAATCTTTATTTTATTAAGCTTATAATATATTTGTTAGATACCATACCTTTTCTAATGAATAGTTTAAAATGCAAAAATATTTTTAAATCGGATTGATTGATAACTAGTTAACGCGTTCATAATATATAGCTTAGTTTTATTTTAAACTTTTTATTTATAAGAAAAGTCGTGTCTTACAAATTTTCATATACATATTTAAAAATACAAAACACAATACTTATTGAATTCACTCGCAAGCTAAATTTTTTATTCCAATATGCCAAAGTTAATATTTCGTTCAATAATGAATTCCATCTGTCTCTTGCAGTCGGTGCCAAAGGTCATTTATTACTTAATTCATTTGATTAGAAGGTGATTTTGAAATTTATTGAACTCTCAATAAATCCCTTTATCCGAGTTTGGGTAAAGGATCAGTTCTGTATGCGAGAAAATTTATCGATAATTTCATTCAATTATGCACGTTCATAGTTTACTGTTTAACATTAGTCGTAATTATATAATACTAGCGTGTGCCCGTGGCCCCCCTCGCGTAGCTTTTTTATGCAAAACAACTCATCTTTATACGAGTATCATCTATACTAATACATATTATAAATAGGTAAAGTTTGTGAGTTTGTGAAGTTATAGGGGGTAATCTCTGGATCTACTGAACCGATTCAGATGAAATTTTGTAAGAAGATATTTTGAGACCCTGGGAAGGACATAGAATACTTTATTAGGATACTTTTTATCCCGGAAATCATCCCTTAAGGGGGTGAAAATGGGGATGAAAGTTTGTATGGGGAATCAACCTAGGGATGAATCCGAGCGAAGCGAAGGTGAGTCGCTAGACGGTATTATATTTTTGAGTGTATGTACTTATTACTAAAAGCGAGAGGTCTACAAATAGACAAACAAATCATTTAATAGCTATATATTTGTCATGGACGGGACTAAAAAATAAACATTAACTAAATAATAGTTTGCTCATTTTGATATAGATAAATAATAAATATAATAAATAAAAGTGGAGCAGTAAGCGCCGTGATTTCCTGCATAGAAATATAATATCTATGTTATAGTTTATTTTATAAATTAGTGATTTCTTTTATTATTAATATTTTCATTAAGTCATTTTCAAAAAAAAAGAAGTTACAAAAAATGCTTACACGAATATAAGCTATTTACAACTTATATAGCCACAAAAAGATTAAGCAAATCTAGGGTGAGTTGGTAGTCTTTTATTACATATTATATAATGTTATTATTTATACAGATATTATAACATTGTATCGCAATAAAGCTTGCATTAAATCGTTGACTAAACATTTGCCTTTTGCTTAGAATCTCAGATTCATGTAGGATGTAAATAAAAAAACTGTTGAGAGGATTTCAATGAAATATTCTATTACACAGATTAGAATAAACCCATAAAAAACCTTGAGCTATCGTTCTACGTGCTGTCTCTCAAATTGGGAATCACGTTCTGTGGTCATGAACTATACACAATTATGTGCGCGGAGGTTTTGTTTTTCAATCATTAACACGCATTGTATCGGTCTGGATTTAATTTTAAATAATTTCTTGTGTCAGTAGGCAGAATTTAATTATTTTTAACACATCTATGTAACGGAATTTTTGAACACGATTTTCACCCACTTCGCTTCTTCTTCATTTCAACTTTAGGTTGAACTGAAACTTTGCACACCTAACAAAGACCGCTGAGAATATAATAATTTATTAAAAAAAAACGAAAAAAATTATAATTTAAAAAACTAAAAAAATACGCTTAAATGATGAACCGAACTTAAAAGTAAAAATATAAGAATAAAATAGTTTTTTTTTTCAATTATCATTTATGATAACTAATCGGCACGGGATATAATTAAAGTTGATATTTGATACTTTTTTGTTTACAAAAAAGCAAAAATATTGAAACGCGCAGCGAGACAGCAAGGCAAAGGTGGCGAACAGTACTTGTGGGTCGTTATAACAAACCGATATTATCACTTTTTTTTTTTTTTTTTTTTTATTGTCGGGAAATGCATTTACGCATACCACCTGATCCCCCAGGTGGTTATGTGGGGCTCACCGGCTAGAAGAGCCGGTACTACCCACTAAAACCCGACATCCCTTCCCCCCGCCTTAGTGGGACGCCGCAGTCTCGCTTGCGCATAACTAATACGGCGCCCCGGCGGCAGGTCTGCCTAAACGCTAGGCAGACCACCAAACCAATGGGGCTGCTCCACGGTCAACTCTGCTATGCCAGAGAGGTAGCAGCCCCACCGCGTCCGCCATCAAACGGTAAACCGATATTATCACTGCCCGAATACAATTCAACCCTGATTTCACCATTACACTGCTTTAATTACAATTACCCGCACTGACGCCATAATGATCAAAAAGCAACTTATTAGAAATATTATATGTATATTATACATTTTTTTATATTGTCAAATATTGAATATAAGTTTAACAATAATTAAATATTGAGTATGTAACTGTGCAAATAATTGACAGCTATAGTAAGTAGTAATTAATTATACAAAATAATGAAACACACGAGTGAATTGGAAAGATATTACAAAACCTGTTCGGAAACAAAACGCTAATCTGTTTTAAGATATTTGAAAAAAAATATAAATAACGAATAAATAAGTGACGCCTACAACACTATTATTATAACAATATTTATTGTTTTTGAAACAATATACAATACGAGTATATAAAACAAACTATATAGTATTAAAATTGCCTAAAAATTTCTATCGCTATTGCAAGAATTTAGCCTTGAAAAGGAAAGGAGTAATTTTCCCATATATATTTTCAAGATTTATAAAAGGAAATTTATTCGAAAAATGATACTGACACTTCAAAAGCCAAGCGAGATAAAAATATCGCAAGGAGGCATTGTTGGAATCACCAAATTTATAACATGTAGATAAAATTCAAAAGCATTCCAGAGACACGTCTGCGAAAGGAAAGGGTTAATAAAATATGATACTACTGTAAGATACATTTTAGACCTATTTTGAAAAAAAGTATATGTAATATATTGTTTCATTCTTATTTTGAGAAATTTATTATTATTAATCGATATTCAATTCGTAATTTCCGCCTACCTACCTTACCTGTTATCCTATTGTTGTTATGCAGCAGCAGCCACTACCTGCATGTTAAAATAAAAAATATACATGTATAGGTATAGCTAACCTAGTAATAGATAAAAATATATTTTAAAAACTAAATTACCGCCCGCCCTAACTTCGTTCTGGTGTCAATTTATGCACACACATTTAGGCATTACTATTAATTTGAAGTCAATACTCGTCTGCAGCAGTGCTCAAAAGAGGGATATGTGTTTGACCTGTATATTTGTCTTGTTTTATACTTTGTTGCTAGTTTTTGCAACATGTCCATACCTCCAATTACATACTAGTATGTTTCGCCAACTAGTTTCTATTAGTTTGCTTTTTACGCAGTTGTTTTTATTTTTATTTTTGTATGTCAGTGGTACGAGAATTAAAACATCCAACAGACAAGTTCCGCCAACAACTGCACACAAAAAATATTATATTGTATCGGTATCATTACATTGTATTAAATTAACGATACGTTAACGCATATATGTGTTTTTTTAAGACACACAAACATTTATATATTGATTGTATAATGTAAGTATATTACGCAAATATATGACTAATCGCAAGATAATAAGCCTGTTACTATATTAATCATACTAAGAGCATTAATATTCTATTCCTTTGACGTACAAACATTGTATGAGTTTTTCGACGTGAAAGAAGGACAGACAAAAAAATAAACAAATGCACTTTCACATATAACATTAGTATGAAAAAACTTTCACATATAATATTTGTACAGAAGTATGGATATATTTAAAGTAAAAAAATGCGTTATTAAGAATAATTTTGAGAATCCTGAAATAGTTGTAGAAACTCAGAACAAAATTGATAAGAGACGAGAAGATTCTTAGAAAAGTATTATTAAATTTGAGAAATCTAAGTAATCTTAACTTCATTTATTTATATGTTTTTAATAAACTTAACTGTTCTAAGGATTGAAATAACAATGAGGGAGACAAAAGATTAAGATAGAAAAATGAAAACCAAAATTAAAGAATAAAATTCCACAGCGAGATGATGACTCACTACATACTTTAGAGATCAAAAACTGGCCAAGGGTGAGTGCAAAATGAAATATTATAAAAACGTTTATTATGAATTGTCTTCTTTTTTAATAGATACAATATTATATATATTATAAAAGAAGCTCTTCAAGGATAGGAGAAACAAATGAACAGACAGATGACGTAAAGAACTCAGTAATAGTTTGCACTTAAGGTTGCGTAATCCTGTTTCAGTAACAGATTTTGTCTTGGATTACGCAACCTTAATAATCTAGTAATAAACAGCGTTTGAGTTCTGAAATATTCAAAGGACCTGTGCTATTGAAAGATTGTGACCCCATTACAATAAATTAATTAAACAGAACAATTGAATTGTGAACTGTACAAGGGTATTCTATGTTCTTGTTAGCAATAAAAACATATCTATTACAAACGACCGAATTTAATCTTATCTGATCCTAGAACATGAGCTTGCAACAATAAACTTCATATTAAATATTTAATAATCGCATTGTAAGTATATTTTAATAATGTATTATTTATTTTAATACAATTTTGGCGTCATTGTAAGAAGCGATTCTCGATTTTTTCTCAAAGTACTAAATAGTATTATTAAAAAAGTTATTTAAAATTTTAAAATATTTTACACCTAGTGACTTTTTAAATCTAAGATTTTGAACTATGCTATTAAAGTATATTAGTATCTCTCAGCGCTCAGTCCTTTTATTTTATGACGAATATTTATAGTACAAAACTACTAGGTACATACTATAAATGCAAAAAATTATACGCGTGTGCTTGTATGTTTTTAATTCCCTTAAGCGGACATGCCTGGATGGATGTGGATAAACTTTGATAAACAAAGACTATGATTTGGAGTAACAAATAGGCTACTTTTAAGTAGTATTTGCCAAAATGCGACACACTCGAGCGAATCGAGGCTAAGTAAATGATAAACCTTGATAATAATCCAATGACAACCATACACATATAATAAATACAACAAAAACATATAATAAAATTCTACAAAAACTGCAATGTAAAAGTATACTAATATGTAAAACCTAAGAATTTTGTTTTTGGTCATCGGAACGCGGGCGATGCCGCGGGCAATGCTAGTCTATACATAATATAATAAAATTGTAACCAAGCTGAATCTGTACATTAAATATATTTTGGAAAATCTTATTGAAATAAACATTATTATCAATACAGAGGCCGAATCTATAGTTTTTAGAATTTATGTCTGTCTGTCTGTCTGTTACCGCATCACAGAAAAACCACTGGAGGGATTTTGATAAAAGTTGGTATGATGATAGCTGGTTATCCGGGTCAACATATAGAATACTTTTTACTGCGGGAAAATTTCTCATTTCTGAGAAAAAATACAAAAGCTGCAATGTAAGAGTATACTAATATGTAAAACCTAAGAATTTGGTTTTCGGTCATTTGAACGCGGGCGGAGCGGCGGGTAATGCTAGTCTATAATAATAATAATACCTAAAAATATTAGCTTTGTGACTTTATAGTTTAAGACTTCGTAATAGTATCAGATTGAAGTTTTAAACAAATTAAATAATCGAGATTACAGAATACTGTAAGCTCTCTCACTTTCCAACCTACTTGTTTCATGAAAGTTCTAAATTTCATTATTTTCCTCAACAGTAAAGCTCTATAACTTTATTTACAAAACCTACTATTTGAAGTTATGAAGTTTTAAAGATTTCCAAGATATTAGCATAAGAGAGTAAAAAAATACGGCCTATTCTCATACCTACCAAATATACAAAAAAAAAGTTCTTAAAAATGGTCGAGCCGTTTCGAAAGGGTACGACCACAAATACCGTGGCACGAGATTTTTATATTATATTAAATTTACTGACAATTAAGTATACCAATTTATTTTACCAATCAATATCATGTACAATCCAAATGATATCATGTCAATACCAATTTGTATTGTACATGATATCAGTGACTAATTTTTTTGCTGTCATTCGGTTGCACTCGTGCTACGAGATTTAGCCACCACTACCACTACATATTTTTATTATATTATTTGAATATGTGTTACTCAATGAGGCGTAAACCATTCAACGAATTTGGAAGAAACTTAACACACGAATGGAACATGTTGCAATTGACGTATTTTCCATTTTATTTCACACTATTCATTGCCGTACATAAATAGTTAAACATTAACACATATACCCAATATGTTTACGATGCTTCAATAAAGATTGTGATAAAATCTTGTAAAGATTTATATCAAAGATGAATCTCAAAATCACAGTTAAGCTTAATGGATAACATTTGTCTGATGGTGCCATTCCGATATTGGTTCTACTCTGCTACTGTGCTCTACAATTCCAAACACCGTGTACGCATTCTACCAATAATCCAAGTAACAGCTAAAGGGCAAGAATAGCAGTATATGAGCAATGAACATAAATGTTGTCATCACATTATTACTTCCACAACAACATACACATATATATAATTTCAACGATTGCAGGTAAATTTCTAAGAAATTGTTAACTGACACACCGGTGTACCCGCGGTCGTTGACGGATTAATCTCAAAATTAATTTATGCGTCGACGATAACAGATTCAATCCCACTAAATGAATAAAGTCTTAAGCAAAATTATACATCACGCCTTTTTAATCCATGTCTTAATTTAAGATCACTGGTTCAGACAGCTTTATGGAAATCTATACATATAATAAAATTCTGAGTTGAACCTGCACATTAAATATTTTGCGAAAAAACTTATTGAAATAGTCATTGCTAACGATACAGAGACCATAGTTATATATATATATATATATATATATATATATATATATATATATATATATATATATATATATATATATATATATTACTATTACTATAGTTATTAGATTTTTTTGTCTGTCTGTGTGGGAACACATGACGGAAAAAGCACAGGACAGATTTTGATGAAATTTGGTATGATGATAGCTGGTTATCCAGGTCAACATATAGGATACTTTTTACTGCGGGAAAATATCTCATCTCTGAGAAATTTATACTAAACTATAACGTATATTTTCTATATTATCTTAAGTATAATTAAAACGAGATAGCTTTATGATGCGTATATCTTATAAATAGCGGCTTAAAGATCAAATAATAGGAAGCGGAAAAGGAAAATGCACATCTGCCATTGACTGGCTGCAAATGCGATGTCAGGAAGCTTTGTTCGTCGTTTTTATTATTTAATTGTTTGTACTACTTCGTCGAGGCTGTGCCTGCTTTTAATCTATTGGCATTTGTTGTGAGTCTTCGCAATTCCAGTGATTATATACATCAAGTGCAACTTTTGTTTACTTGAAAATTGAAACGTCATCATTTACTTTTTTCAACTCAAGTAGCTAATGAATGTTTTTTCTTTCGCAACTTATACTAATGAAACTTGCCTATATACTCGTAAATATATGTAAATATTGAAATATATCAAAATGAATTATTATTTTTTGCAATTCTTTATATATAGTTCGTAATTCTATTAATATTAAAAAAAGAATAGAATTTTAGTTACATTTTCCCAATAAACTTGGCCTTTGATACTTTCGGAAATAAGATGTATAATAATTTATAAGCAAAATATATAAGTAAATATATATTTTAAAGTTAAGTTTTTTTTAGTTTTACAGTAACTAAGTGATGTAAATAACTGAATTCTATTTCTTGATTTGAGCACCATTAAACACGTTTTTAAATAGAAACTATCACTCGATATAATACTAACATATGTAGGTATATATATTGCATCGTCTAGGTACATTTTAAATCGATGAAAAAAGTAATTATGTAAGTTGTAAGCGTATGAAAACATTTTTTTTGATGAAACACCGTCATGGTTCAGCCATTTTGTAAAAAATATTTAAAGACGATATACACAAACATTCTTTGTTTATTGCTTTTTCTATTAGTGAAAACCGTATCAAAATTAGTTATGTCGTTTGGAAGAGCGGAGAAACATACGGAGTCAGACAGCGACTTTGTTTTATACTATGTATATAGATATGGATGAGCGACTTCCGTCCAAACTAAACTTATTTTACGTATACATGCCATTTTATATATAAATATGTGATTGTTACTTCTATATGCTATTGCGGTTCAAGAAGTTTGAGTACAATTCGGAATAAAGGTAGTATATATCTGGTAAAACACATAAGACTACTTTTATCGACGTACCTACTCATATTTTCACGAGCATACCAACCAAAGAGATAACTTGTTTTTAAAGTATGTTTCAGTAGGTAAATTAAAAGGTTCTGTAATATATGGGTTTGTTCTGCCTAAATAGCCACATCACGTAAGACTCTTGAACAATATGTGTACTTTGTCACTTTATTAGCTCAGTGAGTAAAATGATGTTTGTATGAAGCATTGAATATTACTTTTATGAAACCTTTTTAAAATAACTGTTTTTAAAAAACAAAAATACGAATTTCACTATAAAAGGTCGAGGAGCAAGGAGAATTTTCTTTGACCTTTCGTAAATCAGACCCAGTGACTGAAATAGAACTCAAACTGCTTTTCTTGAAGACAAAACTTAGATCAACCCGTACGGTGATATATCTGGGAACTTATATCCGTTAAAAACTGTTAGTTAGATTATAGATTTTTTTTTTCATTAAAAAAGGAGTAATAAATTCAATAAAAGAATAACGAAACTTTATATGAAGAAAGCCCTAAACAAGCTTTTAAAAGAAATTCGGGCCTTTATCGAACGAGTTGTGTTGAAGTTGCCGAATTTAAGCCACATTAATCTTCGGAACTCGTTGTTTGTTGACACTTAATGGAAGATTATAGTTTTGATTAATTTTTTTATGATACTTAAATTAATAATTACTATATTCTGAATACAAATTTTGGAAATAAATGGAATATAACAAGAAAAAAAATATACTTTCAATTAAGTTTAAAAAATATTTCTCAAGGTTTCATTTGATAGTATTCTTCTGCCTCTTTTTATATGCAGATTTAGATCATGACCTTTTATGTTTCGAGTATCAATAATAATAATAAGGTCTAGAGCTAAAGAGAGGATATGTCACCATAAAAAGTATCATAGCATTATGTCACATTATATCGTGATAAAAAGTATCTATGTCAAAAGAGTGAGATTATGATCGTTATGTGGAACTGACAATTTAAAGAAAGTTGATATTGTGGATTTTTTCTTAATACGAGCAAAAAATTCAATTAAATTCAAAAAGTCACGTCAAATGGAGAAAACAAAAAAATATGTAGAAATAAAAGTGCCCATGACATCACTAATTTGATAATTCTACGAATGTGGTAACAACAGACACAATTCGATCACAAAAAATAACAACAAAATAGAAACGATACTCGTCGATTACTTCAATGTTTTTTTATATTTTCTGACCAAAATTCGTAGATTCATTGTGTTCGAAGAATTCAGCACGTCTTGTTTGAAATGAAATGAATTTCGGAATCTCCTAGAGCATTAATCTTTGAGATTCCAAAATTGGTCTTAATAATATAATTACAATTTTAGAAAAAATATTATTCGCCAAAAAAAATTAAATATAATACAACATACATATTTTGCAATAAATTATGTTTTTTTTTTTAATTTCTCGAATTCTATTTTTCCGACACATAAAGTCACAAAGATACATTTTATTTAATGTTTTAGGGAAGCCAATATTTTTATGCATTCCTTACTACTCTAGGCACAGAATCCAAGGGGAAAATTGATTGTATTGACCTAAAAAACAAAAATTATGTACATGTTTAAAAGTAAACAAAATACATTGAATATAAAACACTAGCGTAAAATAGTATAATAAAAACATTTTTTTTGCACAATACTATAAGTTTTTACATACTATGGATTTGTTACTGTATAAAAATATCACAAATGAAATAAATATTTTTAAGAACTTTATCTGGATTATTTAATAGAACCCTAAGTTTTTCTAGTAAAAAATCTAGATGCTTTTCTCTCAATTAAAATTGTAGAAATGTAATATTTTGTAAAAAAAAGTTTTTGTAATTAGAGCGAACCGTATTATTCTACGACTTAAGACTTTAATTAAGCTCCATGCCAAATAAATCGAGCATAACAAGCTAAATTAAAACTTATTTAATATTTTTAATTTAAACATATGTTATCATAATACATGATAATATACGAGTATCTTTATGATGATGGAATTTGTAAAATAAGTTATTCATTTAAAGAAAGTACTCCTCCTCCCTCATTATTATTGACTAACAAATATTTTTGATATTGTTCATAAAATAAAATAGATCAGCTTTTTGGGGGTGCTTCAGTTCCTCTATCTATTTTTACCATAATTTTTAATTTAAATTAATCAAAAATTACTAACAATATTTGTAAAATAGTGTAGTAAGTTATATAAATATGTAGATGTATTTTTTATAAATAGCACGGTTTTGTTCACAATTTCATGGGTTTTAATTTTTTGTGCGGAGCCCTGAATCTTTTTCTAAAATAAAAGTAGCATAAGTTACTCCTTATAACATCAGCTATCTGCCAGTGAAAGTCCATCCGTTTCGGAGATTAGCCGGAACAGATAGACACACAGACAAACATCTTAAAAATGGTTTCTTTTTTGATTAGTACCGTATATATTTTCATATACATTTAGTAAAAGCGGTTATTTTGACATTACAAACAGACACCTCAATTTTAATTATCTGTACAGATAAGCATTTATCTTAATTGCTGGTTTAACCGAACATCAAAATGAAACGCAAGCCAGAAAGAATATTCTTTAAGAATGTAACAGACCGGAAAGATAATGGATGTGGGAAGATTCGCAGTTGCATTGTGGTATGAAGCACAAATTTTTCTCATTTTAACTAGAAAAACTCTTGAAAAACTTCTTCCAGGACTGTTCGTAGAACAAGTTTCACAGCTCGAGGATATAGTTTAAGTCTAAAGTAAAAAGTAAGGGCATTTTCATTAGAGGAGATTTCTTATACTTTAATAAATAAAACATTGTAATTAGTGTTATTAATTTATAAGAAGTCTATGTCAATTGTTAGATCATATTAGTACTCGGAGGATTGCATTAGCTGTGGCTTCATCTGGAATTGCTACTACACTTTTTAAATGGTGTTAAACCGTTTTAAGCTGCGTTTAGACTCCCGTTTAATCTCACCCGAGTTGAAACCCCATACGAAATGTATTTAAACAGAGAAACATACATCAAGTTCTCTGACAGTACACACTTACTGTGTGGGATATAAAATAGAGAACGGAGATTATTCCGAATCCAAAGGAAACTTATATACGTATAACTTCTCACCACAACAGTGGCAACTATAACAGACCTAGAGAGCTCGAGAGAAAGAACCCAGCTAGAGTTTATTCTGATGTTTCTAATATACAAACGAAGTCTGGGGTTGGCTTTGTAAACGTGCTACACTGACCCACAAAAACAACAGCGCTACTGCCTGTGGAAGCTTCACTTCATTTTACTTCACTTCTTCGTATTTATTCGCAATATTTACTTAAGCTCCGAACTTTTATTCATATCACGCTATATATATAAAAAAAATTACAAATATTCTGATATTGTCTATTACTTTCTTAAAAGTAGTTTGTCTCTTTCCCACTTACCGCATTTTATTCTTATTAAATTCTAATTACCTGTTGTTGTCATGGTATCCTATAATAGGTCGAGATTGATTGAAAAATATGCTTAACTTGGCTCAGGCATGCTTTTTCATGTAAAGGCGTTATGAATTTTCAAGTACGCAATAAAATTTAAAATATGTATCTTAAGTTCTATGAATGCAACGTGTATCTTTGTGATAGCGGACGGAAGCCTATATGAAAATTCTTATAGTAAAGTACACCATGGATTTGAAAATTTGTGATAAAATAGTAATAGTTTTTTTTCATAACATCATTCTATGTACCTTACATTGGACCGCTTGTGAGATTTATGAGATGAATTTGCAATGGTTTATTGATAATTATTATAGAATACAGTGATTATGGTTTAAGCGATCTTTTGACGTTTTAAACACCAATTACATAAAAAATATATAAATTATGTGCAAACCCTGAGATATAAATAGAAATATCATTTTATAGGGACCTTTTACACAAAGCTACAAGGCGCGAAAGGATTAGCTGTTTCGTTTGGCAAATGAAAATGTTCCCCTGTCGAGCTTGTTTTTTATTCTTTGCTATATTTACATTTGAATTCATACATTTATTGTTTTCTTGTCCGATTATGGATTTAAAGACAAACATTTTTTATAGTGTGGGTACAACGCTAATCTAATATTACCCAGAATGATTGTACGCAATAATAAGTCAATAATTCAATTTATAGTATATAATTCATATCTCCTTTTATTCTTTTTAGTTTCAATTACAACTATGTAAAAAAGTAAAATTCTTTAACACTTCCCTTGGGTGATGGTAAATTTAATAAGTCAAGAATCTGTGCCACGAGCTTATTCTAATAACCATTAATAGTTATTGTTATATTGTTATTAATATTGTTTCGTGAACTCAGCTTCCGCTTTCGAAATTTCAATAGATGTACAATATACATAATATAGTACATATGTATATATAATTAAATCGAAAATAAAGACGATGTACAATATTTTTTATTAATACTATTAGAACTATAATCATTATTTATAAATCATACTTTTTTAGTTAGCAATCGTAATACTTGTAATAATAAGGTTTAAATAAACAAGTAAAATAAGTTAGCATAAAAGCCTTTGTTAAAAGGACTGCAGTAAATTCAGCGTGATAATTGTATTTATTATCTTATTATGCAAATTTTAATCGAAAGTGATTATATAAAGTAATGTACTGTAATGCTCGTATGAAAGAGAAAATGAATATTTTCCCTCAAATATAAAATTTTCTATATAGGTAATATAGGTACTTATTCAGATATTTTTTACTTTTAAGTATATTCCACCCTTGAGATGATTTTTTTTAATTACATGGAATCAATCTTGAGATATTTATTGAAAAATTATCTACTCACTAAAAACAAGATATAAATCGGGTAGATATCGTTTAGCATAGGTTCTTTTTCATTATCTGTTTTTACTAAAAGTTGTCGTAACTGAACATCTATAATGTATACCTGGTCTAATCGACAAAATCATAATAATTTAAATATTTTTTTATAATTACTCCGTAAAAGTCAAATTAATATGCTAACATTCACTAAGTAAGCTTTACAATCGTTTCTAAGTAACTTTTAGCTACAAACTAATTCCTACGAGAACCACTCACTATTTAAACTTCACGCTTGCTCAAAATCTTGCGACTCAATAGTATCAGTCTAATATTACAAATATATGTAGCAAAAGTTTGTATGTGTTTGTGTACATTTATTACTCCTTCACGCCGAAATCGCTAGACTTATGTACATATGTATGTGCGTGATATAATTTGTATTTTTCCAGAGAAAATATAGTTCAATTAAATAACACTTATAAAATCATTGACGGTATAATAATAAACCAAGTCATCATAAAAATTAATCATTTCTTCAACCTAAGTAGGACTCAGTAGAGATAAATTTTGCCTTTTACAAGTTTCATTTTTCACTTTGCTAAGTATTTACTTTATTTCATTTCATTCAGCTAATTATATAGTTTAAAACAATTGCGACATGTGTACAAAGTTATTTAGAGTCGCTAGTTTCGTAAATAAAACAATTTTCGATGACTTTTATACACCATTAGGGCCTGCACCGACCTCGGTTTATACATTTACACTGCTATGGTTAAAGTTGTGGTCAGCGTTATTTCAAATACTATGTATGTGACGAATATTAATTTACTGTTAATATTTCATTATTATAATAAAACGTTTATTGAATATTAGAGACCTTTTACATCTTAAATACGAAAACATGTTATCAGAAAATACTCCACTCTACAAATAGATAGCATAACGTTGTACACTGTAGAGAAAATAAGGTTATTTCCTGTAATCATAAGAAACTTCGTGGAACTTACAGCGTATGGGTTTTCGTATAACAATGTTTCGCTATGAAGATACGAAACATTCGATTTTTCTAGCTATACCCGTAAAGAATCTTTAATCATTAAAGTTTGTATTTTTTAACCCCCGCGCAAAAAGAGGGCTGGTATAAGTTTGACGTCTATCTGTGTGTGTGCTCTCTATGGATAGCATAGCTCTTAAGCAAATGGACCGATTTTGATGCAGTTTTCTTTGTTTGAAAGCTGACGTGATCGAATGTTTCGTAGCTATATATTTTATGAAGATCTGTTCAGGCGTTTGATGATCATCAGCTTACATCCTACTTGACTAAATGGTCTTACTAACTTTCACACATCCGGATGATTTGAAATTTGGTGTACTGATACTTCCGTGGTATTTCCAAGATATGTTAACCTTTAGCTGATGATATAGCATCAAATAGTCTGCGGGATGCTCAATTCTTCAGAAACGTACAGCAGTTATAGCGTGTTTGGGCTCATAAGAATAGTTTCAATGAGAGTTATCTATTAGAATTAGTGCCGGCGAGTAATTTAAAAATAATGAAATAATAAAATTTAAAATTTTAAGTAACTTCCGACACAAAAAAATACTCTAAAAAGTAAAAAAAAAACAAAATATCTCTCTTGGCCTTCAAATAATTAAAATAAAAACCACAACACATATGAAAAGAAGATTGATAATGATAAAGTATCAGATCCGCCGACATGGCAATGCTAGAGATAAAGAAATTTTATTTTCTTATTCTCTCTTCAATAAATAAATAAACAAACAAGTAAATAAATAAAGATAGCTTTATCTAAAATGCTAAATGTGCTGTGTGATACAATTACTCATACATTTTACATAGTGTTACACTAAGAAACGGTGAAAACAAAAAAAAATACATCAACTAAAAGAGGAATTGAAAATAAATTTCTTACATAAATGTAAACACGTCGATGAGTTAAGTAATTAAAATTACAACTTATATTCCATCAAGTATTTTCCGCCCTAGTAGACTCTTGCATAGCTTCTGTTCTCTATCCCGTGAGAACACTTGCTTGTCGTGTAAAATGTTTATCTATCTCTTGAACTGTAAAACTTTAGAATTTTTATACATACATATATTATACATTTATTTCATATAATTATGATGTAAGTATATATGTTTTATATAACTAATAGATCGTAAAAGGGTATCTATCGAGTAGCGCTATAACTACTAAAATATTGTTAAAAATATTAATTGAAAGAAATGTTAGAATATCTATACTATAATAAAACAGTAGAGGTCGAATGTCTGTACATAGCAAAAAAATGCTAAAAACGGAGTCAGGGGGATGTAAGAAGACAAATAGAACAAATCCAGAATTTTTTCAATTTTTTTGTTTCTCTGTCTGTTTGTCTGTTTGTACGGGCTAATCTCCGAATCTATTGAACCAATTTAAATGAAATTTTGCACGGTGGTACCTTATATCCCCGGGCAACATCTTAGATACTTTTTATCCCGGAAAATTAAATAGTTCCCGTGAGATAGTTAAAAAACTATAATAACTTATACAGCTTAGTATACAAAAACTACTGGTTGGATTTTAATAAAACTTTACAATAATATAGGTCATACATCATAATAACAAATAGATTACTTTTATCCCGAAAAAATGTACGATTCCCGTGGGATAGATGTTTTCGTTTATTTGTAACGTATTATGTACACAACATAGACCCCAAAACAATAGTTATTAAAAAAAATATCTGTTTGTCTGTTTGCCTGTATATCTGTTTGTCTGTTTTTGTATGCGCGTTTTACGCGAAAAGTAATGAACCGATTTCAACGAAATTTGGTGAACTGATAACTTATTACTCGATTCAACGTTTAGGATACCTTTTACTTCAAGATAATCTTTCTTTCTCACGGGAAGATACAATAACTGGATTTATCGAATCCTCCCTAGAAACCTTCCGCTGGCTAAACCTTAAGACATACATACATAAAAACATTATACAAAAAAATTGTAGGTCTTGAAAAGTCCTACAGGAAAGTTCTGAATAGTATATGTATATCTTCTAAGCAATATCTATTTTTACGAGTATCTATACCTATAATAAAACTAACTTAGTCAAATCGATGTGCGCGTTTCACGCAAAAAGTACTGAACCGATTTAAACTAAATTTTGTATAGTGATAACTTCGTACTCGGGTCAAAATTTAGGATACCTTTTACGACAGGCAAATTTCATTCCCACGGGAAAACACAATAACTGGTTCTATCGAATTGTCCTTAGATATTTATGTGGCTAACGCTGGCTCAACCTTAAGAAATAGATTAAAACATTGTACAGGAAGATTGTAAGTCTTAAAAAGGTCGACAGAAAAGTTCTCCATAGTATATGTCTATCTCCTAAGGTACACTCGCTATAACTATTTTCATTATTATATATTACTGTTTTATTATACGTTATTTATTCTATCTATACATATAATAAAACTGTAGAGGTCGAATGTCTGTACATAGAAAAAAATGCTAAACACCGAGTCAGTTATCTTCTTACATCCCGTAAGAAGAAAAATAGAACAAATCTAGATTTTTTTTGTTTCTCTGTCTGTTTGTCTGTTTGTACGGGCTAATCTCCGTAACTATTGGATCGATTTAAATGAAATTTTGCATGGTCGTACCTTATATCCTCGGTCAACATGTAAGATACTTTTCATTCCGGAAAATTAAAGAGTTCCCGTGGGATAGTTAAAAAACTATAGTAACTTATACAGCTTAGTACACAACAACTTATGCACCTAATTTAGTAAAATTTTATATTCTGACACCTTATATTGCCAGTCAAACAACAGGTTACTTTTCATCCCGGAAAAATGTACGGTTCTTGTGGGAACTAATAGATCTCTATTAGTGTTTTTCTAGAGGCGAACCCGAGCGAAGCGAGGGTGAGACACTAGTACATAATATAAATTCTACAAAAACTTGTATTAATAGAATATCACTCGAGCGTACTTGAATCTAATGCAAGTTGCATCATTTATTCATAACGTTTACTTTTCAACAACTTTCCAAAAATACAAACAAAATTCAAGTACTTTAATACTAAAGCTTTATGTTGAATAGTGTCACACAGAGGCCAAAACACGGGCATTATTCTTTTTTTTATTCATAGCATATTTAAACTCGTCAATACATACAAAACAAAAAAAATCGTAAGTCGCTTGGCAAATATAGGAGAAAAAGGTACTGAACTGTTGTGTCTTTGCTTATTTATATTAAGCATAAATGAAGAACAAAAAATATACAGATTTGAAGAGAAATGAGTACATCCTTTATTAGAAGACGGTTAAAAATATAAATAATTGAGAGAAATCGAGATCGAGAGATTCTTTAAAATACGCTTCCAAACTAATTGTTATTATCAAATTCTGCCTATAATATTAAAATGAAATTTTATAATCTGTTAGGCAATCTACGATGGTTGCCTAACAGATGATAAAATTTCATTTTCATCGTTGTAAATTTTATTCAATCCTATTTTCCTAGAGACAAGTTCTCACATTTCAAGCGTTTATACGTCAATAACACAAATAGCCGTCCGTTTGTAACGTCTATAAAAGTGTTCGTTCGGATTTTCTCTGTTTTAAATCTTTATACGATTGAAATACAAAAACGTAGTATTAAATAACATCTCTTTAGTTTAACATTCCCATTGCTATTTGGAATATATTTCTGTCTAAAATAAAAATAGTAAGTACTTAATACTTGAAATTCATCGTATTAAAGAATAATATTAAACAAAATAGAATTACGACCAAAAAAAAAAACATTAAAAAAACAATACGAAAAACATTCCAAATGTTTTCGTAGTGTTTTTTTTTACTTTTTTTTCATACTTTTTTATACCGCATTTTATGTAGCTATATCATTAAAAAGCGGTGTCACGATTTCCTTGGACAGGTATGGATTAGGAAATTTTCATAGTTTTAGTCGATGTTTACGCCGTTTCGCCTTCTAAGATATGGCCCGCACACATAAGCATTGCGAGCCCCCGCCACCGGACGCAGTTTCTACGTACTAATTGACATTCACCTTTTATCTCACGCGCGAGCTACATGTCGGTCCGAAATTCTGATTGTACTATACTATACACTTCTCTAAAGTGCAAATTAAACAAGTATTTGATTTAATGTGGATTATTTTAACCCGTCCACCTACATATTCTTCCGAACAAGGAAAGTTTTGGCGACCGTGACAGGACCTGCAAGAATCGGACTTTGACCACAGCGCACGAGGCATACGTGGAAGGACGCGTAGCGGTCATACAATAACAGCTTCTTTTCGGATCAAGGGAGCAAGTTCTAATAAAAGGAATACTACGTTCTTGAAGAACTCGCATCAATTTTGTTAGCAGCCAGCCGGTCTAGCTTAAGCGCCGCAGCATTGGCCCAGCATTTACAAAAAAGAGTGAGCTCGTTCCTATATATTTATTCCTTTTCCTAGCTTTGATTTCTCCTTCCTCGACCTGCTTTATTATGTTATTGTCTTATTTTCCATATACTCTTAATGTCTCATTTTTCAAATTATAAATTATATACAAACTTAAAATCAATAAGAAACATTTATGCATTCTTGCTTATACAAAAACATTTATTTAATTTTACTGACTATTTGCCTATGTGTCGATTCTATTATTTTCAACGTATCTAAACTCGTAACTGCATAATAATTCCAAGTAATGATATACCTATCTACCTATGTATTGTATGTCTCATATCAAACAATCAACTATATTTTCTTTAATTTTATTTCTATATTGTATATTTCTAATTACAATCTGGCACAAGCTCTGCTGCTTTTCACGCCTATATTTTCAATTATTTTTTGCATACAATTCTGCGCTTACGCATTATAATTTGTAACATTCCAGTTCCGAGCATCCTACGAGTGCGTACGAAGCATCATCGAACGTACCTATCGCTTGCGAATGACAAATGCACGTTGCTTCCTTGTCGCACTCCTATTAGATCGCAACTGATAAGAGACCCGTTTAGTTACAGCTGACTGCGTTCGTCGCCCAACCGTAATAGTGAGGAACGTGATATTTTATATTATTTTTTAACATATAAAATAAAATTAGTTTATTTTTTTTTCCTTTAATTTTTATCGCTTGTTTGTTAAGTTAATAATGTCGGATCTTAAAGAATTGTTTATTAAGCGTAGCTCAATTAAAGGTCGTATAACTAAATTCAAAAATTATTTAGAAGCCCTAGAATCTACAGATAATATATCCTCATTAGAAATTAATTCATTAAACTTACGACTAACGAAATTTACTGAATTGTTTAATGAGTTTGACGATTTGCAAGGTCGGATAGAAGTTTTGAATGAATCTAATTTAAAAACTGAATTATGCGAAAGAGATTTGATAGAAAAGGATTTTTACTATTGTATTTCAAAAAGTAAAGAATTTTTAGACACCGATTCAGCTCCCTCGTTATTTAAGAATGCAAACTCAATACATTCGAACCCTCATCATGACGATGAAGCTGTATTAGGTTTTCGATTGCCAGTCATTAAGATACCTAATTTTGATGGTAAATATTCTAAATGGTTAGAATTTAGGGATACGTTTAGTTCTTTAGTTCATACAAATAATAAAATTCGTAACATACATAAATTTTATTATCTAAATTCATATCTCGAAGGTGATGCATCCTTAGTTATACACAACTTGGAAGTTACAGATCAAAACTATAATGAAGCTTGGAAGTTGCTTTGCGATAGATATGATAATAAAAGGCAGCTCATTCACAACCATCTAGTTTCCCTTTTTAATCTTGAGCCTATAGCACGTGAGTCTGATAAATCCTTAAGATTTATTATTGATCACGTGACGAAAAATCTCCGAGCTCTCAGTACCTTGGGTCAGCCTACCGACAAATGGGACACACTTGTTATATACTTAATGTCTACTAAATTAGATTCTAGCACTATTTTGAAATGGGAGGAACATAGAAATTCCCTCCAAGATATTCCTACATTAGAAGAATTCAAGGCATTTTTGAAAGGTCGTGCAGATGTTTTAGAGTCTATTCAAAGTAACAAACACGAAACTCATAAACCCGTTAGGCGTTCAGCTGATAGTTTAACCCGTCAGAAAACTCAGACACGTTCTTTTGTGGTTTCAGCTCCTGAGTCTGCCCCTTCTAAGAACTTCGAGTGCCTTTTTTGCCATGAAAAACATCGCATATACGATTGTCCTACTTTTAAGGCCAAAACACCCGAGGAGAGAATTTCTCAGGCCAATAGTCTAAAATTATGCCATAATTGCCTGAGACGAGGTCATGATTATCGCCAGTGTAGACTATATGGCACATGTAAATTCTGTAAGAAACGCCATAATTCTTTGCTACATTATTCTGTTGAGCCGAACAATGATAATAAAAATATTTCTGTATCGTTGTCAGCCGCTTCTAATATCGAAACTATATTAAGTACGGCATTAATACATGTCACAAATCCACAAACAAATCATACTTTGACTGTCCGCGCTTTACTTGACAGTGGTAGTCAGACTTGTTTTATAACAGAGTCGCTTAAAAGAAGACTCAACCTTACTCCATGTTCGTCCAGCGTTCACAATATAATAGGTATAGGCAACATGCTGCAGCATGTTAATACTGAGCGTTGTGCAATACACATAAGTTCTAGAAATAGCAATTTTAGTACTAAATTAACTTGCTTAGTGTTACCTCAAATTACAGGAAAATTGCCTAAATGTTTTATTAATATAAGTCACCTTGATTTATCTCTATTTAATCTCGCTGACCCTACTTTTAATATTCCATCCGACATTGATGTTCTCATTGGTGCAGATTTATTTTGGGACATTTTATGTTCTGAGCAGCAGTCTTTAGGTGCAAATAACCCCATACTGCGCAGCTCCAAGCTAGGGTGGATATTAGCTGGTCCTATGCGCTTCAATACTTCAGATAAAGGTGCTATTCATTGTAATTTTTCTCACACTGTTGAAATACATAATGACTTAAAAATGTTTTGGGAACTTGAAGGCCTCCCTCAAAAAAAGGTTCATTCAGACAGTGAAAGGTTTTGTGAACAACATTTTCTAAATAATACTCGTCGACTTAATGATGGTCGCTTTTGCGTTAAACTTCCACTCTTCGATGAGCCTACTTGCTTGGGTGATTCATACCAAAGCGCTAAGAAAAGGTTTCTTAATTTAGAAAAACGTTTCGTAAGACAACCTAAACTAAAGGTGTTGTATGCTGGTTTTATTTCAGAATATTCCAAGCTGTCTCACCTATCGGAGTCCTCCATTCACATACCTGAAATATCATATTTTTTACCACACCATGCAGTAATTAAAGAAAAGAGCGAGTCTACAAAACTTCGTGTAGTATTCGATGCTTCTGCCTGCACGTCATCTGGGGTGTCAATCAATGACTTGCAAATGGTAGGTCCTACTATCCAAGATTCTATTTTTAACATTCTTATTCGTTTTCGACAGTATAAATATGTCCTTTGTGGGGATATAGAAAAGATGTATCGTCAGATCTTAGTAGATGAGAGCGATCGTGATCTTCAGCTCATACTTTGGCGTGACAATCCTTCCCTACCGCTAAAAACATATAGACTAAACACGGTAACATATGGTTTTTCTAGTGCTAGTTTTTTGAGTACTCGATGCTTGTGGCAGCTGGGCGAGGAATGTTCGGACCCACTTATAAAAAGAGTCATACAACAAGACTTTTATGTCGATGACCTATTGACAGGCAGTTCAACAGCCGATGAATTACGTTACATTCAGAGCTCTGTGTCTGAAGCACTATCGAAGGGTTGTTTTCCGCTAAGAAAGTATCGTTCAAATTTATCTTCTCTATTTCCTTCTAATGTTAATCACAATGGTGAGCTCATGCGAAGCCATACATCTAGTACTTTAGGTCTTGGTTGGGATTCATCAACGGATCATCTAAATTTTACAATTGAATTAACTCCTTCTGATATCATTACTAAACGTAATATTCTATCTTCCACTTTTAAAATATTTGATCCGCTTGGTCTACTGTCATTATGTACTATAAAACCTAAAATCATTATTCAACAGCTATGGATTCAAAAAACTGAATGGGATAAGCCCGTTCCTAATGATATACGTAAGGCGTGGCAAAGATTTATTAAAAATATTGATTCTATTTCAGCTATTCGTATTCCTAGATGGGTTCTGATTTCTGACCCCATCTCAATAGAAATGCATTGTTTTAGCGATGCATCACAGAGCGCCTATGGTGCTCGCGTCTATTTGAAGTCAGTAGATGCTAATGGTAATGTAAGGGTATCATTGTTCTGTGCTAAGGCTAAGGTAGCTCCTATCAAATCAATAACTATTCCTCGCCTCGAACTTTGTGGAGCTTTATTATCTGCGCAGCTCAGCTCCAATGTAATTCAAGCTCTCAGAATTAAAATTGATCGAGTTGTTTATTGGACCGACTCCATGGTCGTATTGGCTTGGCTTCGAGCTGGTTGCAATAAATTAAAACTATTTGTTGCCAACAGGATAGCTGCTATAAATGAGCTTACCAATTCTTCGTCTTGGCGCCACGTTCCGACAAGTGAAAATCCTGCCGATCTAGCTTCGCGTGGAGTAGACCCGGACAAAGTAATGCAGGCTAAGTTATGGTGGGATGGACCATTCTTTCTCCTGCAATCGGAACACTTTTGGCCACGCAATCCTAAATCCACGATGAGTGATTCTGAACTACCGGAGGTTAAGGTTTTAACTTCTTCTTTATCCGAAACAGCATTATTGTTTGAGAATTACTCTAATTTAAAAACGTTAGAAAGAGTAGTTGCTTACATTTTTAGATTTTCAAATAACTGCAAATTTCCTAAAAATAAATATTCAGGTCCATTACAAGCAAAGGAGCTAAGACGCTCATTCACTATTTTGATTAAGCTCTCGCAACAAAATTCATTTGAAAGGGAGCTGTCACTTTTAAACAATAACAGATGTATAAACGTTAAATCTGTACTGTCTTCTTTTGCTCCATTTTTAGATGCTGAAGGTGTTATAAGGGTCGGTGGTCGCTTGCAGGCGTCTAAATACCCTTATGATAAGAAATATCCCATGTTGTTACATTCGTCTAATCACCTAACCAAGCTTATTTTTGAATACGAGCACAAACGTCTGTTACACGCGGGTCCACAACAGCTGTTAGCCTCTGTTAGGGATCGCATATGGCCTATAGGTGGTAGGGCATTAGCTAGAAGAACGGTTCGTAATTGCGCTGTTTGTCGCCGCTATAAGGGACAAGCAATGAAAAATATCATGGGTAATCTGCCAGCAGAACGCTTAATGCCTGATTTTCCTTTTCGTGCAGTCGGTATAGACTTCGCGGGCCCATTTATGATAGCTGATCGAAGGGGACGCGGAGCTAAAATAACAAAATGTTATATGTGTATTTTTATCTGTTTTAGATTCAAATGCATACATCTAGAGGCTGTGAGTGAGCTGTCCAAGGATGGTTTCATACTAGCATTAAAAAGGTTTATTTCCCGTCGTGGTATACCTAATCAAATATTTTGTGACAATGGTAGAAATTTTACCGCCGCTTCTAAGGAAATAAGTATTTTTTATAAATTGCATAAAGATTCGCTATCCGATTTTGCATCTGAAAAGGGCATTGAATTTCGTTTTTCGCCACCTTACGCACCTCACTTTGGCGGTTTATGGGAGGCGGGCGTAAAGTCAGCTAAATTCCACATCACACGCATATTAGGCAATAGTCATTTAACTTATGAGGAACTATCATCTTTATTTTCGCAGGTCGAGGCAATCCTTAATAGCCGTCCTCTTTGTCCTCTCAGTTCCTTACCTGACGATTATAGCCCTCTCACACCGGGCCACTTTTTAATAGGCAGACCATTGACCGCATTACCAGGTCCAAATTATATGGAGCACAATTTTAATTATTTGAATAGATTTCAGCGACTTGAGACTATGAGGCAGCATTTTTGGAAGCGTTGGGTCGCTGAATACATAGCAGAGCTTCAACAACGTATCAAGTGGAAGGTGAAATGCAAGGACCTTGAACTCAACGATTTAGTCCTTGTAAAGGAAGAAAACCTACCACCTTTACAATGGCGACTTGGAAGAGTAGTCAAACTATCTTATGGGTCGGACAACATACCACGAGTAGCAGACATAGCAACTTCACGAGGTACAATTCGACGAGCTATTAATCGCATTTGTCTTCTCCCTTCGGACAAGGACGAGTCTTGAAGGCCTTCGCCTTCAAGGGCCGGGACGATGTTTACGCCGTTTCGCCTTCTAAGATATGGCCCGCACACATAAGCATTGCGAGCCCCCGCCACCGGACGCAGTTTCTACGTACTAATTGACATTCACCTTTTATCTCACGCGCGAGCTACATGTCGGTCCGAAATTCTGATTGTACTATACTATACACTTCTCTAAAGTGCAAATTAAACAAGTATTTGATTTAATGTGGATTATTTTAACCCGTCCACCTACATATTCTTCCGAACAGTCGATATAATTAATGTTTACATTTGATAATTATCAACAAGCGGAAAAGCAAATATAACTTTTTACATAGAAAAATTTTAAATTCCTCATGGGATAAATATTTCTCTAGGAGTTGCAAATACAATTATTTTCCGAAAAACAAAAAAAAAAGGAAAAAATCTTATTAGTTTGTTAAAACCACTGTAAGGAATTTTATCAAACAGATTTTTTATTTTCTGGAAAAACAACAGTTGCCGATACAAATTATCGCGAATAAAGCCTTGGGTAACACTTAATATTTTATAATAATTCATTCATTTATTTATTTCGGGTAATGAACAGTTAAACTAAAGAAAAACTAAAAGTAATTGTAACTTTTACGTTATTACTAACAGTACCACTTAACTATTGTACCGCATATCGACTACATCAACCGCATATTTCAGTAAAAAAAGTTATGAAAAAAAAGTCAATTCTGAAGAATAACAAAACGACATTATACGACGTTCAATCAGTAAGAACAATAAATAAAACTCATACTTGAAACTCGGTTGTAAAACTTCGAGTGTAAAGATTGTTTTAATAGCTTTAATTTGCATCTTAATAGTACTGGCACTACGCGTATTGTATTAAATATATCAACATAGCTAAAGTTATTATCGTAAGATGTTGTCATAATATACAATGGAGAAAACTTGTCTCAGTAACACTTTATAGCAGAAAATACATATTTAAATGTGTTCCCATACTTCAAATCTTCGATGTTATGTTACTGAGTTCTGATAACATTTATCTAGTTGGAGTCATAGGTACTTATATATATATATATATATATATATATATATATATATATATATATATATATATAAAATAAATTCCAAAAGAACATTTATACTTTTAAATATTAAATGTATAAATGTTATTAAGGTAACAACAACAAACAGTAGTTTTTTTTTCGTATTAAATTGTTGTTAAATGTAGACTAAGTTTATTTTCGGTGCAATATATCTTAGGTTAAAAATATCTTAATAAATATATCTTAGGTTTAACGGGCCAAGGTAAAAAGACGCTATGCTTGAAACATTTATATATATATCGTTTATAAGCAACGTAAAAAGAACGAGCTCGCAAATCAGTCCTTGTGGGACCCCAGAGGTAATTTCTACAATGGTATTGGATGCATAACTACCAATAACAAGTTTTTGACTGTGCTTTGTTATGTTAGATTTAAAGCAACACCATAGAAAACCACTTTTCTAGCGTTGTTAGGCAGCTAATTCAAATAATCGCTTAAGGTCCAATCCACGTTATTTAATATCTGTAATGTATATAAGCAAAATAAAATATTTAGATTAATACATATTTAAAAAAAATATAATATATATTATTTCTTATCTTACTAATTATATTTAAGGAATCTGAGAGGCTGTCGAAAATGTCTAGTTTCTTAGTCGAAAACTTACTGTATTATGCTGTACAATAGGTACAAGTACTATACACATTGTATACACGTTAGAGTCGACAAGTGATTATCACAAAAGGGCTGCTTTAACAAAGTAAGGAATTAAAGATATCGGTAACTTTGTCGGTAGTAAAACCCGAGTCAACCGTTTGTTGGGGAAGTTTTGACTTAAAAGATGCGCACAACTTCACATAGCTGCCATCGTAACTCGTTTCTGAACATCTGCGGCGTGCCACTTAGCTAGGAATGGGGTTGTAGTACCAACACTTCGCCACACAAAATATACGTGTAATTTATTTAAGTGCTTGTTTTTAATACAAGTATATTATGTCGCAATTCGACTTGAAAATCGATAGTAAAATGAAAAAACGTAATAATATGTGAGAATTCGAAATTATTTATAAGGTTTAGTCAATTTGTGTCTTATGTTCTTAATTTTACGTGACATTAACAAAGAGGACGCACCTTCTCTTATTTATTTAAACTAACATTGCCCGCAGCTCCACCCGCGTTCAGATGACCAAAAACTAAATTCTTAGGTTTTACATATTAGTATACTCTTACATTGCAGTTTTTGTATTTTTTCTCACAAATAAGATATTTTCCCGCGGTAAAAAGTATCCTATATGATGACCCGGATAACCAGCTATCACCATACCAAATTTCATCAAAATCCCTCCAGTGGTTTTTCTGTGATGCGGTAACAGACAGACAGACACAAAAATTCTAAAAACTATAGATTCAGCCTCTGTATCGAAAGAAATGTTTATTTCAATAAGTTTTTCCAAAAAATATTTAATGTACAAATTCAGCTTAGTTACAATTTTATTATATGTATAGATTATAAATAAAAGAATTGAATTTTTAAGGTTATTATATGTTGATATAATTTATCGTATGACAGTAGCAACATTTATTGCCTACTCGTTGATTTTTGCCCGTCGAGCCTTTTCGGTTAGATATGAGCATTGATCTAGTTAAAGATGTCGAACGAAGCTTAACATATTTTTGTCCTTTGGTCACAGGAAAGAATTTAAGAAGATTAGTGATCACTGTGGTAGTAAATTGTATTATGACAATGTTAGGAAAGTAGAATAACGGCTATTAACATTTTTGTATTTTTCTAAATCCGCATGTGAGTTTGTGAGGTTGTAGGGGGTAATCTCTGGATCTACAAAACCGATTTAGATGAAATTTGGTAAGAAGATAGTTTGACACCTTGGAAAGGATATAGGATAATTTTTATCCCCGAAATCGTCCCTTTAGGGGGTGAGAATGGGGAAGCAAGACAGGGACGGACCCGAGCGAAGCGAGGGTGAGTCGCTACTAGCTAGCAAAGCAGTTCAATTCTTTTTCCTCTTCTGTTTGTCCACAATTCTTTTTATTTGCAATTTTAGTGTTATCGATAAAAATCTGGAAACAGGTCACATATTATGTTTTTCTCAAATTTTCAATAATGATTATGGTCGAATTTCGAACACTAAGCGAACACTAGTTTGAATTGTAGTTATCATAACTCATTTTAACTTCATTTTACTACCATTATAAATGCGAAAGTTTGGATAAATAGATGTTTGTTACTCAATTACGCCAGAAGAGCTGAACTGATCTGGATGTTTAGCACAGAGATAAATTATAGTCTAGAATAGCACATTGGTTACTTTTTATTCCGAAAAAATGTACGGTTCCCCTGGGATAGATTTGTTTTTGTTTTTCACAGAATAAGGTGTTGTATTAGTTTATTTTATAATTTTATAAGACATATACAAACTTTATCATGTTACTATAAATCACATTACAAGATGAATTCTCAAGCTATCATGTAGTTTCATTTTAATTAATATAATATTAATTCAATATAACACAAGGTATCGACTATCTGTTTCATACTAACCGTTAAAACGTATCTAGGGAAGTACCAGAGCGAAGCGAGAGTGAGTCGCTAGTATTATATAAATCTCTTTAACTAAATTGATGGTGTATAACTATAATGTATGTTTATTCATGTTGTATACGCACATCATACGATAAATACAATAATTTACCGTATTATGTTATTTGTGACAAAATCTAATACTCTATAATGAACAGTTCAAAGCCACGAACTAGTTAAACTTTCGTATGAAACTGAAATGAGGTTGGAAATTGCCTTGGCCCTTTGTTTCAAAATATTTGTTTTACGTTAGAGGCACTGATAATAAGGTCAAGTACAAACTAAAATTTCTAATATAAAATAACCGTTTTTTTTAGTTTTGTCAGACACAAGGATAACATTATACAACAACATACAAAGATATTGGATAGCTTTAATTTTGGCATTTCTTCAGGCTATTTTTGTTTGCTTAAATAGAACTCAAGGTATGAAATATGGCAAAATTCATTTTACATTTAATAAAAAAATATCAGTGAGTATAACCGTTTTTATCCGTAGCAAGCAACTCATAAAATGTAAACGGCGCTATTAATTACTTACTACAAAATCATTAATATCTGGTTTTCAATAATAGTAAAATTATAATAGAGATTTGATTTACGAACGTATTGTTTTAATTCTATTACGCAGAGTATTTTTAATAGCAGAATTGACCTTCTGAGGATCTTTTGTTTTTTTTTTTTATAAATCTTGCACTAATCATATTTAAATTATTTCATTCTGTTCACTACGAGATAATATTATCACGTTGACTGCCCGTGCACTAAAAGTAATGCATTTTGGGATCGACCGTGTGATATCCGTGCATTAGATATAATTCACGTGCCCATGCAAACTCAATAGCGTTTTCTGGACTAGGCGTCGGAGCTAGACTCTCTTCTTTATGCTCAATGGACGTATGGGTAAGAAACATGCAAAAATAAAAAACCAATGTCCCGTAGAATTTTTTAATTTATAACTTTTTTAGCCCTGTGTAATCTCGAGGAGAAACTAACCAATGAGAATCTTGAAATTGCGGTTTGCTTGTTGTTTTTTTTTGAAAGTAGTTTTTTGATTATAATTTATTGACGGCCATCCAGCATTTTCATTGATATTAAAGGAATATTTTGCACATGAATAACTGAATCTCAGTGGACGTCATTTTTAATAACCTTTTTTAATAACCTAACCTAACCACCGAAAATAAAAATAAAAAAATCTGCTTTTAAGAATGTGTCTTATAACGCCTATGCTTAACTGTAACGCACGCGAATCAAGCCGAGATGCCCGTGCATTAAATGTAATACACGTAAATCAAGCTGATCCGTCCGGGCAAAAGGGCATTTTATTAACTTACTTTACCTTCATTCACCTCAAAATATAACGTTTTATTAAAAAACACCTGTTGGACGTACTAGCTGTAATACCCAAAATAGTTGGGACAGTCAACGTGTTATGGCCTACCATAACACGTTGACTGTCCCAACTATTTTGGGATAAATCCGGAAGGATAATCCCTAGATTAATTTAGTGGTAAACTTAGTATTGACTATAAAATACATTTTCTTTATGGTACACTATCTTATCTTTCTGCCAATACCAGAATAATGTTTACATTAGACTCAGAGCATGAAAAATATAACTATCTAGACTATAGGTAAACTTAATTTATTCCGTTTTTAATCGGATTCGTGACCTCTGGCTCGGTTAGTTAAATACTAAATAGAATAACACACGCTCAATACAATTTTACAAACATATCTTCAAATTGCACAAACGTAATATGTGTATTGTGGTTAGCTTAAGTAAATGAACGTAAACTAAACTATTTTCAAGTGCAGGAGCCTAAAAGGTTCCAGACATTCAAAGTGTTAGAGCACTTAGGCCTCGAATCTGTATTGTGCTCCAGCAAAAGCACTAATAGTGGAAGCTGAAAGGTGCTTATTTTCGAAAGTGACATTTTGTTAGGAAAAGCAGCAATGTTATTATAACTATTGGACATGAAAGTGTTAGTTTACGTAATATAAAATAAATTAATCTCTTGTTAGGTATACGATGACTAGGTTTTGATTATTGAAAATAAAAGAATTTAACAAGAATTATAAGAATTAAAAAAATTGGGCTTATTTCTTAATATTATTTTAAATTAAATAAAAACAGTTACTTTTTGTTTTTCGTCTTTATATACCTCATCACTACCCTGATAAAGTATACCTATATATAATGATAAATACCACCATGACATTCATAAAGCATATTATTATTTAAAAAATAAATGTTGCTATCAATTGTGTGCTTTAAATATAAATCTAATATAATAATCACTTACAACTCACCCTCGCTTCGCTCGAGTTCGTCCCTAGGTTGCTTCCCCATTTTCACCCTCTTAAGGATGATTTCCGGGATAAAAACTATCCTATGTCCTTCCCAGGGTCTCTATCTGCTTACGAAATTTCATCTAAATCGATTCAGTAGTTTCGGGGCCTATTCGGTACAAACAAACAAATCCTTTGTCTTTATAATATTAGTATAGATTAAAAAAATGGTTGACACATTAATTCCTATAATGGATAAATCGATGGTATAATACCAAATTGCTTGATTTTAAAAATTTGTTAGTATATGTATGTATGTAGGTGTGTACATGTGGTATTGCGCAGTTAATAGTGTTGAACAGGACATGTTAAACAAGGTTAGCCTACTACTAAAAGTTTTACTAGAAGTTTCCATTTCCAAGTTAAATTGCAATTAGCCTCTATTGAATTGCAAGTAGAATTAATTAAGCACCTGTACCAACATATGTGACTATTCGATGAGCTTTATTGAACTTAAAAATTACCTTATGTTGAATTCATGGTACAAATCCCAAGTCATGAACAATTATCAACAAAGGTACTAACGATCTAACAGGTTATTAAATGAAATAAACAAATTGTGCCAAAAAAGTCATTACTTATTTATATATTTTAGAATAAATCAGTATTAACTCATTAATTCGTTTTATCGGGATATGAATTATCAAGTGTTAAAAATATTTTTAATATATGACAAAACATAGAGCTCTCTGATTTTTTGCGCTCCCATAAAAGGTAGAGATCATGTTCGATGCTTAAGACTAGCTTCGATTGAGTTAAACTGACGGAAAAATATTTAGAAACCTTTGATTTAATTTCTGTTATACCAAAAATATTTGAAATTACAATATTTCTACAAAATATATTGAAGAAAGACGTACAATAAATCATAAATTTAGATTATATTTATGTTTTAAGACAGTGTTAACGACCTAAATAAACCAGCCAAGTTGAAATATTAATTTAGTTGTAAATTTATTCAGTCTATTAAAAAGAATAATTTACTTAGTTTTTAACCAACTTCAAAATGGAGGAGGTTCTCAATTCAATTGCAATTTCTATTGCTATATATATATGTACAATTGTACACCGATTACGCTGAGATTTATGATCCGATTTACGTGATTTTTCTTTAGTTTGATGCGAAATAGTTGCCATTTGGTCCCATAAAAATTTTATATAGTTTGGCCAATAGTTTTCATTTTATGAACATTTTTTAATGAAATTTTTTGTTTACATGGACGATGTTATTTTATTTTAGTTTGTGTACGGCTTTTATAGGAGTTTTCATTTAGGTTGCTTATATATTATTATTAACACGTGTCCCCATAAGTAGGTATTAGGCTACCTGTCTTGGAAGCGGAGCGACCGTGCCGAGTAGAGAAACTGAGAAATATTATAACCAATCGTTACATTATTACCTACTGTAGTTTACAGAACAACCTACTACAGACACTAAAAAGTAAACAATAAAAAAACTACGTTTAAAAAAACCGACTTCAAAAACTAAAAAGTATAAAATAACTTAATAAAGATTTAATTTAATAAACCTCTTACGCTAACCTTTAATATTAATAAAATACTATTATTTCTATGTGCCACCTATTGATAGGTTTGAAGTCGGTGCCTTTAGTATAGATTTACTACATTTGGCTTGGCCTATCTTTGTGCCAAATTTCATCCAAATCCGTTCAGCTGTTTTGGCGTGAAAGAGTAACAAACATCCATACACACTCACAAACTTTCACATTTATAATATATAATATATACAGACAAGCAAAGGTTATGAAATACATGCAAGATATTATATGCAATTAATAGAACAGAATAAATATGTAACTTTACAAGAAACTGACTCAATACTCTTGGTAACATAAAATTCATTGGAATGTGAGTTCAATGAGATGGAGTTTTTAAAAACTTTATTTCCAAAAGCATACTTGCTACTCCTGTAACAGAACAAGCTAAATTAGTTTTTAATGAAATGATAAAAATATTTAAGGACGCAACGGCTATGTAGATGAATATATGTTTTTGTGATACGATAGGTCTGGCATAATCTCAAGAGATTCAAAGACATTTAAATATTAAAGATTAAAAAAAAATCCAAAAGAGGCTTAAAGTAATTAACAATATGTAAAAATAAGAGTAATACATAAATGTAGCAGCACCATGGAAACGACTAGTGTCTGTACATATATTCAGTGGCATTGAAAGAAAATTAATCACGTAAAAATTCCAAACACTGAATATATTGAATATTTTTTGCATATCGAGTATCAACATATCAATTTCAATTGCTTAGCCTTAGGCAAGCTGTGATCAAAAAGATTTTTCCTTCCAATTTCTTTGTGAACTTCGCAATATATGACCTTAACCGTTATTTCATATACTTATTGACTATTTATAAATTACACAAAGTAAAGACCACCTTCAAAAGGATTTATCGCAATACGAGTAAATAAATATATTGTAGAATTTAAAGAAATTTCAGAGCAGATTCCACTTATTTATTTATTTTTTTGTTTTAGTAGATTTATTTTAATCGGCTTACAAACCAAATTGGGTTTTTAAGTGATAACTGGAATTATACATAATTACTTATAATCTAGCTCACACTAACAACTAGTTATTACGTGTTACTTCGAAGTAACACGTAATAGCTAGTTTAAAATAAAGAATTATTTAAAACATTATATTTGAACCATTATATTTAATACGATAATAATCAATATTCATGAAACAAGCACTAGAATTGAACATCTTGTCAATATGTGTAGATTAATGACGTAATTAGTTTCACACCATTTGATTGCTATTTGTGAATATCGATCAAAGCTCCATCAAAGGTGTGAATTTGGTGCTGTTACATATACAGAGTCACTAGGTAATTTTTTATATGATACCCGAAACAGTTTTTCCTATACATAGCCACGTCCCTTTTGTTTAGGAGTGGATTTTTTAAGGACCCGTGCGAATAGTTTACCCATCAATAGACTGATGAATTTTCAACCATTCCTATGAATCCCTTAAGGCTGTGATAGGAAAATGCTAAAGCACTCGATGAGAAAACCAAGGAAAGCAGGTTCAAACCCGTGTCTTGCACATCTGTGAATTCATATTATATGGATTTCAACATGATTATCATTTGGCTTACGGTGAATAAATACATTCAAACTAGTTTTGTAAAGACCGCCAACCCGCATTTGGCCAGCATCATGAACTATAATTTAATCGCTCTCGCTTTGAGGGGACAAGGCTAGAACAATATTTAGTACTTATAAGATTTTGTAAGTTTTAAATATAAAAATAGTATTAAAAATAATAAATCTTTTTAATATATTTTCATAAACTTGTAACAGGAGATTAATTTTGATAAAATAGAGCAGTATTATGTTAATGACGCGTGAAAAGTGCATTTTTCTTTATGGAACTAAAGACTTGGAAAATATGTTGATGTAAGAAGGACATTATTTAAATAAGGTGGTATAATAAAGGTTTAGAAAAATTTAGTAAATCATAGTAAAATATTTATATATGAAAATACTTGTAAATTGAATGTTACTGCAAAAACTTATTAAGACAACATGTAAAATTAAATAAAATGTTTACGATTATATATTAATGAAATAGCTACAATTATTAATCTCAAAGGCATAATACTAATTTTAATGTTTTAAAATCATCCACAACCAATGCCAATCATGTTACCTAATTATTAAAAAAAATGCCTATGTAAATCTGACTTATAATGCTTCCGTCAAACTAAATTTTGTCAATGGATTAAATATAGTGATTTAATTATGCAATACAGCAACGCTATATTTTAAAATTATGAACTAAAGCCATTTAAATATTCTATTTTCATAGCGATACATGTATGCAATATTAAAATATAGCAAAAGCGTAATTTTAAAATCAAATATACTCTCAATGAAAAATGTTAGCATTATTCATTGCGGTCACAGTGCGCCTGATGTGCGCTCGTATGTAACTAACTACCAATACATTAATTGACGTGATATTTTTTAACTTTGACATTCATTTATTTAGTTAGAATTTTAATACTTGACTACTTACACTACTTAAATAATAATTGACTATTTAAAACAAAACCAGTGTGTGTGAACTTATGTAGGCATGCAAGAAGTTATAGTTCTTTGGCGTAACAGAACAAAAATAGCTAAAGATTTCATCCCGTATGTCAAAACTCTCTGTTTGTAAAAGGAATGGAGCTATCTTCATCATGTCGCTTTTTGGCTGTCGGTGTGCGTGCGCGTCGTAAAAATTTTACCCTCATATTTTTTTCCAAACGTGCCAAAAGAAGTATAACTTTAAAAACTTGTGGTCAAGATTTAAGATGATTTATATGATAAAAGTGATAAAAGTAGTTATTACATTTACCTATGTGATGGTTAAGAATGCTGAAAGAATATATTAATGGTAGTTTTAAAGCACAAGTGACAGAGAAGTTGAGGAGTTAATAGGTTAGCACTTAGCATAGTATGAACGTATCCGGTATGATGAAGAGAGAAAAACTTAAATGAGCAAAGGATAATTAAGTATGGATTTTCACACAGCGAGAGACAGAGATAGAACGAGAAAGGTACGGATGGATTGTGCGAAAGAAGATATGTGTATGAAATGGAATATGGAAACAACGTGACGGGTCATGTCGACCCCACATAACGTGGGATAAGGATAAAGAGAAGATTTTTTTATTTGCGATTTTTCCCGCAGAATATAGAAAAAGAAGAAAGATATATTTAATGAAATATGTATATACGAGTATTTCTATAAACAGTTCTGTCCATCTGTATACTAAGTAGTTGAATTGTAAATAGTTTTAATATGTAAGTACTCCATTAACATTTACATGTTAATGATCTAACGAACATGCTCATGTTTTCGTCAGCACCGCTTTTAAATTAAGCTGATACTTAAAATACCTACCATTATAAACATACATTTCTATAAAAAACCTTAGCAATGCCCTTAGCTTAAGTATAAAATGGTAAAATTATTGATACAATAGAATGAATTCTTTTATTTTCTATCGACGGCAAAACGACCTGAAAAAATAAATATATTGTTAGAAAGTTTCTTCTAAGTGATCCATTGTTTCATTTCTTTTTCGTTCAATTTAATTGTATATCGATGTTAATTAAGTACAAAATAAACTTGTTAATTACATTTTTTAAAAACAAAAGGATGTTTTTGATAAACAACCATTTACTTGATTATAAAACGAAATAGAAAGAGACCAATAATAATTTAAATATTTTAAGTATCACTTGTATTAGAAATAATTACAAGTTTAAGAAACAAATATCAAATTCCATAATAATAATTATTTAGACTTCTATATAATAAAATTAAATATAATAAAATTCTGTCGAATCTGTACAATTAATATTTTTATGAAAATCTTATTGTAATTTAGTTATAATTACCTATACAGAAGCTGAATCTACAGTTTTTAGATTTTTTGTCCGTCTATCTGTTTGTCTGTCCATCCGTCTGTCTGTCTATCTATCTAACTGTACAGATTTCGATGAAATTGGGTATAATGATAGCTGGTTATCCGGGTCAACGTATAGGATATTTTTTACTCCGGGAAAACATCTCATCTCTTAGAAATCTATACTAAACGTTAAAACGTAACTAGGGACAAAACCGAGCGGAGCGAAGGTGAGTCTCAAGTAAGCTATAAAATTAGAAAACTATTTATAATTTAACTTATAACCTATTTCTAGTAAAATATACCGCATGGTATTTATTATAATCAATTAGCAGTTGTATTAGTAAAAGTTAACAGTTCGACACTTATGTATGTAATTTTATTGGAACTGCAAAACATTCACAACATGATAGATTATAATCTATTAGGACTTCCAAGCAGATATATATATTTTATAGGTATATGTATATATGTTTGTCCACGCATTTCTCCGAAACTAGTAATAGGATCATTGTTTTTTTATTTGCTTACATATAATACAAGATCGATTTTTTTATTATGTCTCTTTTCATTAAATATTTCATTCATTCCGTAACAAAATATTTTCATGTCAAGATATAAAAAAGAATGTCGCTAGCAGCTGGTTTTCATCAGTTATTAATGAAATATGAGGATTAAGCGCTGCTTATTTTATTAAAAGGTTACGTAAAAATTATTTAGTATAGTTTAATGCATATTTTTTAACAATATCATAAAAATTTTACAAACAGCCTATTTCATACGAAAACATTTTCTGAAATGAATATATTTTAACAGCTGACATGGGGAGCTAAGTTTGTGAAGTAGAAACGAGCTCAAAAGTGTCTAGACTTACCACTTTGGTATAAACTTTATTCATTTTCTATATCTCTGAATTTATTGGTCATTTAAAGTAAATTTATTAAATTTATCTTATACAATTTGTGTACAGTCGTCTACATGAGTGTCATTGAATACTAAAGTTTAGTTTGATGTTTTCATAAAATTATATGATTTTTATTTGTATTGAAGAATATTTCACTTTTTGATGCTGCACTTAAATAATAGTATTATGTATTTTTTTATACATAGTTACTCTATTAGTTTTCTTTAGAAAGAAAAACTTAACACAATCAAGTCTTTTATCTAATTTATCATTCGCTTCTAAAAAAATGTTCATGTATAAATTTTCCTAAATTCATTAACTTAACCATCGTGTGTAATATTTTTTTGTAATAGTTCTATAACTACACGTATTTCTTTGTAATTTCTATCATTATTTTTATTTAAGTGCAAGAAATCTTTTTATGTAACTTTCGTAACTAGAATATAACTTAGACCCACATTACACCTAAAAGCCATAAACGAACCAGTCTGAGTTAAGTAACATAATTTTTTACGAACTTTGGAACCACTATTGAAGGTATAAAATAATATCGAATACCTTTTTAGAGATTTAGGTGTTCAATACTAATTTAAAAGGTTTTGCATGTTTTTTGCTGCAACTCTTGCTATATGTTGAGAAATGCATTTACGCGTACTATTTACGTAAGGAAATCTATTCGTGAGCATCAAAGTTAAGTCTGTGAAAATTCCTATTTTAAGTCGTTAATCATAGAAAAAACAAAATATCTTAGCTAATATACGTACATACAGGTAATCACCTATATGGGACTCATTGGTTAGAAGAGCCAGTAATATCCATTAAAACCCAACGGAACCATCCCCATCTTGATAGGGTCATTTACACATTCAAGAACGGCACCCCGACGACTTGCCTGACGAGGCAGACCTAAACAACTATGGGGTTGCTCCCTTGGTCCACCCTGCCATCAGACAAGTACCATGAGTAACCTGCGTAGTACAGCCCCCACCGAAATGAGCTTCCTCCTAAGTGCGATTCTTGGTTTCACGCCCGGCTGAATTGCCGATGGCTAATGAGCCCTCTCACCACTACAAGGTGGATATGCATCGGGGGGATTATACTATGTCCCTACGTTAACTTGTTTCCATCTTTTAAACCAGAACAAGGTTGTCAATTCGGGATAATTAGTTAAATCATTATTCTTGTTAATTTACTTAAAATTATTTATTCAGTAATATTAGTATAATTTTCATCGTTAAATATTATAATGTCAATATTTTATTTTTGTCCTCACAAATTAGGTAAATCAAAACATATCAAAACGTATTAGATTGGTGATGTGGTGTGGAGAAGGAGTTGGTACCAAATTTCGGTGCAGTCAGACTTAAACTTGTCATATAATTAAACTTAGAAGAAGTCGCAAGTTTTATAGGTTAAAGTTGTAATTTAGAGCTAATATATGAATTGAAGCTTTCTATCATAAATCATTGTGCATCTGCAAGGAAATCTATTCGTGAGTATCAAAGTTTATGCTGTGAAAATTTCCAACTTAAGTCGTTAATCATAGACGAAACAAACTATATTAACTATTATTTTTTGTATGTATTTGACATATACAAGCAAATAAATAGTTTTATTTAGGTCTCAAAATATTTAAGTATGTCAAAGTTTTTTATATATTTATTACAGTAGCTATCAAGAATATAACCAATATATAACGTATTATGTCGAAATAGAAATGTGTACAAAATTTATTTAAAGTATGTATGTAAAAAATTAACTTTAAACTTTTAAGAATACTATAAAAATGTCTTCAAACTTTCTCATATTGAAGGGATCAAAAGTTTTGTAAAGAGAAAACAATATGGGAATATGCCCGAATATGTGCCCATTAAAAGAAATAAAAGGAGCTCTTCGACTGTTAAGTCATGCCTAACAGCGTGCAATTGACTATGCTACTGAAAGTTTTGGCTGGCATTTAAAAGTGAGGTAGAGTTGCGTTCAGTATGTGCACATTATGGGTTGACAGCAACTTATACTGTTTTATTTAACAAAAGTAAATTAAAATTGGATATTGAAACGTCACGACAAGTAAAAAAAAAACAAATTTCAAAATACTGTAAGTGTCGTAGAAAATGATCCTCTACTAGTTAGGTACGTGCGATATTGGGTCTTATGGGTGACGGCGGATAAAGAACAGCATTCCCAAAGAGGGTTGTTGTCAAGTAGGCGGCCGGTCGTAAAAGTTTTGCCAAAACCGAACAGCAGTACAGAAAATGTATGGGAAATGCATTTAGGCATACCACCTGCATACATACAGTTGGTTATGTGGGACTCACCGGCAAAACTACCCACTAAAACCCAACAAAAGCCCCCTGTAAACATAAAAATTGGTGCGGCGGTTTCTTCAAAATAGCCGAATGTACATTAGACTATTATCCCGTATCCCACGAGAACTGTTTCTGTTTATAGGATACCTTAGAACAATTCTTAATGTTAACCCGAGTATAAAATAACATCTTCGTGAATAGCACACGAAATTGCTCAGCTGTTTTCATGTGATGCGTTATCATTTAAGAAATCGCATTGTTAGAATGCTGTAATAGAATGTCATTTATTTTAAATTTTCAAAAATAAATGTAACATAGATTTAAAAATTCCTTGACTTTATTGTGTAAAAAATAATCTATAGATGTAATATTAAAAATTTTACGTGTAACTTTTATATTTTATCCGACACTTTTGGTTTAGTAAAAAATTACACCGACTTGCTTTTAAATCTTAAAGTTAACTATTTTATGCATAGGGGTAATTTTTTCTTTGGAATTTATATGAACAACCTGATCTCATGGAACAGCCTGAATTGAAGTACATTTTGAATCAGTGAGTCGATTAAAATTAGTTACTAAATTAGACACCGTGAACAAAGAACGTTTCATATTTTACAGAAATAAGGCTTTAAATTCAATTAATAATTTTATAAGTAAATTAGTAAACAGATACACAAAATACAGTAAGCCTTTAATTTCGCTATATAGACTCAACCTATTAATTATTTTCATTATATTTTTATTTACAACATATTTTGTTGTTCGTATATTTTTTCAATTCACCATCAATATTACTGGTAAAAATAGTGAAGCCAATCGCAAACACTGTGTGCCAGATTGCGAGAACAGATGGTTTCAGGGGCAGTTCATAAATCGTAATACAAATAGCCTGGTGCCCACCCCCGGCAAGCCTAATGGTCTGTCAGATCGTCCTACCTATAGAGAAATAGTCACAATAGATCTTTTCTATATTCAATAGATGTTCAAAGCTATGACAAATTATTTGGTCTTATACCAACATAATATGCACTTTTATTATAAAGATTTCTCTTATAACTTTACAACTAAATATAGTAAATGTATATAACATTAAATTAGAAATATAAAATATTTCCAGTTATAAAATTAATATTGTATAAAAGGCAAATCTTAGTTTTTTCGCGCAATAACATTATTTAGATATTGTCATGTGACAAGAACATGTCACAACGCTCACCTCTTTATTGTTGCGTTATATTATTTGAAAATACCGGTGTTTTATATTTGTATCTGCTGGCAGACTTGCAGATATTGTGCCTTTTAACACTTTGCCTACAAAATAGGATGTACAATGTACATTGTACACCTATTATATTCGTTTATTGTATTACGACTTAATGGCCGATTTCACCAACGTCACCTAAGTTTAAGGGATCCCTTAAGCATAGTTAGGGGGCTGTTAGGGGACAGTTTCTGTTTCATCGACAGTTAGGGGTCACCTAAATGTTAAAATGCCACCTAAATATAGGTACTAGAAATACGGGCTCTGACGATGGTAAAACGAAATTTAATTTAGGGGCTAGTTTAGGAGACTTTTAAGCTAGGGATCCCATACGTAGGTGGTAGCTTATGGGTTGTTGGTGAAATCGGGCATTACTCTTGCTTTTCTCGGGTGCGTCCCTAAGTACGTTTTAAATACATAACAGTGACTGTACCCTAGGAGAAAGACTTATGCTATCATGGACTTTTCGTAGGCCTTTTTAAGACCTACTATTTTCTAATACGTTTTTTATGTGTCTCTTAAGGTTTAACATAACAGTAGTTTTTTGATAAAATACCGTCATAATTCAGCCATTTAGTGCAAATTATTTACAAATTATCATTTATACAAACCTTTTCTCGCTCTTTCTATTAGTCAAAACCGTATCTAAATGCTGTGTAATAAATCACGTCAATAATAATTATTATTTACATAAAAAAATCTTGTAAATTACGACGTCACCATCTATTACCAAAACGCATGTTACTTAGTGGTTGTAATCTAGTTTTGTATATAACATCATTGGATGAAACTGTCTCGCCATATATGGTCCTCATTTGTTAGCGCAGCCAAATGTGTCAGTCCGCCATTAGCTCCAGCATTGTATTCAAACAAACGTATTGCTGTTACGTATTCTCGACGGCTTTACGAGATAAAATACTGCAATACATCTATGAATATCCCCTAAAAGTATTGAATATAATATTTTAAATCTGATAATTTATATATCAATTTGGTCATACTATTAACTAACTTTTATCCGCGGATCCCCTTACATATTAAAATAATACTAACGACTTACCCTCGCATCACTGGGATGCGTCCCTATGTACAATTTTGTTCACAATTTCATAGATTTTAATTGTTTTGCGTGGAACCCTAATTCTTTTTCTAAAATAAAAGTAGCCTAAGTTACTTCTTATAACATCAGCAATTTTTTTTAATTTTAGCTTTTTTTTAAAATTAGTCCAGCCATTTCGAAGATCAGCTGAAACAAACACAAAGACAAAATATTAATAATTGTATTTTTCACAACCTATACTTTCATATACATTTAGTAAAAAAGTGTTATTTTAAAATTCCAATCAAACATTTCAATTTTATTTATTTGTAAGTATAATATTGTGTATGATGTTCTCCTAGCCGATTCCGGCCACGGCGGCCAATCTCATTGAGACTAGCCAACTGCGCAGGAGATATTATAGTGCACAAGTATACGCGCAGACACTAGTGCACTCTCTATTCCTGTCACTCTCATACTCCGGTGGGACGACACGAGACACGACCGGTGAGAGTTAAGGCGCAGGACCAACGGCTTTACGTGCTCTCCGAGGTACGGGGGTGAAACACCACCAACTTCCCAACTCCGGGCTGTTACTGAGACTTACTATACAGAAAGACTCAATAACTAAACTTGGCGCGACCCGAGACTCGAACCCAGGACCTCCGAGTGTGCAGCCGTACATGCTAGCCACTACGCCACCGAGGCAGAGTATTGTGTATAGATATTAATGATTAATAATATTAGAATAAACATACTTAGATAAAATTCCACAAACAAGTTTCTTTTTGCTAGAAAGTTCGTTAGACAAAACGAGACGCTATTAAGTTATCCTAAACACAACACTTGAGGCAAATTTAAACAAATTAATCTGTTATCGTGTGTCTGTTTTAACGACAAGCTATAACAAGAAACGAAGTTTGACAGTTAAAGTCTGTTAACTTCAGACCATCCCAGTAATCTTGTAATAAAAAGGGGTTGCCCATTGTTCAACTTGCTGAAGTCTTGTAATGATGATGAAAGTATATAACAATTTTATTCATGCTTCAGGAAAAAATATTTTATTTAATAGGTACCTGATTTAAAGTAAGAATAATAATGCAGATGCGATTATGAAGATATTAATTAAAATATTAAATACGAGTGATTCAACCTCGCTTTGCTTCGAGTTCGTCCGTAGAAAAAAACAAATCTATCCCACGGGAACCGTACTTTTTATAGGATAAAAAGTAGCTTATGTATTATTCCAGATATACCTCTACCTCTGTGCCAAATTTCATTCAGATCCGTTTAGCTGTTCTAGATTTTTTTATTTCACTACATCACCCTCCCTCATTACTGTCTGTCCCTATGTATGCTTAGATCTTTAAAACTACGCAAGGAATTTTGATGCGGTTTTTTTAATACATAGTGTGATTCAAGAGAAAGTTTATATGTAATATAATACATGCATATTATAGTACAGAAAAGCCGAGAAGTTTAAAGATTTGTATTTCATACTAACCGTTAAAACGTACGAAAAATGCGTGTGAAAATATAGTGTTGTTTATGTGTATAGCAGCCCAAACTTATGCAATGAATTATTAAAATTATATTTAATACTAATATAATTTTTAGTTAATTTCGATAATTACGGAACAACTTATGTTAGAAAATGCTGGTTTAATTTAAGTTAATTTTAAAGTAAAACAGTGTTTTCTTACACAAGTTGTTATAGAGATTTTGTTGGATGACTGTAAGGAGTCTATTTCAGAGTAATGCGGCATGCGCTGAGAAGCGTAAGAAAAAGTTTCTTATCTTAAGAGCTTTCGGCACCATATACCTACTAAAATAATTGTGATTTATTTTTTCTAGGTTCAATGCTTAAAGGCTATAATTTGTATAATCTTAATAGTAAAATTCATCCGCTACATTGTTTGTAGATCTCTCGTTCGTAGGTATATTTTCGATAGGATTTGTCCTTATACTATAATACTATGGTACAAAATATTAATTTTGCCGACTGATTGGTATTTTAATTGATTGATTTTAACTGACAGGTATTTTAATGACGTAGCTCACAATTAAGACGAAAATAATATATGAATAAAATTACATACTTTAACTTATTATAAAATCCGCAATTATAACATATAATTATAGGCACATCCAAATAATGAAAGCGCATAAAGTTCACTACAAAAGGACAAGAATTGTAAATTGCTATATTTGTATACTTTGGTTTCAGTAATATGAAAAGTTTGTGATATTGAGCTAGTTAAAAAAACAAGTTTAACCAAAATATTTGCTCTCTAACGACATGGTCCTAAATAATGGAGATATGAGATATTGAGATGAATATTTCTATATTAAATTAATAGTTCACGTTACTTTTAAAGTTTTGTCATGTGAACTGGGCGCACAGTTTTACATATATCTGCCCTAAATATTATATTTAAAAAGCTGTACTTATACAAAATTGACCACATTCTTAATTCTATGACCTTTGATTTCTTGTCTTATCCATTATATCGAAAAACATCAGAAACAAGATTAAATAACTTCAATAATATAATGTACTTACATTCCAAACTTTGCTCAATTTCTGCACTCAAATGTTACAATTCGACAAATGTCGAAATTCGTGACTTTAAAAAGAAAAATAAAGTTTTGCTTTTGCCTTCCCATTATTGCTACTACATTAAGAGTTGAATTTGTAAATAATATCTTAGTTATTTTCTACATTATAAGGCTTAGTCAGGATATATAATTTTATACATATTAATTTGAGATTTAATAGGGCAATACCTTAAAAATATTGAAGCCCAAAGTCATCATTTTATTTAGTACTAGCGGCTCATCCTCGTTTCGCTCTGGTTCGCCTCTAGAAAAACAAAAACAAATCTATCCCTCGGGAACCGTCTATTTTCTGAGATAAAAAGTAGTCCTATGTGTTATTTCAGACTATAATCTATCTCTGTGCCAAATTTCATCCAGATCCGTTTAGCCGTTCTGGCGTGAAAGAGTAACTAACATACATCCATACCACAGATCATATAATACTATACCCATACATACATTGTTACAAACTTTTGCGGGTTTATAATATTAGTAGGGTATGACAAACTAAAACGATCGATATTATAATATTCTATAGTGCTGATTGGAGCCGGCGCAAATAATAGATTAAGTAATTATAACTTCAAAGACTTCGTGGCTTGTCGCCAAGTGATTTTATTTAAACCATCCGATTTGATGTTTCAGCTAAAACTGAAATTGAAACGAATAGAAATTCTAGTGTCAGTATGTAATGGTAATTAATGACATTTATGAATTACCAATAGTAATTTAATTTAAACTTTAATTACATTATTATAATGAGTATAAATAAATTAAATTATCATTAGGTACATAAATGAAGAGAAATTTTAACGTCTTTGGCATGCAATATCGCTATAAACATTATAAAATAAATAGTATCTAAGCAAATTTTAACAAAAATATTATTAAATTCAAAATAATACCAAGAAATGAATATATCTACGAAAGCGATGAGCGTCTACAAAATTGCTTTCCTAAAAGACGTTCGGAAGTTGACAAATACCCAATGAACATACAATGGACATAAAGATTTTAAAAACATTTCCACAAATACATCCGGTTTGCGGATCGTAGAAAATTGGTGCCATTAAATTTTTATGTTGAAATAGCTTTAAACGTCTAAGTTATTTACACATCCTTTTATTTATAACTTGCTGTTGCCCGAAGGCACTCCATGGTATCTATCACGTTTATACATAAAGCTACTTTTATATAAAATTAATTAATTTATTTACATATTTTCTTTTTAAAGATTGCCTTGAAGAGATCGCTCACTTAGCGATAAGGCCGCTTGTGCTATTTCTTAAGAATATACAGGTGTCCCAGGAAGTAGTGTCAAGCGGAAGTCCAGAGATAGAGCACCCCTTGGGATACCCGAATCACCCCCATGTATATTACGATTGTTCATAGTTTTTGAGTTATTATTTTTTTCTGATTTTTTGAGAATTTTTAAACTGAGTTAATGAGTTAAGTCATTGCTATATTTTTCGTTATCGAAACGATCACTCAGTATATCCACATATGTATTTTATATTAACGACACAATAAAACTGTCGAAATACAATTCGATTGACTAAAGAGGAACGGAATTTGATATCACTGTGCTTTGTCCAAAAAATATCGTAAAACTATGAAATATAAGCCCGATTTTGCCGTCTAAAATTAAAAAACACAACTTCACATATTTTCAATCTCATGTTTTTTTATATATGCACATGCATTGTATCAGCTGCCATTACTGTACAGATTACTCTGAAAGTATATCGGGCTTTTCCACAAAAATATTTTTCAGGAAAAATACTTATACAAAAGAAACAAAGCAAAAAGAATATATAATAACTAAGATTATAAAATAGATGTATGTATGTATTCAGCTCTCGTATCTTTCGAAAACTTGCTAGGTTCTCTCAGACATGCAGGTTTCCTCACGATGTTTTTCTTTACCGTAAGACAAGTGATAATCATGTTGAAAATTATAAAAGAGATAATATCCTTTAAAATATAATGATGTTACTAGTATTAGTAAATGTTCGAATATTAACTGGATTATAGTAATTAGCGAATTAATTGGGGTTTAATATAACCTGTCCCTGGCAAGTGCTGCTTCGAACTAGTGGCATGTCAGCGTGTCCTTATTGTATAGTTATATTATAAGCAATTTCCTCAAAGAAGGATATAAGTTGTCAATATACCATCAACATGCAATGACAGCGCTTTTGAACATCTGTCGCTTACTCTTTAATTAATTAATTAATTGCCCTAAGATCTGCAACAAATCAGTTTATATATATACCATATATGTAGTGTATGATATATACAAATATTAACTCAATAAAATTAGACGTGATAAAATTAGAGATTTGTAACAGACAGACGACAGACATTCTCGAGATCTAGAAACTTTCGATTGTTTCTTTATAAAATACGGAATCCTAGCAAGTTTTTATTTATAAATTAATTCTGTCATTAATTAAAGCAGCTTAATCATATCATTTTATAGTATTGTCTCCTTAATTACAAAGCTACGGCTCAATCGGATGCCAGCAAGTGCTTTAAAATGAGAACGAAGCAAGCTTGTAATCTGTTACTGCTTGAGAGTAACAAACTTTTTCATTTATACTTATAGTAAGAATAATGAAAGTAAGATTTTTATTTCTTTATTGGTAATAGAGATTGCAAAATTAGTCTGAAAGCATGTAAAGCTATACAATAATTGTATATAACAATATTGGCTCCATGTATTTAGGAGTGTAATAAATGTTAAAAGTATTTATATGTGTTGTAAATATTAAAAATGGTGTAGAAACAACGGAAAGTTGGTAGGTGCAGTAAACTAAAAATATAATGTTATGATTGTTAGATTAATGTAACTATACTGTACCTAATGTCCGCCTGACCGATTCCGGCCACGGCGGCCAACCTCATCGAGACTAGCCAACTGCGCAGGCTGTTACTGAGGCGTCCTATACAGATAAACTCAACAACTAAACTTGGCCCGACCCGGGATTCGAACTCAGGACCTCCGGGTGTGCAGCCGTACTTGCTAGCCACTACTCCGCCAAAGCAGTGTACTATACCTACTCATAATGCAATCTGTGCACTAAATATTTTTGGAAAATCTAATTGAAATAGACATTATCGGTTGTTTGTCTGTCTGCTTATGACCGCACCACGAAAAAACCACTAAAGTTATTTTGATAAAATTTGGTATAGTGATAGCTAGTTATCCAGGTCAACATATAGGATACTTTTCACCGCGGGAGAATATCTCATCTCTGATAAATCATACTAACCATTTAAACGTATCTAGGAACGAACCCGAGCGGAGCGAGGGTGAGTCGCTAGTTGTAAATAAACCTAATAAATAAATAAATAGTATATATTTTGTATACAATAAATAAATGTTTTAATTATTAGCATAAAAATTTAATTTCCTTCAGAGCATAATCTAAACTGAGTTTAATATAGAATGGCAAATGCTCAATAAGCTTCCGTATTCGGCAGCTGCTTTCAATGGAGATAGTGAACGTGATAGCACATTATCACTAGTCGAAATCTCTCTGCAGTGCCACTTATTGTACCTGAAATATATAGATCTGCTATACGGCAATTTGGAATTGCTTTCATTATTTATTTTTATATGAAATATGTACATCTTGTGCCTGATAAAAGGTTCGTTTATTTATATATTTATATGCAAAAACTAAGATTCGTTTTAAATTCAATGTATTTAGTATTCATACGTTTTCTCCGTTTAATTTTTTTTTAAATATATTTATAAATTAAATTGGAGTATAATTTCACACATTTTTTTATTTAGGTAAATAATAGCATGCATTTTCCTGTTTAAGTTAAACAGTAAGTACGTAATCATTTCGTCCTGAAAAAACTTCGAATTTATGTCCTTGTTATCAAAATAATTTATAGATATAAAGACTATATCTACAAATTACTTTACTTAGTATTGATACCTACATATCGTTATAGCACAAGTTCTAGACAGTAGTGTCTAGTATCCTCTTTTAATCATACAGGTATTGTGTATCTTACTAGTTATTTCTACATGTTTTTAGTTGGCTGGAAGCCATTCGCTTTGTTCGTGAGCAGAAAATACTTAAAGCAATCTTCTCGAAATTTTTTAAAATTAAATCTTGTGATAAATTGCCTAGTAATAATTCATATTGGTATTACAATACCACTCTTAGCTTTTCAAAATTATTTTGGCTAATAACTGCTATGATTTAATATGATTATTATTTTTAAATATCTATTATTATGGTAAAAAATAATCGCTTTTTTATACATTTTGCTTTTTAAGATATCTTAATGTATAACTAATTTTTGTATTATAATAAAAAAGAAGATCAAAATGTAGGAAAAATAGTTTATGGTATAAAGTTTTTGATAGTAAAGTCAAGAAACACAAGACTTTTTACTAAAAATTATAATATTTTCTTTTCAACTTTCTCATTATTTTGGGCAAAATACAGTACTTTTTTTAATTAAACTTTCCACTGTTATACAAATTATGATTCAGATAAGACTAAAAATATATTGTAGCTTTGGGAAGTTTAAAACATAAATCGGTTTTGTAATTAAAACTTTTTATATAAAAATCTCTAAGGAGATGCTAACTTAATATTTTTTGTGGCGGATATTATTTAATTCTTGTACAATTGTACTTGTATTGATCATATTTCATAATTTTTTTTAAATAACAGAAAACCTATAGTTACAAACAAACCGCGTTGTTATTATGCCCCGCAAATTAAAAGTGTGTGAGAATGTAATTTACTTTTATATACAGAATATCACATATTCTGCAGAGAGTATAGATATATTTGTTTAACCTGCTCTTACGTAGAAAATTTGCACAGACAATCACTATATTTTTAATAATTGAATCTGAGAATAAAAAGAATTATTACAATTTTTACTAAACGTTGTAGCATTAGTTAGAAAAGATAAGACCTAGGTCCTGAGGAGAAATGGCGTAAGAAAACCGGTGGCATTAATTTTATAATAAAATTTTAAATTATAATATCTATCCATTATTGAAATAGTCTGGAAGAGGTTACATCATTCCCAAGCAGTTTTCTATAAAATTGTTTATAGTTTCATATACTTTAACGGACGAAATTTTTTTTAATGCTTTTTCGGATCCTACAAATTCATGCGTCGAAAAATAAATAATTGATAAAACTTATTTTATTTATCACGTAAACATTCTTTCAATTTTATTTTTACCGGCTTCAAAAACTTCTTGCAATATAATCGCCGACAGTACATAAATAATATAAAAATAATTTAATAACTTTTAAGTGATTTTGGACCTTACCAATTGAGCATAATATTATGCCATTTACTTTACCAATATACATGGAAAAGACGCATTTAAATTATTTTATATTAAATATCAATTACGGCCTATTAATGCCTATACAATATACATCTGTATTATAGTCTAACTCTGACCATGTCATTTTCATTTTTTATGTCTACTCCAAAAAGTCCTAATACCGAAATTGCCTATAAGCAGACATATCGGAAACAAGATTTATTATCATTTGATACTTAACCTCAATAGTAACAAATACAGATCAATCTTAGGCACAATAAATTAGATGCTAAGTTAACGGGGTCAGAAGGTCTTGGCGTAGGCCCAACGTCTTGACATATTGTGGACCGCCCATTCATGTACACAGCCTAGTGGTTACTCCAAGGTACATGATTTTGATCTCCCGATATATCTACAAAGAGAACATTTACACAATTTTACTTGCAAGGTAGACAACTTAAATTGATAATACTTTCTTAGATTTACACGAAGATTTGACATCTACATATAAAACACATATATATATATATATATATATATATATATATATATATATATATATACATATATAAAACAAAATCGACTGATTATCATGATTTTTGATTTGTTGGATTTAACTCCACCACGAACAGCAAAATAACTATTAAAACATCGGAAAAAATCACGAAAAATTAATAAGGGACCCTAGCGAAGCGAGGGCAACTCGCTAGTTGTAAATAAAACTATCTTCTTGGATTTCATTGTATAATCACATAATGGTCACGGGAGAGACTCTCTCTAACTAAACTTGATATAAAGCATTCAAAACGACGGCAAACAAAAATCAAAATAAATCTGCGAAAAAATGCAAAAACATAGTTTTACTTAAGATATAATGTTCTTTACTTTTCTGCTGTTTTCATTTTTAGACATTATCTTTGCCTTGCAACCATAGTTCAAAGCGATAATTGGAGTACAAAAAAACTTTTGTTTTTGCTACAAAATGTTTTTTTCATGACTAATTAACTAGCTACTTTTCAAGAATATCTGATTTGATAATATCTAGTTGACTTTTACGAATACATGAATTGTTGTTAGAGTATGAGTATGGTAAACATTTCTTGAACTTATCTTGAAGTAATTAGAAAATATTTATTTTAAAGTAATAGTACATTTCTAAATGTTAATAAATTAAATTTGGTTTAAAAATACGTTTTTTGATTACAGAAAGAAAAAAAACAGGCAACTTTTTACCAGCGCGCTAGAATAACAAGAACCCGAAATCTGAAGAATGGCCAGATTACGCAAATACCTAGATATTATTTGCGTATACCAGATAATATTTATTTCATTCACAGAAAATATAATAATAATAATAATAATAATAATAATAATAATATTTATTGCAAAGGTATACACCCAATTTAGAATATAATAACATATATGTAGTTATACAAGTCAATTTTTATATCACTTATGCATATATATGCAAGTCAATAAAAACATTATAAAAACAAAATTCAGTCAGACTCTTCATTAAATTAAACTAGAATTAAAAACAATATATCGCTGTTGAGTATATAGGCCATTACTACTAAATCTATAAGAATCTATTTTTTATTAGCCTCCTGATGCACCGAAAGCCAAAACTTAAGAATCGTGCAGTCAAAAGTTTTTACCAACTTCGCAAGGATCTCGTTGTTAGAGACTCTCAAACGATTCCAAAATGAAGCGATTCGTGATCTAATTATCGCGAAAAAATCAGGCACTCGAGCTTTTGCAAACATATCGGAAGCGCTGCAGTATCTGGGCAATCCCATCAGGATACGATATGCGTTATTATATTGCACCCTAATGTTATTGATCGCTCGCCTAGGAAATTTTACCCAAAGCTGACATGTATAAAACATAAGCAATATGTTTTAAATAATGTCACCTTCACATCATCACTGCACTTCCCAAATCTATGCGCGAGCATATTGCATCTCACAGCTAGCCCCCGGCGTTCTCTCTCTATATCGTCCCTGTCATCAAGTTTGTCAGTTAGAATATGGCCTAGATACCTAAACCGCTCAACCCTCTCTATTAATAACCCTTCTAAATATATGCCCGGAATCGTCTCCGGACCTCTGCCAGCCCGAAATACCATCATAACTGTCTTCTTAACGTTATATTTCAAGCCATGATCAGCAGCATATTGTTCGCAGATTGCTAAGAGTTTACGTAGCCCTCCGATTGAGGGACTAAGAAGTACCATGTCGTCAGCATAACTGAAATTATTCATGCAAGTTGATCCAACATGACAACCAACTCTGGCACTTCTTAATTCCTCAATCAGGTTGTTTACGTAAAGGCTAAATAGGTCCGGAGAGGTCAACCCTCCTTGACGCACACCGCATTCTAGCTTATATTCGCTAGATGTCGCGTCGCCCCATCTCACGCTATTTAATTGGTTCTCATACCAGTATCTCAACAGATTGACAGTCTTTATTGGGACATCAGAAGCATGCAGTTTCTCCCAAAGTAAATTATAATTTACTAGGTCGAAGGCACGACTCAGGTCCAAAAAGCAGGGATACACAGATGTACCCCTATTAATATAGTGGTTGACCGTTGCCTTCAAGCTGAAAATTGCCGAGTCTGTTGAAAGACCAGAACGAAAACCAAACTGAGCATCACTCAACTTTATATTCTCCTTCACATCCGAATAGATGAGTCTTTCTAGTATCTTTCCTAATATAGTTCCTAACGAAATCGGCCTATAATTTTTGGTACTAGAAAGGTCGCCTGTTTTGTTTTTAGGAATAGGAACTACCACAGTCATCATGAGTTGCTTCGGTAGGTAACCAACATTCATACATACACTATAAAGGCTGGCTAGTACCCTATATATCTCATCACCAGCATACAATATATGTTCTATACCTAAACCATCTAAACCTGGAGACTTACCTCCTATAGTGAAGATAATTTAATTTATTCAGTCATAAAATTGAGTTAAATAATAAACATCCTAATGAATTTATTATTTCAATCTTTATCGCACTATTGTAACGTATTTTTAATTCGACTAACAAAAAAGTCTATATCTTACAGGACAATTTTATGATTCTGTTTTTGAAGTGTAACTTCTTTAGAATCGTTGTGATTTGAAACTCGATGAAACGGAAATGCAACACTAAAAAGAGATAAATAGTATATAGGAAACACATAAATAGTATATAGGATTTAGCTAGTAAGAGACTGAGATAGAATACATTGCCATGTTGCCATGATAACCGTTGTTATTGTCTGACAAATATATAATATTAAGTTACACTCTACCATGTATAAATTGCACACACACGCACTTTTTTTAATTATGACAAATATGAGCATTATAAATAAAAAAAAAATCTACCATCAAGATATTTTGGGACACCACCAACTTGCTTCGAGCAAGCCTTTTCAATCGTAATTTTCGGTTTATCTTCAATATCTCAACTTTATTCAACTGTGAAATAGGTTTTAAATAATTTAGTCTTTGAAGTTATTCCGACACATTTACCGATTTGTGTACTTGATATCAAATAACTGCTTTAAATGTGATGGATAATATAAATTATACAGACATTTTTACATCAAGATTAAAAATGTAGAGAGTTTATATTTAGTAAATTTAATTCGGCCATAATCATTATTATGGAGCAGAAAATATATATGTATACATTTTACACATATATATAGAAAAAAAGTAACTTCCAAATTTCATTGACAACACTAAAGCTCGTCAATGGCTACTAAACAAAAAAAAGAAAATCTTTTGACAAACAGGAGAAAAAGGTACTGTATTGTGTAAAATTCAGTTATTTTATGTGCCAGTTTGTAGATTTTGACAATAGATTTTTGATATGTCAAGTGGACAGTCGGTGATTCGGATTATATGAGTTAGGAATATAAATATAAAATATAAAACATATAATAAAATCGTAACTAAGCTGAATCTGTACATTAAATATTTTTTGGAAAATCTTATTGAAATAGACTTTATTATCGATACGGAGGCCGAATCTATAGTTTTTAGAATTTTTGTCTGTCTGTCTGTTACCGCATCACGGAAAAACCACTGGAGGGATTTTGATGAAATTTGGTATGAAGATAGCTGGTTAGCTGGGTCAACATATAGAATACTTTTTACCATAGGAAAATATCTCATTTCTGAGAAAAAATACAAAAACTGCAATATAAGAGTATACTAATCTGTAACACTTAAGAATTTGGTTTTGGTCATCTGAACGCGGGCGGAGCCGCGGGCAACGCTAGTAAAATATAAATGTAAAATGAGTATACAGAAAAGTCGAGAAATATAATTGTTAATTACCAAATATTTGTCTTCCTGGAAAAACCTTCTGAGCTGTTTTAATTGTTTTGTCTATACCTATTATTATACATGTGTAGATGTTATAATTAATGCAACAAGCATTAACGTATGTCTTTAAAATAATATACATACATAGGTACAATATTATTAGCAGTCTATACGTCTCTTTTGGAGATAACTAAAGAACATTATTTAAACGGAGATCGGTCTAAATAGATAATATAATCTAACCATACCCATTTAGACTAAACGACCTGTCCTCATTGCGATCATATTCTGACAAGGAACTATACCACGCTCAAATTTCTATAGATAATTAAGTTATAATATTACTAATCATCATTAATCAATCATCAATAAGTATATTACGGTACTTCATTAATGTACCGGAGACAAAGTACCTACTATGTTACTTTTTTGCTTGTCAATTATAAGTAAATAAAAAATCGGTCAAGTGCGAGTCAAATTCACACACGAAGGGTTCCGTACCATCGTACATGTACTTTTTATTAATATGACTTTTACTCTATACCTACCTATACGTAATTAGTATTAACTTTGATGATCGATTACGAACGTTAAAAAAGTGTTTCTCGAATTTTTATTTTTATTTATTTTATACCGTAATAAATAGGTAGAGCGTTGAAATATCAACTTTCTACCTATTACAGCCCCCTGATAGATAGAAGGACGGACGGACAGCGAAGGCATAGTAATACGGTTTCGTTGGCATCCTTAGGGTACGGAACCCTATAAACGTCACCGCGTTTTTCTGTTTTCGTTTTTAAACCAGTAAAATCAACTACAAAGCAAAGATTTTGTTCTTTTAACTATAATGAATACTAAAATTATACGATGAAAATTATCGTGTCTTTTATTGTATACTTATGTTTTGTCTCAACTAAATAAAAATATATTAAATAACTAGCATTGTCCGCGGCTCCGCCCGCGTTCAGATAACCAACAACCAAATTCTTAGGTTTTACATATTAGTATACTCTTATATTGCAGTTTTTGTATTTTTTCTCAGAAATAAGACATTATCCCGCGGTTAAAAGTATCCTATATGTTGACCAGGATAACCATACCAAATTTCATCAAAATCCCTTCATTGGTTTTTCTGTGATGCGGTAACAGACAGACAGGCAGACAGACAAACAGACAGACAAAAATTCTAAAAACTATAGATTCGGCCTATGTATCGATAATAATGTTTATTTCAATAAGATTTTCCAAAAAATATTTAATATACAGATTCGGCTTAGTTACAATTTCATTATATGTACCTATAGATAATATTATAACACTGAATCTGAAATCTCCGGAACTGTCTGTAGCATTTGAGTTAACTTTTCAGATTTAATAACCTATTTATTAAAAAGAAAGTTTCTGACTGTCTAACATCACGCTATCTGAGAACCCAAAGACCCATGGAATAATTATAAAAGGTTAAAAGATGCGGAAAGAACAGCGGGCAAAAGTTAGCAAAATTATAAAGCTGAAAGGATTGTTTGTTTTTTGTTTGTTTCAGCGAACGAAATCTGAAAAAATCTTTTACATTTTATATTCTATTTATTGAGAGAGGCTCCCCAACACCACGATACGACCCATAAGAGCGGAACAATTACCATACAAAGTGTAGGTCAGAAAGTTCGCTAACCGAAAACGAAATAATATGTAGTAGGTACGGGCGGTCCGTATGGCGTAGTGCGTGTGCGTGTATCAGGCGTTTTTATTTTGTATAAGTAGTCTATTCGTAGGCTGTAGATGTATATTTTTATGATGTGAAACGGGATATTTACAATATTTTTTACTTATTTTTATAAATTCCCAATAAGCGTACAAAATATCTACACCTGTATATAATACATTGTAACTTAACACTATAGCAAATTGCGCTAGTTTGGACTTTAAATATATTATTCGCAGGTGCCGGAACCGCGGGTATAAGCTAGAAAGTAGAATTTTTATATTCCATTTCTAGCATGTTCAATTGTTCATTCCTATAAATCACATTTCACAAGTAAATATCAGATAAGAGAACAGCAAAACGCCAAAGCAATTGCCGCTCCTCTTACGTGTGATACACTGACACCGTAACACAGTTCTCTTTATACTAGCCTTTGAGCAAAGATCAAAAGCCTTGAATTGCCGGAAACCTCGCGACACTTAGGTCTCTCAATTGCCCATATGAAACGTAAAGTTAGTGCTTAAAATAGTACCATAATTCTATTCTGAGAATAATATTATTTCAATCATTAATTTTTAGCAAAATATTTTTCATAGTTAAAGTAATGACGCGTTAAGAAGCTCAGTGAAAAGCGACAGACACAAGATTCAAATATTATAAGGGCCTTAATACAACTATATTACTTGCTTCGTACGGTCTTTAAATTTACATGGGTATAGCTCATACACTATTAAACGCTGCGTTGTCTCCCGAAGTTTAACAGGAATTATAGAAAAAAGGGATGTTGCTCTAAATGTTTGGAGTGAAAATGAGAGTTTCATTGTGTGTGTACATATGTTTGATATTCCTTGACGGCGATATGGATTGGGTGCACTATGAGCAGAAGCAGCACATAGGCTACTATTAGACACCTAGGAACGACTGACCGAAGCGACGGTAGGTCGCTCGTGTAGCATAAAATTTTTACGCTTTTTAGTATAATTTTTTTTAAAGGTTCCAAGTTGTAAAATTTAAGCTTAAATAAGATCAAGAAGTTAATAGTGAATGAACTCGAAAAACGCTTGCCTGTCTTTGTCGCAGCTACGCTCGTTAAAAGCGCATTGTGACAATAATTGGACTCTCAATGTAAATTTTAAATGCCTTATTATTTCTACAAAAATTGCTCTATTCTCTTGATTTAATGAAATGGCCGATGTATTTTATAAGTTTATTCGAATAAATTGTGATCAACAGAATATCACTAGCAACTGTTGCTATTTCAGTTTAAGACGACTTAAAGTTAGAACCGTATAACACTCAGTATTTCATTCTAATGTTATATTTAATTATGAAAATATCTTTGTAATACTTTAAAATTTACATCAACATAAAGTTACTTAGACTTTTACTATATAATACTCTTCGTATTTTATGTAAACATGCTAGAATTTTGTATTTTTACTACTTCGTATGATGATCGATTATTATTTCTTAAGATACGTTTATACATACGTTTTACATACGTGATACATACGTTTTTAGGGTTCCGTACCTCAAAAGGTAAAAAACGAAACTCTTATAAGATCACTTTGTTGTCCGTCCGTCCGTCCATCTGTCTGTCTGTCAAGACCCTTTATCTCAGGAACTCGGGAAGGTATCGAGTTGAAATTAACACGATATACTCACACAGTGACTATATATACAGTGTTTTACAGCTGTGAAAAAATCAAACTTCTAATTTAATGTAAAAAAAGATACGGCCGTTTATGTTGCAAAAAACCTATATTTTGACACTCATGGGAATCAAAATTTATAAGGTATTTTCTGTTGACCTACAACTACCAAATTTAGCAAGTAATACCGTCTTATACTATACAGTATACATATACAAGTATAGGGAAAAATTTGAAGACTATAAATTTAAAATTTCGAGATAGTTTTGCTTATATTTTTATATTCAGTACTTTTATAATCGTCAGTGAGTTCCATCATTTATAATCATAATTTTCAGTACCTATTACAAACAATTTGTAGTGACCTACAGGGTGGTACCGACATCTCTGTGAAAAAAGCGCGGGAAAACAAATACATATCCGCGCCCTTTTCTTTTTTTTTAAACACATTCCTATCGGCCAAGGTCACATAACAAAGTGCCTTATATATAAGTCATTACAAATTAGTCCAATATATTATTTTCCATTAAAACGTTCAATATATAAAAATGGAACCTTACACATTCATATTGCGTAAATCAAAACAGACATCCGACGAAGAAGTCAGTGAAAATCATAATAGAAAAAGTTGAAGAGTACAGATTCTAATAACTATGGTATCTACTACTATGTATAGAAAATTGATAAACTGCATAGATTTTTTTTTTAATGTAAATGCCACTTTCCGTGCATCTATACAAACATATAATTATGATGATAAATAAAATTGAAGTGTCTGTTTGTGATTACAATATAACAGCTTTTTACTGAATGCATATAAAATTATATACGATACTTATAAGAAAAACACAATTTTTAACATTTTTGTCTGCTTATCTGTCTGTTTGTCTGTTTGTTTGTTCTGGCGAATCTCCAAAACAGCTGGACTGATTTTGACGGAACCTTCACTGACAAATGGCTGTTGTTATAAGGAATAACTTAGGCTACTTTCATTTTAGAATAGGAATTAGGGTCCTGTTTGGACGGGAACGGGTTAGTTTTGGAAAAAAAATGTACATACCTAAAGTCGAATCCGACGGAAGCGAGGGTAAGTCGCTAGTTTCACATAAAAAAATTACAGAGTTTCACACAAACTTTTATCCCCATTTTTACCCCCTTAGGAGATAAATTTCGCAAAATCCTTTCTTATCGTAGGATTACATCATATAAGTCCTCGAAATTTCACGTTTCTACGACCAGCGGCTTAGGCTGTGCGTTGATCCATCAGTCAGTTTATATTATTATACATATGTACATATAGATTTTGGTTTGGAGGCCGTGGTAGCCCAGTGGTAAAGTGCTCGCTTTGGAAACCGTGAAGCGGGTTCAAATCCCGGGTCTCGTACCTCTGATATTTTCATGTGCGAATCATTTCTAATATGATTACCACTTGCCTTACGGTGAAGGAAAACATCGTGAGGAAACCTGCATGTCTGAGAGAACCTAGCAAGTTTTAGAAAGACATGTGAAGTCCGCCAAACCACACTCGGCCAGCGTGGTGAACTATGGCCTGATCCCCCTTGTATTGAAGGGAGGCCCGTGCCAGCCCGTAGTGGGACGTTAAAAAGGGCTGAATGCATAATATAGATGTAGATGATTAAAACCTCTAGCGATCCAACTCAGTTTTTGTTGTTATTTTTCTTTAACGTTAATACTTGTGAGTAAGATTTTTTTATTTTTAGTGCACGAATAAAAAGAAGCCAAAAAATTTACTTTTTTTAGCTCCATAAAAAATATTTTTTATATAAAGTATAGTGGAAAGTGGAGACCTATCCTGCCTATTCCTGTTATAAAGAAAATTCATTTGCAATATTTTATATGTACTTCTATACCAAGCGGTTAGTACATTCCGTGTCTTTTTGTAAATTAAAGTAATAAATATCATATATTTTACGTTTTTTTTTAATATACGAATACTAATGGTCGAAATTCGACCATAAACATTATTGGATATTTTAAAAAAAACGTATAAATAGAATTCACCTATATAAAAAAAACTATTTTCAATTCTTTTTTTGATAACATAGTAATATAATATATTATAAATAAAACATATTATATTATGTATATATTTATAGTAAAATAACTATTTTATTGATAATATCGCTCATCAATAGGCCGTCGGTTGACAAACAGTGAAGAAAAATTAATTTGCCTATTTATACATACTAATGATCGCCCCGTGGTTGAAAATCAGCCATAATTCATTAAGTCTGATCGAATCTGAGGTCCTTTTTCAAAGTTATATAGATAGTCTCCCAAATCCAAAAGAATTTTGAAACCGACCCATAGATTCAAAGATTTGTATATACAAACAAACTTTTCCTCTTTATATTATGTAAGCAAAAAAACATGTAAATAGCGCCTTTAAATTCAAAACGATAAAAAAGTTAATTTCTTGAAAAATGTTAGGAGGTATTGGCACTTCGCCGTCTATATATACCTACGAAATTCATTAAATGTGATTTCTAATGCCATCTCCATAAATTAATCATTATTAGAGCAATGAACTGTATATTGAAAACTAATTACGCCCTAATTTCATCTCCATCACCTCTAATGGAATATCGACATTAATCATGTACATGTTATTTCTGTGGTGTTATTATAAAATCCTAAACCAGGTTTAATTATGTTAAAATATATTTTGGGTTTATTTATACACTATTTTTATAGAATTAGTATTTAAATAATGTACAAATGTGTATTATAGAAACTTTAAATAAAAAGGTCGTAACTACATAATATGCAAAACTGGAAATATACAAAAGGCACTAAAGATAACTTTACAATGATATATCTACGGAAAACTTATAAAACCTATAATGTGAACAAAATAATTATAAAACTGAAAAAAAAATATATAAAGAAGTTTATAATTTTTTTTTTACATTCTAAAATCATTTTGGTTAAGATAACTCATATACCTATTGATAGAAGTTTTAGGAGAAAACTTATGTAAAAAGTTTAGTAGCAATGTAATAATAATATTAACACCTCCAGGTAAATTTCTAAGAAATTAATTAAAATTCTAAGACGTCTATTGTTAACCGACACGCCGCGCCGGCGTGTCCGCGGTCGTGGAGGGATTAAAATAAAACTAAATAAACCCACTATATAATAAAAAAGTAAATAATGATATACACTAAAAATAAGCTATATATTTAATTTTACTTAACTATTTAGTAGAATGCAAACTTATTCACATATGGGCGACAATAGGAATTTTATGGTCATATAAAGGTTGCATATTATAGCTCGAAGCTGAGGTACACTCATAAACATCACTTAAGCAAAGTGTTTCACAGAAGTGATCTTAGAAGCCGCAGAATGTTCAATAAATCAAGAACTTGAACTATAGTTGAACTTAATAGTAAAAGTTCATAAACCTTTTCATTTTGTAAACGCTAAAATAATTTATCATGATTTTTTTTTATTTATAGCTGTATACTTTTAATATAAATTCAGTACACAAAGAAAGAAGAAAGTTATAACAAAATTTGCTAAGATAAATTTAGTTTTGCTACGGCTTTCATCATTTCGTATTAATTAAAGTAAAAATAGAGTATATATATAGAAAGCTAAAAAATAATTTTTCCGTCTATAAGAAATTCTCAGTAGCAGCTTGGAGTTGGGAAGTTAGTAGTATTTTAAACCCAGGCCTCGGGGTGTAAAATAAGTGGCTGAGCAAGATTGCTCATTGGTAGTATCGAATTATTATCCCTCTGCTAGACTATGAGAATAAAATAAATAGAGATATACTCTTGTACACGTGACGTCAATATGGTATTTTATCGATATGTCATTTAATTACTAATTGTAACCTGATCGGGTAGCTTTAAATCTCACCGGGCCAAAAAAGTAATAGGAATATGAAGTGACTTTGTATCAAAAGTTCTATTAAAATAATATTTTGTATTCAAAACATACATTAAACATACATTAAATAGCAATGTTTCTCCGTACCACAGATGACATAATGTCATATCAGTATATGCCTTGTCCTATACAAAGAAATTGGCCAGCACTATCGTGCTATTCTTTGAGTTATTTTTGTTTGCATGAGTAGCTGATTATAATAGATGTCATTAATACGCATATTGTCGAACTATTTCATTTTATAAATATGTTTTAATGAAAATATAATATTATATATAGCAAAATTTATCCTGGAATTCAACTTTCAGTGGCTTTAACCGGTATAAGCAACTCATAAAAAGTAAAAGCGCCATTGCCGATTTTTCAATACTCAGTGAATTTATGCAAATTTAATTTACGGGTTTTGTTTTTTTTTAGTTAGTGGTTTTTTTATAATCATAATATATCTTTTTGGAATCTAGTTTTTATCTTTTGGTAATTATCCAAAATCTTGAATAAAAAATTGATACATCTATTGACATTTATTTGAACTAATTTTTCTTTGTTTCTAATGAGACCCCATCCCATGTTCGTAGTTACAAAATAAAAAAAATACTTTTTTGATTAATCATAATTAGAAGCTTAGAGATATGATTTTAAATTAGTACTAATCACAAATAATAGTATTGTGAAATCTATTAACATACTTCACAATTCCTAAAATATAAACATTTGGTACAACCTATTACGTACACAAAATGCACATTGTGCTTGAAAAATACTATGTCTCATTATTTTTTGAGAATAATGTTCATCTGTTGAATATAGAGGGACAAAGGCAAGATTTTTTAAAGTAGTTGTTTGTTAGGCATTTTTGGCACTAGGTCAAGTGGTTGCAAGAGACTTTACAGTAAAGTATCATGAAAACTACAACTTCAGACATTTAAAGCACAACAATGAATTTTATGGTTTGTTTTAGTTAAGTTTTACAAAAGATAGAAAAATATACAATCATGCACTTTACTTACGTAAAATGAAATAATAAATACTACCCGTAGTTATACAAAGCATGGTGCTCTATATTTGACTATTATAGTGGTTTTTGCATTTACATAGATATTTTGGTACGTATCTCGCTTGTTAACTTAGGAACTAATAATAATACCTAATTGCTAAGAGATGAGTTAATCAAATAATAATAATAATTAATCATTTATTTCAAATAACCATGAGTCAAATGTGTATTAATCTTCTGAAAAGAATCAAGAAAAACCAAAGATTCTAAAGTTAAAAAATTATTTATATTAGTTAAATGTCTTTATTTACAATACTTATATTACTCGTATGTTTGTTTAGAACTTCAAATGCCTTATACGTAGATCTCTATCATATTCACCAGTAACATTACAGCTTTCGTAATCCTGTACCGAATTTTTAACTCTTAATAAATAGGTAGAGCGTTGAAATATCAACTTTCTACCTATTACAGCCCCCTAATAGATAGAAGGACGGACGGACAGCGAAGGCATAGTAATAGGGTTCCGTTGGCATCCTTATGGTACAGAACCCTATAAACGTCACCGCGTTTTTCTGTTTTCGTTTTTAAACCAGTAAAATCAACTACAAAGCAAAGATTTTGTTCTTTTAACTATAATGAATACTAAAATTATACGATGAAAATTATCGTGTCCTTTATTGTATACTTATGTTTTGTCTCAACTAAATACATATTAAATAACTAGCATTGCCCGCGGCTCCGCCTGCGTTCAGATGATCAAAAACCAAATTCTTAGGTGATACATATTAGTATATTCTTACATTGCAGTTTTTGTATTTTTTCTCAAAAATGAGATGTTTTACCGCATATGTTGACCCGGATAACCAGCTATCACCATACCAAATTTTATCAAGATCCCTCCTGTGGTTTTCCTGTGATGCGGAAACAGACAGACAGGCAAAAATTCTAAAAACCATAGATTCGGCCTCTGTATCGATAAAAATGTTTATTTTAATAAGATTTTCCAAAAAATATCTAATGTACAGATTCGGCTTGGTTACAATTTTATTATATGTATAGATTAAAGTTTCTATCTTAGTGTATTTTAAAGAATACTCGTATAATATTGATTAATGTTATAGACCATTTAATAACACGTTACAATACTTTGGAGTGAAGAATTACTTCACTTCTATAAATAAACTACCCACCAGTCAGAGCCACGGGTAAAAGCTACTTTAAATTATATATTAGAATATTATTCTTACTTCAAAGTCGCTCAATTTCTCTATGTAAGCTTCGAAAAGCTAGAATTATGTAAATGTGAGAAGTTATTTGAGCTTTTATAAACATTGAAGAGAGCTAGCTATCCAATTAATTTATTGGATTTCTAGTTTGAAATCGGATAAAATATGCATATACTTAAAAGCTCTTACTCATTAGAAACTATAAATAGGTATGTTTTAATTAAAATTTTGTTTGACTTCAAATATTTTCTTTTTTACTTCTTATTCTTATTTACATTAAATTAACAATAATAATAGATAATCATACTAAAGTTTTATTTCTATTCTTTGCATTTTATCAACACGGTGTAAATTGTTTAATAATATTATTAGAGATTGCATTTTGACTGTATCAAGGAGAAGGGAAACATCTGTAGTCAATATAAATATTTATTTGATTTATTTCTTTTACATGCTCTAATTCTTAGCACGAAGTTCAATATATAAAAAATATAATATATTATAAGCTTTATCATTTTACCAACATCAATATTTTTTTATAGATATTATAGACTCATAATAACCATAAACAAAAGCGGTGGCTTAATTTTTTTTAATAATAGCTAAAGTTTTGTACAAAGCTCAATTTAAGATTATCTATCTCTATTTTTATCATTCATTCTTTTCTATCAAAAAATATAAATATATAAAAACTACTTTTCGATTGGTATAGTTCAAGCATAGTATAGCTGTTACCTATACAAGTAAGCCAGAGCACAAAACCAATCCAATTGCATCGCGAGTTAAAGGGAAATTTATTCACACTGAATCTATTCAACAATTCATTGAAGGATATCGTCAAGACATTCGATTTGAAAGTACGCGGCATAAACATTGCCTAATTTTTAAATAAAACTATCTTTTCGGATTTTTTCGCAGATTTATTTGGATTTTTGGTTCCCAAAACCAAAAAAAGGGAACCAAAAATCCAAATAAATCCGCGAAAAAATCCGAAAAGATAGTTTTATTTAAAATGTCAAATATTCGCGTAAATCTAAGAAAGTATTATTATTATCAACATTGTCGTCATGATAGAAACTCTGCAGGATGTGAAAAAGATGCTAAAACGTCTAGGTGTTTCTTCAAGCCAGTTGAGAGTCGGCCTGAATTTTAACAAGAACAAAATCAATTTGAATCTCGAAATATATCCCCGAGACCAGTGGTCGAACGTGGCGCTAACTATGGTGGGACATAAACACACAGCACCAACTAGTTCCATGATAAGCTACGAGGCTTGTGTTATGGATATCAGATAGTTGATACTACTACACGTGTATAACTTTAAATACATACATATTATAAATATAAATACCCACGACTGGAGTACAAACATTCGTGGTCTTCACACAAATGAATGCCCCCAGCGGGTGTCGAACCCGCGACCGCTGACACTGCAAGAAACTGAGCCAAATGTGTCGTCATTACATATAAAGCTGTACAGGAAAATGTTTATATTTTCCATATTTATATCTAAGCCGAAATAATTTGAGAGAGAGGCACGCAATCTATACGATTGATCTAGGTAACTTTTGGGAGGCGAAATATGTTTCCGGTGTAGTGATGATTGATGTATCCGATAAGCCAGAGTGAAGACCTTGTTTTTTTTATAGTCAAACACTGCTTAGAAAGCCCTGCAACGTGATGGATAAAGAATTGGAATTAGGCTGACCAGGTCCAGGATGGCACTTTTTGGGAGGACTTCTTTCAGCAGTAAATGGGCTGATAAGTTTTCCTCATATGAAGTTTTTGGTCTCATAAAAAGCTGGATTTTATTCATAGCCCGACATTTAAAATTTACGTTTTTTTTTTATTTAATTAAAAAAATGTCTTAACGTTAAGTGTAGAATAAAAATGTTTGTGTAATTTTATAAATTGGAATACTATCTGCAACCCAATAATTTACAGAACAGTTTTTGCTAATAAAGAATTAACGGCAGTACTTTGCGCTGCCAAACTAATTTATTGTATAACAAGTTAAGTATGAGAAAACTATTTTTTAATTTTATTTTCCTTGCTATTTCAAAGTATTGTCTAATAAAGTACTTGAACGAAGAACCTCGTTAATACATCAAATTAATAAGATTCTTCATTCTTATTTTTGTCTTCTTGGACAGCTCTAAAATATTAAAACTATTCGCACGACATAAGCAACTAGCAGTATAAAATCACTTGCAAAACATTAATTTTACTAAGAATTTCACCTAAAAGCCTCTTTTTTATTTTATAATGCATGTGTTGATCAAATTTAAAAAATATATATAAATTTCGCGAATGCGTACTTGCTGAAAATATATACTATAATATTTTCAGATATTTATTTATTTGAGAATTTCACGGCACAAAAAAGGTAATAAGCGAAAGTCTTCGTGTTATAGATTCCTTTTTAATGATATTATTATTTTTATAAGATTTCATCAGAAATACAACTAGATTCGTAATGTTTTGTTTTTGTTAATTCAGCTTAAGCGATAATTAAGACTGTAACAACTGCTTTATCCAAGTATATTGAGCTTAACTACTCTTGTTTGAGCTGTGCTTTGGTTCGTAGTGGTGATAGAGGACTAGCTACACACTTCCTTATGTATGCACAAATTACACAACCTACCTAAAATACAATTAATGTATTAATGAATAATTAATTCAAACTAATAAAGAATTTGTATATGTATTATTTAAGCTGCAGTGTAAGCTTCTGCATTTTGATAGGTTTTGAGGTATGACAATGCAAATATTAAGAGTAAAAATAGCAGTTTTCAAATAGATTTTATTTTGTCTTTTATCTATTTAGAGCACAAGAAACAATTTGACAAATATGTATGTACCTATTTATTGGGTATAGGAACTACGCCATTGCGGGTAGAAAATGTATGTAAATTCAATGATTTTAATTTAAATTAACTGGATTATGGATGAGTGAACATTTAAAAACAGTTTATCACAGTAATATAAAGATTTCCCACAGGATTATAGATGACAGTTTGCATACAATCTGTATTTCAAACCGTATGAATTTTTAATTTAGATAAGAATGATTAATATACTATGTATGCATTAATATATTTCATATAAAATTTTATAGGTACATATTAAATATTACCTAGACTAAACTGACTAGACCGTACACCTCTAATATTAGCAAATGTAGCTTGACTATAGCATAGTTGAGTATAGTGTATCTCTAGTAACTACTTTTATATTTTCAGAATATTAGAATAAAAAATAAGCATGTCCGTTTGTAAGTTTATTGCACAAACAATATAAAAAATATTTATTGCCTTTGTTTTTTTTATGGCTTACGCTGGTTTAAAACTAATTTAATTTAAAATCAGATAATCGAGTCATAATTGACTGATTCGTAATTTTAATCATTTTTATAAGGCTATGTAATTATATTTTTTATTTTGATTGTATTACTTGTGATAAGAACGATTTTGCAAAATTTCAAGATTATTTTTAAACTAGCGACATCGCTTCGCCCGGGTTCGTCCCTAGTTTGATTCCCCATACAAACTTTCATCCCCATTTTCACCCCCTTAAGGGATGATTTCCGGGATAAAAAGTATTCTATGTCCTTCTTTGGGTCTTAAACTATCTTATTATCAAATTTCATCTAAATCGGTTCAGTAGATCCAGAGATTACCCCTACAACGTCACAAACTCACAATCTCACAAACTCACAAACTTTACCTATTTATAATAAGATAAGTATAGGTAAGTTTAGATTATACGTGCATATTATTACATACTTGGTTTCAACGTGTTTTAAATAATTAATGGAAGATATGCTTTTTACGCCAAATATAATATTATTATTCGATGAAGGCAGATCATAGAAAAAAGAAGCTGAAAGTGACAGTAAGCCAGAAATCCCGCACTACATGAAATATATTATTCTGAAAGCAAAGAAAGATAATATAACTAACGGGACAGAAAATTTTTATAGAGTTTCTTTAAATAGATATTCAATTACTAATTGGCTGCTGAAATCTAAACGACTTGAAGGCGGTTCATTTTGATTGAATAAAACTTTTAAAATTGATGCAATAGAACTTAATTACAAGTTTAAGGTTGTAGGGGTAAGAGTGACTTAACCTACATTTAATCTTAGTATCAAGTAGTTTCAGGAAGATATTAAAATGCGAAATACGATCATATCGATAGCTTAAGGAAACCATGTCAATAATTTTATTATACTTGTTTTTTTTTTAAATATTTATCTAAAAATATGTAATAATTAATTTAGTACATTTTCCATGTTTTTAATGAATCAATTAAATGAGAAAATTATTTCAAACTTTGTACGAACGAAGTTTATTAGAAGTCATTAATCCATTTGGTAGGATCAAGTGTAAATTGGTGAATTTAACAAGAGTCGTTTTAATTATGAACGAAATTAATCACCCATTAGTGACTTAAATGGAAAATTTCTCTGAGATTTTTAAGATTTTTAGTTAATAAATTTTGCAGAAGATAACACACCTTGCGAATGAGACTTCAGTCTATTCCAATGAAAATTATTGTAATGTAAGTTCAGCTATCAATAATAAGTCAATAAAATTATTTATACTATTACCCTTTTAAATTTATACAAAAGTAGACATACCGCAGAAAACATTGAATGAAATTGACAAATTAAGTAAGTAGCTTCGTTTTAGCGTTCTGAAATCGTGATGAACCAACTCTGTCTTATTAAATTACTTTTAAGCGAAAGACAGTAAAATGAATTTAAAGCAGCTAAAAAGTTTTCTTTTGTTTAAATTTTTTTATCACTTAGAAATGATTTTTTCTTAAGATACAAAAAGTCTAACTCAAACTTGGGGTTCCCAAGATCTTTCAAAACATATTACAATGAATAATTCAAGGCGTTTACTTTATTAATGGTTTCAAATAAATGAGTCTTAATTTTAAGTACATTACACAGTTTCCAATTCGAAACACTTATGTACATGGTACAGGTATTGTTTATGTAGAATATTTAGCAACTCACCTAGCTTCGCTCGGGTTCGTTTCTATCTCCGAAATTCCGATTCAATCTCCGAATTTATTAGACCGATTTAAATAAAATTTTGCATGGTGGTACCTTATATCCCCGGGCAACATCTTAGATACTTTTTATCCCGGAAAAATTAAATAGTTCCCGTGGGATAGTTAAAAAACTATAATAACTTATACAGCTTAGTACACAACAACTTATGCACCTAATTTAGTAAACTTTAACATTCTGATACCTTATATTGCTGGTCAAACAACAGGTTACTTTTCATCCCGGAAAAATGAACGGTTCCCGTTGGAACTAATAGATCTCCATTAGTGTTTTTCTAGAGGCGAACTCGAGCGAAGCGAGGTTGAGCCGCTAGTATAATATAAAGCAATGGTTATAGATAAAAAATGAGTTTTAAAAACTTGACTAGCAGTTATATTTCTGATAACTTATTTGTTGTTTTATAACTAAGATAGATAAAATGGTATATTATTTATTTATTACATAGAAAAGTATTAGTACAATTAGTAATTTAGGCTATTTACATTGAATTTACTCAAGATCTTCCTTTAGTAAGAAGTTACCTACTTATATAATATGAAACATTCGATTTTGTTGATTCATGAAATAATAATAAACTTTATGCATTCAAAATATTCTAATAATACATAATATTATACTAGTATATACTTACATATGTATGTACCTACTGACACTGCTGAGATAATATTAAATCTTATCTTTTAGAGTCATCACAAATCTTTAATTATAATAAACTAGCAGAACCCGCGGCTTCGCTCATGATCTCATGAAATGAATTCGCGGATGAATTTCAAAAAATGCTAAAACACGTATTTATTTAATTGTATTGAAGAGCATTAATCTCAAGTTTCAAGTAATTCTAATCATAAATAATTTTATGGGTTGTATTATAACGTGTTTTCCCGTGGCAATGAGATAATCTCCCGGTAAAGTCTGTAAAGCCTATGTCACTTTCCAGTCCTCTAACCATCTCCACACAAAAAATCATGCCAATCCGTCTCTCTGTTTCGACGTGAAATAAGGATAAACAAACAAAAGAACAAACAAACAAAACACACATTAACATTTATAAGATTAGTACGGAAGTATGGATGTCACTAATTAGAAACTTAGATCTGTGACGAATCAGGCTCGTTACAGTGACATGTTTTCCCATTTCCATTAACTATGCTAGTCCAACACATATCACGGAAATAGTTCAACTGACGCGGCAACAATGTGGATGCATAAATTGAGCATTTTGAAGAAAACACGTACATTGTAAATGTCTATATTTATCTGTTCCAGTTCAATTTCCTTTATAAAAAATGAGTAATTGATAAAATGAAATATGAAATATGGGTGAATTAATGGAACACGTAAACCACTATAAAAATATATTAAAAACGGTAAATGTACATTGTAAATGTACATGCTCTTGAAACAAACCTAGAAAGACCTGAACAGCATCAATAAATAAAAACATGCACTTTCATATGCTCTGGAAGTGAAGAACTCTTGAAGACTTCTAGAAAAAATATTTAGTACTGTTTGAAATAATTTTGGGATCTGTCTTAAGCAAATGAATATTTCTTAAAACAAGAACACTTTCAACAGTTTTCTAATTATTGTTAATATTTATTGAATAAATCAATACCTGGATGTAAAAATCCGACAATAAGGCATTTGCTGAAAGGGTTGTACGTCGAAAATGTAGTTAATGATGATTGTGTTTCGGTTCGACCCATTGTTATAATTGCAAATATACTCTCATTATATGTATCGCAATATAATTATTGTCGCGTATTACATTAAATTGTAAAATTTATTATTTTTTGACCGCCAACAATGTTTGTTTTAATTTTTAAGCATTACATTATTAATTAATAAAATTTTCTATGTATAAGAAGTAATGCTAAAGTACGATTATTGGGCTCCAATAGCTAACGTAATAAATAGGTGGCAGAAGAATCGTGAAATGTTCCGGTGATGCATCCACAATTACTTACAAACTATACCTTTAATAGCAGATAGGTTTTAGAATGAATAAAATAACATACGCTCAAAAAACTGAATCTATAATAAATTTAAATCTATTTACTGCTATTTAATTCTAAAACTAAGCAGTCTATACTACTGTAATTTGCTTAATTTTAACAGTAATAAAAATTACAGCTATATTTTAATATAAATACAGCTATATCATATTCATATTATATTCATTACTCATATTTTGTGCATATATGATTAGTTCTAAAGATTTGAGCGTATACCTATATTCAGTGAGCAACATGAATAAACAAGCTAGCGTGAAAAAATGCCTAATCTGTAAAGCTTTGGGGCTTAAACCATATGGCCCTATTCCCACAAGCTGAGATAGAAAGGAAATCTGCCAATCGCAAATACAAATATACACGTAATGGACTGTTCTGCTTTAATGTTTTTATTTGTAATGTTCTAATGTTAAAGAATTAGGAAAAAGTAAAGAAGGTGAATGCTGTTTTGGTTATTTTTAATTAATATTTTATTTCATGAAAACCAAACAAATACGTAGTTTAAACATAAATGTTAAAGTTTTAATTGAAAACATTAAAAAATATGTTTACAGATAATGTTTTTTGTAATGAAACGAGCTAAATAAGATTATCAAACGTAGACAAAAGAATAAAAGGTGCGATAAATGTCACGAGTAGGTATATTATGTATATTTGAAAGTGATTTCATATATATGATTTTATATATATATATATATATATATATATATATATATATATATATATATATATATATATATATATATATATATATATGAAAATTCTAACTAAGCCGAATCTGTACATTAAATATTTTTTGGAAAATTTTATTAAAATAGACATTATTTTCGATACAGAGACCGAATCTATAGTTCTTAGAATTTTTTGTTTTTCCATCTGTCCGCCCGTCCGTCTGTCTGTCTGTTACCGCATCACGGAAAACCCACTGGAAGAATTTTGATGAAATTTGGTATGGTGATAGCGGGTTATCCCGGTCAACATGTAGGATGCTTTGTACCGCAGGAAAATATCGCATTTTTGAGAAAAAATACAAAACTGGTTAGAATAAAACTACGATGATACTATAAACATTTTAGTAAGGTACCTTCCTAAACATGGCGAATACTGTTAAAAATACCTTATCTTGAAAAAAAAATCAATTGCGCTATTTAATTCGTTAGGATAGTTATTTTAATGAATATTTATTTGTGTTATTTAGATATTCGTTAATAGATATCGCCATGTGTTTTTAAAATACGTAGATTTAATTCCCTAAAATTGAATGTACAGACTACAGACATGAACTTTCTATGATTTTATTAGAACTACTACTAAATTACCCGCCGAGAGAAAATTCAATCCATGACTACCATTAGTAGTAGGAACCAGCATTTTTCCATGGAAAAGAAGTTATACATATTTCACCTCTCGCATGCGGGATGCAGTAAGCTTCGTGATGTTCAGTGTTGCTTTTTATTCTCTGCTAAAAGTCTGCCCCTATAAAAAATGAAAATTCGTACTGGATGTTCTAAAATTTTGTAACATTTTTCTACATACATATCTGTAAAGAAAAAGCTGTAAGTATTGAATATGTATAGACATCTCTACTATAATATTTTAAAGAGGCAGAGTTTGTTTCTTTGTTTGTTTATTTCATTGATTGTTTATTTGTTCGTTTGTTTGTTTGAACGCGCTAATCGCAGGAACTGTTACTCCGATTTGAAAAATTATTTTTGCATTATAATATTGAATTGAAAGCCCGTTTATTGACGAAGGCTATATACTATATATAGTATACATATAGTCTGACTATTCCATACTAACAGTTTTATTATATTTTCAAAGATAACTAGCATTGCCCGCAGCTCCGCCTGCGTTCAGATGACAAAAAACTAAATTCTTAGGTTTTACATATTAGGATAATCTTACATTGCAGTTTTTGTATTTTTTCTCAGAAATAAGATATTTTCCCAGGGTAAAAAGTATCCTTTATGTTGACCCAGATAACCAGTTATCACAATACCAAATTTCATCAAAATTCCTTCAGTGGTTTTTCTGTGATGCGGTAACAGACAGACAGACAAAAATTATAAAAACTATAGATTCGGCCTCTGTATCGATAATAATGTTTATTTCAATAAGATTTCCCAAAAAATATTTGTACAGATTTGGCTTAGTTACGATTTTATTATATTATGTATAGATTAGCCAATGTCGAACTGCTTAATATACAAAATATGACGTATAAAATTGGGTCTCGTGAGGCATTGAAATATCAACATTAATTTAATTTTTTAATAATTTTTAAAAGATTAGAAGATTGTTTTATGTGAAATTTTTTTATCTAAATTTAAGTGTAATCTTGCAATTTGTGTGACGGAATTTTAAAAACTATGTCATGTCACCTTTCTCATTAATATTCATTGGTTACATGGTTCCAAATACCAACATGTAACCATGGAACTTTGTTTCTTCGACCGTTATTTTACAAGTTAATTTTTACCCAAAAAGAATAAAGATCGACAAATCGCTTCTCATCCAATCTATTACCGAATATTTCGCGATATTGTGCGGATATCTCTGAGGGTGCTTTGTGAAGCTTTGGTGCGGCTATTGTGGTTCCACAGATAATTACTCAAGCTTTACTTCCATAAATAATTTTAGTTTTGCTTTGGAGTAGTAAACGCTTGTTAACAAACGATATATGTTTGACCATATTGCATCGCATTTAATGCTAGTATCCGTATATCATTAATTTAAAAATTCTTTTACATATATATATAACTATTACTTTACGGTACTCTTTGATGAACGTAATTTTAAGAAAATTTAAACTAATTATACATATATTTGATTTTAATTAATATATAGAGTAACGTAATAAGAGTGTAAAATTTTGAAATATATGCGGATTGAATAATTGCTGAAAATATAATATTAAGTTTATATTTTTTTCGAAATTTATTTAGGGTTTTTATGTTTGCTTACATAGAAAAAGTTATAAATATTATAAAAGTCATAAAGTCAATAGTTTATACAAGCTATATATATTTTCATTCACCTAAAATTAAAACAAGAATTAAAGAAGCTATTTTAATCATTTACATATTAAAATTCTACAAATTTACTTTTTAAGATTTTTGAAGCTCACAAACTTTTTTGAGTCCCTTTTCGCATCATAATGTCCATCTCCTCTTTCTAGCTGTTTCTTCACCGTTCCTACGATTTCTGTGAAATATTACATTTACATATTTTTAAATTTTTTGATAACAATATGATAAATGTACTAAATACTTTATATGTATAGCGCTTAAGCTCATATTATAAGCGTACAAATTAACACCAGTTTATTACCATAATAATTACAAAGAGATGTCTGTAAAAAGAACTTCTGTGTACGTCATCTCGAAAAACTTTCCCCGCAACAGAGTTACTTTGACGTGACGTAATACACAAATAGTGAAATCTTCGGTAAGTAGCTATGAAAGTTTCGAGAATCAAGATTCTTTCATAGTTTGTTAAAGGCGTCTCGTTCAGCTTCTACTTTTAATACTGAAACTCTAGATTAAAGCATACATAGTTTTCTAACGGAAAATGAAGTTTCCTTATCATGTTTACATTTAAAATGAGAATACACAGAGCTAGATGGTATATAATTAATTTTACTTCTTTATCGATTAAGTAGATGTTAGATAGAAATTTTCGTTTTAAAATACACATTTTATTATATTTTTTCATTCTATAAGCCACAACCTTTTTATATCGCAGATGTCCATAAGCAGCCGCGAACACTCCCATCAGATGGACCAACTTACTTATAAAATTGCCTATTTTCAAGTAAAATACTATAAACTTTGTCAATGCAATTGCCTAAAATCCTAGTAAAATATTTACAAAGTTTTAAAATAGAGTTTTAAATGGAAATATAAATATTATTCCTCGTTGTATATATAAAACTTGCTGTAACAAAAGATTTTGTTTATTTCAGAAAAGAAATAAATAACTTTGAAAACAGCATTATAGAAATCGGACTTTTAACGCGAAAGGTTCGTTCGGCTGGAAGGAATATGATGAAATTTAGTGAACCGATAGTCTACATCGAGGAACACAGGTTACTGTTAGGTACATAGAGTGAAGCAAAGGTACCTAATTTGTTAGTTTTTAATAAATTCAAATGATAGTTAAAAGTATCTATATACCTATATAAAAATCGATTGCCGTTCGTTAGCCTCGCTAAAACTCAATAATTCTTTTTTGTTTTGTTGGGGATGTGTCAGGAGTGGTTTGAGTATAAAAAATATTGAGAAACTCAAAAAAAAAATCAGGAATATCGAAAAGTTCAGAACTGTATATTTTGTAAACATAGGTGTATATAATATATTATAAGACTATTTATTCCACACTAACCGTTAAAATGTACCCAGGGATAAACCCGAGCGAAGCGAGGGTGAGTCGCTAGTTTACAATAAAAATATTCAAAGTAATTTTAAAACACATTTTCTTCATATAGTGAAATATTTTATATTGTAAAATATGTATATTACACTTATATATGTATGTTTACATATCTAAGCTTAATCGTGGAATGTTTAGTTCAATGTAGCATTTGATGAGATTTGGGCTTATCCGTTGTTTGATTAGTGTAATAAATGCTTACCATTATTGTATAGAATCAGTGTAGTTTATACTCCTATTAAATCTCACATTTACCTGTGTTTGTTTCCCTTTCATGTAACAACATGCTTTTGTTCACGAAATGAAATTTTGCAGAACTTAAATTGAACCAAACATTTTTTTCTAGTTGGTATTGCATGTAGCTTGTTACGCCTGTGCCATTTTGAAATACATACATGTTCAAAAATAACACAATATTTTTTCCGGCAAAATACATAACATGGAAAATAATTTTTAAATGTAATATCTATGTACATACATATAATAAAACTGTAGAGGTCGAATATCTGTACATAGAAAAAAATTCTAAAAAACGAGTCAGGGGATGTAAGAAGAGAAATACTCGTAGAACAAATTCAGATCAAATTTTTTCTTTGTCTGTTTGTCTGTTTGTACGGGCTAATCTCCGAAACTATTAGACCGATTTAAATGAAATTTTGCATGATGGTACCTTATATCCCCGGTCAACATGTTAGATACTCTTTATCCCGGAAAATTAAAGAGTTCTCGTGGGATAGCTAAAAAATTATAGTAACTTATACAGTTTAGTAAACAAAAACTGCTGATTGGATTTTAAAGAAACTTTACAATAATATAATTCATACCTCACAATAACAAATAGGCTATTTTTTATCCCCAAAAAATGTACGGTTCCCGTGGGATACATTTGTTTTTGTTTGTATAAAGGCGAACCCGAGCGAAGCGAGTAGTACTAGTATATTATATATGAAATAATATGTAGAAAAAAAATATAATAATTAGTCTCTTATTTTGTCAATTATTTACTTTTATCTAACAATACGTTTTTGAGCTGACTTTGCTCAGTGTATGTAAGTAAATAGCGATTAGAATTGAAATAGTGCCTCCAAATTCATTTTTAATCAGCCTTTGACACTTACTTTATCAAGACGAATTTAACGACGCGACGTATGAGTCATTAAAATCGGTTAAACCGTTTAGTAATCACGAAAGAACATACATACAGGTCAAACACATAACCCTCCTCCGGGCTTAGCCGCAGTCAGTAAAAAAGCATCGAGCGACTATAGCGTGAAAATAAGTATTTATATTTTTAGGCGCTTTCAATATACCATGAAAATTTATTGCATGGACGTGAAAATATAAATAAATATAGAAAAAACATAATGCTCTCATTATTAAAAGAGGAGCTAGTTTAAGAAAAGTGTCTCTGGTGACCTAAAATAGCTTTCATAATTCCACACCAGTTCACTAACACGTACTGGATCCAGGGTTATTATCGAACGATCCGTTATATCTTAACCAGTGCACGTACACACTAGAAGCAGGGCAGGGCATTATCTTACCTGTGAGCCGAGTTAAGTTTTAAAACGTGATATACTTTCAACTTTTAAAGTTTAGGTGTCACTTATTTTATTTGCTTTCAAAGTTACTGCAATATTTGGATAATTATAATTGAAAATCCATTTGCTTTCATATATCTTTTCATATTGACATATTTGATAGTAATATTAACAGATTTTCTCAAAGCATTAAGCATAAACTCAATCATCCTTGATTATGTATTTTGCAATCCTCTCTATACACAAATATTATATTTAGGTAGGTTTGTATTTTTATTTACTCCATGTTTACTTATAAGTGGAGACTTTATTGGCTGACGAGTATTCAAACTCTGCATCGATAATAATGTCTAATTTAATAAGATTTTCCAAAAAAATATTTAGCGTATATATTCGACTCAGAATTTTATTAGGTATATGTACCTATAGATTTAAATTGAGAAGAGTATTTATTGAGAGCATTCTCAAGTTTCTCTTGAGTAATTGTGGATCACAGAGAGTACTCGTTAATTCAATACGGTCTCCACTTACCAAGATCACCGTTTGAAATATGTGAATTCTATTTTCATTTTAAAGATTTCCACTCAGTCTGAGATAATCTGTGCGCCATGTTGTATACTCCACAAGGTAAATTCAAACAAATGAAATTGAATAACTAAACACATATTTTGTATCTCCTTTATTTACAAAACATATCTTTTTTTCGTAAGGTCACTAAAAACTTATAGGTAACTAACTAAAAAATCTGAAATTTTATGAAGGTAGAAAATTATGGCCATATACCTAACTTAGTATTTTTAAAGTGTTTATAACAAAACCAATGCGTCCAAGGCGGCAAATCTCACTGAGACTGACCATATTATTACTGTGCATAAATATTCGCGCAAGCACAAGTACACTCACTCTTTTTTTCCAAAACCATACTAATATTATAAAATATGTGAAAGTGTGTTTGTTTATTTGTTTGTTTCTCTGTATGTCTGTACTTCTTCCACGTCGAAATCAAGTGACAGATTGGCGTAATTTTTGTGTATGAAGATAGTTGAAGGGCTGGAGAGTGACATAGGTGGCTTTTTACCGCGAGAGATTATCTCATTACCACGGGAATACATGCTATAACAAAACCCAAAAAATATTTATGATCAGAATTACTTGAAACTTCATATTAATGCTCTTCAATACAATTAAACAAATACGTGATTTAGCATTTTTCGAAATTCATCCGATAAGGGGGTAAAATAGGGGATGAAAGTTTGTTCGAAACGTACTTTTTTAGAGTTTTTTTGTTATAGTTTTAGCGCGAGCGAAGCCGCGCGTTCTGCTAGTTATTTATAACTAGAGACTATTCTTGCTTCGCTCAGATGTGTCAGCAAGGCACGTTTTAATTTTTTTGAGCGGACCCCTAATTCTTTTTTAAAAATAAAGTACCTAGCCAAAGTTACCCCTTATAACATCAGACAGAGAGGCAGACAGACTGATGGACGTACGGACGGATCGACAAACATACAGACAGTAATATTGCTGGAAAGTTAGCAACTCTGGGCTTTTACTGAGAAATTCTCATCAAAAACATCTATTTCTATACATATATTTGGCAAGACCCCTAGCAATGTGGCTCTCCACATAGACAACAAACGTACAATACTAGGCAATTATAGATTTTTTAAAAGATTTGTTTCCAAAATAAATGATTTTATTTAAAGTAAAACTTTAGAGAAAAATGGTTCTATATCTAATCCTTTGATCTGTAATAGAAACCGTGATTTAATAAAAAGATAATATTTTATACGACCACTGTTCATTAATATTCATTGATCGACATAGATATGAATTTCAACGGTTCGGATTTTCATATTTAAATTCATCATTTTGGTCACGAATTTGTCCCTTTTAGACAAAGGTGTGTTGTTTTATATATGTTAAAAAAACAAATTCTCTTATTTTATAATCTTTTGATATTGGATATTAAAGTTATAGACCCAACAAGGAATAATGTTTTAGAAAGTTATGAATCTAATAAGAATCTTTTTTCTTTTGTAACATTGGGAAATACATTTACGAGTACACAGACCACGTGCATACATACAGGTGGTTACGTGGAACTCACCGGGTAGAAAAACTAGTAGTACCCACAAAAGGCAGGGAGGCTGACCAAAATAAAATGACCATGGAAATGCTCCAACGTGCTACTCTGTTATTAGAGAACAACCTGTACGGTAGACTGCTCACCTATTAGGGCCATCTCCCAGTACGTTTCTCGGCTTCACACCCGGCTAGATTGCTGGATGCTTAATATAAGCCCCCCACAAGGTGAACTAACACATAATGTTATAGATAACCTTCTTCAATGAATAAGCTATAAAATTTTAATATAATTTAAATATTCAAACAAACATGTAAACTCTTCATTTTTATAATATTTAACTTGAAGTTGAGTGATGAAACACTAAACAAGTTCTAGACGACCTTGAAAATCAATGATGAATGTTTTATTCCTTGAGAATAAACTTATTATACATTGTTTATTAAGTACCGTTATAATGTGATCAGTTAAAAAAAGTGTAAGAGCAAAATGTTTCATTAGTTTAGAAATTTTAATGAATTAAACAAAATTTAATTTTAATAAATATATAGCGTATTAAGTTAAAATTTCATACATTAACAATAAAAGATGTCTTCCTCATTCTACGTGACATTCGGTGAAGTCATCTGTGCTCTTTTGGTACGCTTTGAAGTCTTTAACAAGAAAATTTAATTGAACCAAAAATAAGGAATAAAACAATAATAGAACAAATAAATTTCGTAGCTTTTGAAATGATAAATTATTTTTGACAAACGTATACCTATATTATAAGTAACATTTAATATTGTATTGTAACAATGGTATTGTTTTATCAGAGGTTTGCTTAATATTTTCGAATATATAAGTGTTCCTGTCCTGAGAGATGCGCTCGATCGTCCTATGGGTATAACAAATCTTACCAATATCTTGGAACTACACTGTTCTGCAGAATGCTGCAAATTCAATAATGTTATCCCTAGAGTGTCACTGTTATATTTTATTGTTCTTTATGTTATTGGCTAACTTTTATATTATCTTATATCTTTAAACGAGCAATTCTTGTATATATATATATATATATATATATATATATATATATATATATATATATATATATATATATGATGATGATGTTCTCCTAGCCGATTCCGGCTACGGCGGCCAATCTCACTGAGACTAGCCAACTGCGCAGGAGATATTATAGTGCATAAGTGTACGCGCAGACACAAGTGCACTCTCTATTCCTGTCACTCTCATACTCCGGTGGGACGACTACTCGACACGACCAGTGAGAGTTAAGGCGCAGGACCGACGGCTTTACGTGCTCTCCGAGGCACGGGGGTGAAACACCGCCAACTTCCCAACTCCGGGCGGTTACTGAGACTTACTATACAGAAAGACTCAATAACTAAATTTGGCCCGACCCGGGACTCGAACCCAGGACCTCCGAGTGTGCAGCCGTACTTGGTAGCCACTTAGGTTATATATATATATATATATATATATATATATATATATATATATATATATATATATATATATATATATATATATATATATATATATATAACTTTTATAGGACTTATAGTTTTGTCGAAAATCGTGATAAGCCGTTTTCAACCCTTAAAAACTCACCCCCTACCACTTCGCGATCTCAGATCACCCGTAAATTATTTTTGCTTTCATTTTTGTTACATTCTCTTCCTTTTCCAATGGGTTTCATCCTAGTATTATTTTTTTTTTCACTTTTCGCCATTTTCAAAAGCTTCAGACCTGGTCTAATATAATCGATTAACATTTTATGTGATTAATCTTATTAATCAAAATTTAGCTTTAAGACAAATCATCATTAAAGAATTATAGCGCATTTAAAAAAATATTAAAGCTTGCTATTTTATAAAATACTAATAATTTCCCGAAAAACTAATAATGACCAAAAATATTAAGAAATTAAGAATTGTTTTTTTGTTTCTTAAAAAATCAGACTACGACTGTAAATGCAAAAGTTTATTTATATTTTTGTATAATTATGTATGTTAATCCTTCACGCTGAAGTGATTGGACGGGCTTGGACTGTGACGGAGTGACACACAGGTACCTACCTAGGGCTGTCCCTTGACATGGGAGGATAAGAACCAGTATGTCATAATTCTAGCAAATACTATTTAATGTGAATATTATACAGTTAGTTGGAAAAACACTTTTTCTTAAAACGGCATTTTTATGCCAATTTTTGACAAGAGTACAATATGTGTTCATATTGCAATAGCAAAATTCCTGTGTATGTATATATATATATATATATATATATATATATATATATATATACATACACATATATATATATATATATATATATATATATATATATGTATATATATATATATATATATATATATATATATATATATATATATATATATATATATATATATATATATATATATATATATATAGTATATTTAAAAAAAACTGACACTGTACCTACTAGATCAAGTATAATGCATACTTATATATACCGACTATGTCCCTACGAGTCTTATTTTTAAGTAATTAATTATATTATATTATTCTATAAATATTATATTCTTGAATGCACTAAATAAGTATTAAAAAAATACATAGAAAATGACGTGACAAGGTTTTAAAAGGGAAATATTGAGAAATCAAAAATCTTCCCTTATTTTAAAATGATTCAAAGTCTACCTTATCACATACAATTACATTAGCCTCATCAATCCTTCAACGTAAGATCGTAGCTCCATAGATGACAATCAACGATATTGAATATTGGTAACAACATATCAGAGAAGATTAACGAATCTGACACTTAGTTTAATCGCTTGAAACATGTCTAAATACCTCAACCTGTTTCATATAATCCATATAGAAATTAGCTGTACATTACACAATGATATATGGCTAATTATCAAAATGGATTTTAAGTTATGAACAGTAAATAAATTATTTGAGTTGTGAAATGAAAACTTTTTTTATTTTAAATAATTAATCAATTGTTAGTCCAAAATGAAGCTGCAATATTTATAAAGATAAAGACATCTTATATAAAACTACTCTCAATATGGAAGCTTAAACTGAAAATTAATTATTTTTTTATGTGTTTTAACTTGTATATTAACTATTATCCAACCCCGAGATATTTTTCAGAAGATATCCATATCTTCTGAAAAATATCTCGGGGTTGGTCTTCCAAGACATGTGAAGTCAGCCAAACCGCACTTGGCAAACGTGATGGACTACGGTCTGATACCCTCCGACCACAGATATAGAGTAGGCTAAATCTGTAGGCTACATAAATCCGTGCCCGCAGCAATAGGACGTTAAAAGGACCGGATTCAAAACTTTTACAGTGAGGGTAATTATTGGAATGTACTCCTTTTGTTAAAGTTACAACATAACCAGTATTCGTATTTCGTATATATGTATATTATATATATCCACCAACCACCACATTTTCACTTTATAATTTAATTATTGGATAATATTTTATGCCTATAATATCACAATTTTCACTAACCTTTTCAGTTTAGTGAAGAATAAAGATATCTATTCTTATTCGCTTGTTCACTGGACTCGCTTACAAGGCTTTAAATTTATATCCCTTTTGTTGACTGTATCTCACGAGATACTTTATATTTATTATCTTTCGCTTGAAATATTAAATATAACGTTAGAATGTTTACGGTTTCTACTCTGTATTCAGAGAACAAGTGTATTTTAAGCGCCAATTTTTATCTCTTGGTAAGTCAAACGGTGGGCTTCCACCGTATTTCAAGTTGACTACTGACCTTAGTAGGTACTATCGATGTTTATTGAAGGTATATATTGATGAATTTATTTTGTTCCTTTATAAAGATTTATCACCAATCCTATGTATTGCGTTTTTGAAAGGAAAGTTAGCGAAAATAATAATTATTATTTTATCTTACTTTAGCGAATCATACTTTAGCGAAAATAATAATAATGATTTTTTGTAGACAAACTGTTGAGCTTCTTATTAAACGATTTTAATAAAACCTACAATTATAATCAAACTATAACATTTCACATAAACTTGACAATTCAAATTTAAATACAAAGAATTTTAAAACACGTACGAGTATTTCAAAGCAGCAAAATATCAAATCGTAAAATTTACTGAATATTTATAACGTTACTTTTTATAAATTTGTCTATATTTTTCTGAATAACACATTCAATTTGTGCGATACTCCCGATGGGGATACTATACTACAATGGAAGCGTCTCGCCATTAAAAAAAGCGCATTTTACTTTTAAATTTAGAAATATCTTAATTCTCTTTCAGACTTTAACATAAAGCAGGGCTTTTTGTTTAATATTATTAAAATGACAATGGTGTAATTTACTGTGTTAATCTATAGCTTTCATGGTCATCTACACTAATATTATAAAGAGGAATGATTTGTATGTTTGTAACGAATAAACTCAAAAACTACTTAACCGATTTAGATGAAATTTGGTAAGAAGTTAGTTTAAGACCCTGGTAAGGGCATAGGATATATTTTATTCCGGAAATTATCCCTTAAGGGGGTGTAAATGGGGATGTAAGTTTGTATGGGGAATCAACGTAGGGACAAACCCGATCGAAGCAAGGGTGATTCGCTATTTGACAATATTTTTGTAATTTAAAATTTCACAACCCTTTATCTCAGAAGTATTCGCTTCATAATAGTATAATAACTTTCATAAAGTTTTGGTTTTGGTCAGCAGATGAAATGTGTCAATGCAATTTCCAATTTAGACTAAATTTTTTTAAAATACAAATATCCACTTATGTACATACATACATAAAACATTTTATTGTGCATTTAAGAACATAGAACAAAAAGCGGAAACCAAAATGATTAAGATTTAGGTGACGTTAATTATTGCAGACTGAGATCACTAACCTCGTGAATTGACCTCATTACTTTAGGCGATTCCTATCTCGACCAGAAAGTGCCCAAGTACTTAGTTTTGCCAACAGCAGACTAGTATAATGTTAATCTACCACAGATAATCCTGAAAACGTCCTTTGTAAGCTGAAATGGGTATTGGACTTGTGGGAATAAACGAATTTAAAGCAATCTATATATACTAAGTTATAAAATGCCATGGAATATATGTTTATCGAACTGTATATTGTTACTTATCACGCTAAAATGACTATACATATTTGGATTAAATTTAGTACCCAAATAGACTTGGAGTAATATAATATAGGCTATTTTTAGGCAATACGAATACACAACAATAAGAAAATTGCACAAAATAAACAATGTCCTCTTTAAAAAAGATAGAGACATGTGTTGTTGTACTCTATGAATCCATCCATGTATATTAATAAAAATAAAAAAAATCAAGACAAAAAAACGTGTGTGTGAGTAATGTGTACTCATGTACCTACGTAAGAAGTTATACATAAGGTAGTATTTGGCGTAACAGCACAAAAATAGCTAAAGATTTCATCTCGGATGTCACAATTCTCTGTTTGTAAAAGGAATGCAGCTAACTTCATCATGTTGCTCTTAGCTATCTTCATCATGTCGCTTTTTGGCTTTTTTGGCGCAAATATTTTTTTCCATGTCAAAAGAAGTATAATTTTAACAAAACAAAACTGCAATCTGTTCTGATCTAAAAAATGCTCACTATCATTTTTCATTTTTATTCTCCTCTAAGCAACATTTCTAATATGAATAAATTATATCTCGTTATACTATGAATAAATTTTGTATTTAATGCTATTAAATCTGTTCTAAAAGCTTCGTTACTTTATTGGCTACGTAAACGTTTTCTGGAATATTTGCATTTAACAAGCATCTCATGTATTAATCTATTAAATTGTAACACTTTAAAGATATTTTTATATACCTGTTGAATTATCTGTGTACAATTAATATTACAAAAAATATTTTTACTATTGTAATTTGCAAGCGATATTTTTGTATTCTTTAGTGAAATAGTCCGTTGAAGTTGTATTTAGTAAATAAAAATATAATTGATAAAGGTAAATATATGCAGATATTGTAAGTACGATCTATAAACATCGGTACAAATATAGATTTATATAAATAAATATAGAATTATTGTTTCCACAGAATAAATATATATGTAATACTAGCAGAACCTGCGGCTTCGCTCGCGCTACAACTACAAAAAAAACTGTAAAAAAGTAGTTTCACACAAACTTTCATCTTATATTTTACCCTCTTAAAGGATAAATTTCGAAAAATGCTAAAACATATATTTATTTAATTTCATTGAAGAGCATTAATACCAAGTTGCAAGTAATTCTGATCATAAATATTTTTTTTTGGATTGTATTATAACGTATTTTCCCGTGGGAATTAAATAATCTCTCGCGGTAAAAAGTAGCCTATGTTACTCTCCAGCCCTCCAACTATCTCCGCACAAAAAATCATGCCAATCCGTAATTTTGTTTAGACGTGAAAAAAAGAAAAACAAACAAACACACTTTCACATTTATAACATTAATATAGATTTATAATATTCACGACTGACCGCTGTCACCGTGTACGAAGATTGTTTGAAGATTGATATTTATTCACATGATTGATCATTATATTCCAATATACATATAATTTGTATTTCATTCTGGTGATGGGAAATCATAATATTGAGTGGATACACAATTTTGATACAAAGAGAATAGAAAAATGAGGAAAAGCTTTAAATTCGATTCGTTATATAATAAAAAAAAATATCAAGATTTTCTCAGTGACAAACCGGTAAGTCTCTCAAATAGTTCTCAGCGGAGATAGTCGTGACTCTGACAAAGGGCTATAAACTGGAACGAAGCAAATTTCAAACGCTCCCACAAATGATCCCTTTGTGGGTCAACGGAACGTTGTTAAATTTTTATTAAAGTTCTAATTGCATCATTTACTTTTCTCGTTTGACATAATTTATAAGATATATTTGTAATCATCAACTTAAGAATAAAGTATCTAAAATTCTACATAATATTTGGGGGAATAAATGCGAAAATACTTCTTTCAGTCTGTCCGTTCATTATATAGGTATACATTTACTCTATGGACTCTCAATACCTTTGAACTCTAGATAATAACCTCCATTTTAAAGGAAATTAATTTTAATAGGCATGAGAAGCTTTTTTTCAAGATATTTTTGTTTACGTCACGCAGTAACTATAGTAAAGTTGATTACATTTAAAAAACAAGCGAAACCAACGGGCGTCACTAGTTAAGATATAAGTAGTCAAGTCACCCAGCGTTCGAACAAATTGTAGATAAATTAAGTTGCAAACATTCAGTAGAGAACTGATTCGTATTCAGAATTCTATGTATTTTGCACGCTTGAAGCGTTTTACATAAAAATGCTTGTGATAAATATTTCAATTGTAAAATAAATTTTGATCGAGTTCGCAATGTGGATTCGTTTTCCTTAACAAAAAATCGTTGATAGAAATACACATGAATACAAAATAATGCTATTGTACAGCTTTTTATTAAATTTTAATGGCTTAAACATACAATTATCATAAATCAATATTTCAGGTTTTTTTTGTAAAACTAAAAATATTTCAATACTATAATCATATTAAGTTTAAATATTAATAATAAGTACTTAATTGTCTACAAATTCAAAATTAAATCAAAGTTTAGTAATTTCAGCATTTATTTATTCTTAAACGTTAAAACAAACCAAAAAAGTATAATTTTTCATACTAGGAGTACCTACATATTTTATTCTTACTTTCCGAAATGCGAGTAATACGTATACTATACATGGATTATGGGGTCCTCCAACTTAATAAAGGAATAAACATAAAACGACAAAGTATCTATTAGAGGGAACTGCTAATTAAATTAGTCTAGATACTCTGCACAAGGTTTATTAAGAAACATCTTATTTCCCAAAGGAAGGAAAATGTACGTCAAAGTGACAAGAAACACGCTTAATTTGTACCTAATAAGTGTTGTTGTACGGACCCTTGATGTCGTTGCCTTATAATTATCATCATAGAAAAATACATTTTTTTATTGTTTACATAAATATTTCTCAAGGATGCTGAAACATACTCACTAAAGCTATGACCGCTTTTTTATTTCGAATTGCATATTTTATGCTAATGTCCCATGAATATTGAATATTATCATTTTAATGCATTATCATTTCATTTTAAGACGTCGATTTTACCTAATACAAAATTGATTGAAAAGGCATTAGCGTATTACTTATTTTATGTGTTCGCTTACTTCTCTCGAACGGATCAAAGTAAATTCGTTTGACTTTAATGGAAGAGACCGCACACAGGCGTACGAGCGGCTGTGTGAGTAAAATTTGCCTTTTTATGGACCATTCTAGATGTCAACGCTCTTAAATACTCCTAGGTTTCATGACTTATAGTTACCAGGGTGCGTCCCTAGTTGCTAATGTGTTACTCCAGGTCGTAGTATGTCTATGAACTAAATTCATTCAAATCTGTCCAGCCATGTCTGCGTTATGTTATAGCAAACATACAAACACACACCCATACAAACTTCCGCAAATAATTTGAAAGTAATTTGCCAAAGATTATAGTGATTTATAAGCTTAAATAACGCTACGCACGCTTTGTGGGCTTTGTCAAAACTTTTAGTACGTTCAATATGATTCCGGACGTGGGTTTGTATTGTATGTATTTAGCCCTTTTTAATGTCCCAGCTGGGCATAGTCTACCGCGCTGGTCAAGTGCGGGTTGGCGGGCTTCACATGTCATCTAAACTTGCTAGATTTTCTCAAACATGCAGGTTTCTTCACGATATTTTCCTTCCCTAGACGTGTGTAAAATATTGAGAATACAAAAATATATCTACATACATATACATATAGCTTTTCACTTTGTATATTATTATATATACTCGTAATATTTTATATTAAATTATTTAAATATTATATTAAATCTAGACAAGAAACTATAGCCATGTGGGTCAACTTACATGGCGCCACTATGCTGGTAATACAATTTGTTTTACATACATATATTAGCATTTTGCTTGGTACCATACAAACAAATACTGCTGAAACAAATTTGGATTCAGAACACGTCATACTAGCAAGTGAAGCTTCAAAGGATTTACTCCACAATTGCTCCAATCTTACGTGATGTCAAGACTTATCGTTCTTTAAGCCTCTCGATTTATCATACAGGAAAATTATTTAAAAAATCCTAGAACATCAATAATTCCTCATAATAAGGTTTTACAGCAGTTCTAGATAAGACGAATCAAGATGAAAATGTTATTTTTATAGACCACATATTCGTTTATTAAACAGTTGATACCAGCTTCGAAAAAAATCTGACTCAGTTCTAAAAAAATATGCAAAGGAAACCAGTGGATTATATATTTCTGGTCACTATAAAATCTCTTAGGATCCGCATTTTATTTACAACCTAAGGTCCAGTATAATTATAAACACGGTCTTTTTGCATCATAATAGATGAAGCATGAAATTAATATGCACCTACAAATATCTTACTGATTATTAAGCAGGATATTATTATTTTTACAAAAATTGAATTAAACAAAAAAAAATACTTAAATAATAATACTTTCTTCGATTTACGCGAATATTTGACATTTTAAATAAAATTATCTTTTCGGATTGTTTCGCCGATTTAATTTGATTTTTGTTTCCCGACGTTTCGAATGCTTAACAGCAATCATGGTCACGGGAGAGACTGAATACTCCGAAAAGATAGCTTTATTTAAAATACTTAAATAGTAGTTTTAAAATATCTCTATCCATACAAAATAAGGTACTTATACAATTTATTTGTATAGATAGAGATTTTTGAGCAAAGAGCAAAATAGGAACCTCATGGGAATGCTCATCGCGTTCGACTGGCACTTGACCGCTTCGCAGTTTCATAACTCGAATAAATTCCGAGCAGAACGCGTCGCAAGTACATTTATCTCGAAATTCGCAAACATACCGCGTGGAAATGAAATGTGTGCTTTAAAATGTGTTTAGAAAGAATATATTTTCTGCATGCTGCATACATCAAATTTGAGTAATATTAAAATTTACGGGCTCGCTATGTTTTTAAGTTTACACAGAAAATGCATGTACGAACTGCCGTTTGATTTTTTCTTTTAAATTAATAGTTTTTGCTATTTACCTGTAAATAGGCTTACCTCGTCGTGATACTTTAATGGGATAAGCTATGGATTATTAGTTCAGAATAGATGATAAGTTAGAAGTAGAATAGAGATAAAAGAAATACTTTTGTACTTCCAGAGCCTTGCATATAAATAAAATTAACAATTTATTTTATTTCTTCCGGCTCACGGAAGAAATGACATAAAATAATTGTAGTGTGTAGTGATAAAAGTGTGATATATGTATTTATGTATGTACTACATTTCTATTTGAAATATTGATTTAAGTTAATGTAATAACTTTTAATATTGTAACTGTAAACATTTTTTTTTCAATCCCTGAGATCCTGAAATATATCACATTGTAGAATAATTTTATTTAAAATGGTCTTATTATTATAAGATATAAATTATTCTATTTGTAAGAAATAATATCTAGACTGTTAAATAAGAGCAGGTAAAATATTATAAGAGTGGTTTGAGAACTTTATGGTTTTATCGAATTGGTTTTTGTGTACGGTTTGCGGTATCGGCAAAAAACGTACATGTGTTTCGATTCAAAAAATTTAATATGGTTCACCGATTCAGTAAATTGTATACGGCTAGTGATATGTAAATTGTTTCGTTAATTCGATAATAAAACGTTTTGTTAACCGTATCAGGTTTTGTAGCTTATATTTAGCTAGCGTATATTTGCAGACGTCACTGGAAATCTTATATGAAAACCGTTTTGGTAAACCGCAACTTATGAACACGCTGTAAACTGACCACCGTTTTCTTAATACCAAACAAATATCATAAATATAACATGTACATATATATGTATATTTTTAGCGGATGTCACTATGGTACATCTGTGAATTGTGTAAATTCCTAAAAAAACCGATACAAAGAAATAAGTTACATTAAATAATACTACTATAAGGTCTTCGAGTTTTTTGTATGAAAAAAATATTTGGTTCAGCAATATACGTTTTAACTTTTTTATATTGTCGCGTAATGGAGAGTAAAAGATACGTCTGATTCATACTTCCTAAGACAGTTGTCAAAATTATTTTTTAAAGAAATTACTGGGAGTTTCGAGTTTCAGACATGAACAGTGAATCGTAAATAGCCGTGGTGTAAGAGAGAGGAACAAAACATTCGAAATGACTTGAAAGGTTTCGAATTTTCGAATACTAGAATGTTATTTGTTTATGCAAATAAAAAGGCCGGCAGTGTGGCGATGAAATCAGTTGAATTTCGAAGTTAAATGAAGATTGAGAAAAAGTACGAAAAAGTGAAAAGTGAAGAAAAAGGAAGTGAAGTTATAGTGAAAGTGTATTTAGTGGTAAAAATTAATGTCCAGTGACTGAATTTAACCAGAACTATGTATATACTGCGCGTGTTAGTGAATCTCCATAAGTCACTCTTGTTAACTAAGATCAATAAAACATCAATAGTGCAAAAGACGTGCTTTGATTTCCGATCCCCGAGCTCTTAGAACTTAACAATATTAATTTCATTATTAGAGAATCCACTGAGCTATAAGAGAATCCATGTTAGTTTCCATACTGCTCTCTAAGCTTACCAGTAAATATTCCACAAAACCTAACACTATATAATACTTTGTACACTTTTCAGTATACTAAGTTTACCTCGACTCTAGCTTTGCGGCGTAAATTTTACTTTAATTACATTTTCCGTGCTACTTATTTAGTCAAATAAGTCATTATATGGTACTATAAATTTTAGAAGATGTTGTATGTTTGAAAATTATATTGAAGGATTTATTGCGGGGAAAATATAGTATTTCTTACCTTTAGGTATATAATTAAAAAAAACTTTTTACTCAAACACAATTAACACTAATTTATAATGACTTAAAGTATTTATTCTGGAAAGTGAAATTGTTTTTTGCAGTTTATACGGGATCACCCTAATTTATTTATTTAAAACAGAATTTGATGAAGTATCAACATCGATTTACAATAAGAAGGATATATATACACTCTTTAGATAGATGGTTTCTCGTAAGCGACACGTTATCACGCGAGAAACATGCCGAATGTGACATGTTGAAGTCGGCCAAATAGTAACACTATAAAATAGTAACGTTCAACAATTTGTCTTAGCCATAATAATGGTTTTAATAAAACGATCAGTATATAAAAATATATTAACACAGGTATTGATATTACACAGAATTGACACAGCACAACTGGTAAATTACCACTAATTTGTGTAGCGATGGGTAGGTTAGAATGTTTTAATGATCTGTCTATTTTAGTAAGACCGTTCCTTCTACTTTAGTAAGTACGAACATTAAACGCTGTTTGAATCTTGTAGGTGTATAGTGAATTCTCATAATATTGAAGGGTGTCTTTATTTTTTTAATCACCTTGTCGTAGTAAGAGGGCCAGGGCGAAGTCAATAGGTGCATTTGGGGCGCGGCCCTCGGAGAGCAGTGTACCATGCGGTTAAGTGCAAAAGCAGTCCTGCGATACCCTATTAAAACAGGAGAGATTCCGTTGGGTTTCAGTGGGTTTTCTAGCCGGTGAATCCCACATGTATGTATATAGGTGGTATGCGTAAATGTATTTGCCAACGTTAAAAAAATAAAAAAAGGATAACACAATATGCTATATAGTGTTTAACAACGCCATGTTCCGTAGTTGAAAAAAAACTTAAACTTGCTAACAACATCATTTACTACAAAATCATTAAAAGGAATATCAAACTGGTAAGATGCCCTGTGACACAAAAAACTATAAGCTCCGTTAAGTTTATCAAACATTTATATTACTGATTGAATTACCCTTTTGTAAATGTAGAATAAAAAGTGAACTAAAATGCCTTAAAAATTAGAGTTTACTAACTTATCTGATAGAGAGTACGACATCAAAGTCAGTTGTTATGCTGAGTTAGCTTTATTACTATACCTCCTTTAGTAGCCGAAGTTTAGCTAAAGTTTTAAATAAGTTGAATAAAACCATTTAAGACTAAGTGGCCACTGGCTCACTATGTGGACTTGTAATAATCGGAATTCTATTATAAATGCGAAAATTTATATGTGCGTGCACGTGTATGTGTGTTTGTCATTCCTTCATGCTAAACGGCTAGACAGATTTGGGTATTAAATTAGCCATTTAGGGACGCGTCCGAACGAAGCGAGGGTAAGTCGCTAGTACATAATATTTATCTATTCTAATATTATAAAGAGGCAGAGTTTGTTTGTTTGTTTGTTTGTTTGTTTGTTTGTTTGTTTGTTTGTTTGTTTGAACGTGCTAATCTCAGGAACTACTAATCCTATTTAAAAACTTCTTTTTGCATTAGATAGCCCGTGTATAGAGGAAGGTTATAGCCTATATATCATCGCGAAAAGATGTACAGTTCTCGTGAGATAGATTTGTTTTTGTCTAGAGACGAACCCGAAGCGAAGCGAGGGTGAGTCGCTAGTAATTTATAAAAGGTGAAACTTTGTATCAGTTTAACTCACTAATATACTTAGTTATAATAGGATTTTATTAAGATTAATAATAACAAGACAAGGACCGTCCGGATGTACATTTTAAATTGACCTAGAACTCGAACCCGAAACCCAAAAAAAAATACTTCAAAGAAATCACTAGACCTCAGTCTTCAAAATGTTACCTTAAATCATTGTCAAAATATTTGTTGTAAGTTTAAATAAATAAAACCCCCCAAAGGCAGTGATCTCCTGCATAAATAAGCTTTAAAATGTTTATTATAGCTCATATTCAATGATATTCTGAATTTGAAGGCAAGCCGGCATATCGAGAGGCTGCTGAGCATGACAAAAGGACCACGTGAGGTGCATTCACGATCCGTTGCACTTGGGTGCAGCTGGCGAGAGCTAGGCACTAATCTTTTTTACATTACAAAATCCTCGTCAGAAATGCGCTTTGAAAACCCGATTACACTTGCTTGATGTTCTTTTTACCTATGCTTCTTGCAAGTTATAAGTTATATTACTATTACGTGCTAGAATTGGAAACAATGGAAATATCTTATCTATACAGATAAATAAAATTGAAGTGTCTGTTCGTAATGCCAAAATAACAGCATTTTACTAAATGCATATGAAATTATATACGGTATTTATAAGAAAAACACAAATTTAACATTTTTCTCTGTCTGTCTATTCCGGATAATCTCTGAAACGGCTGGACTGACTTTGACGGGACTTTCACTAGAAGATAGCTGATATTATAGGGAGTAACATAAGCTACTTTTATTTTAGAAAAAGAATTAGTGTTCAGCTCAAAAAAATTAAAACGTACCTAGGGACGAACCCGAGCAAAGTCAGGGTGAGTCGCTAGTTCGTTATACAATTTTAACAATTTTATTAGAGAAACTAGCGGCTCACCCTCGCTTCGCTGGGGTTCGCCTCAAGAATAACACTAATGGAGATCTATTAGTTCCCACGGGAACCGTTCATTTTTCCGGGATGAAAAGTAACCTGTTGTTTGACCGGCAATATAAGGTATCAGAATGTTAAAGTTTACTAAATTAGGTGCATAAGTTGTTGTGTACTAAACTGTATAAGATACTATAGTTTTTTAACTATCAAACGGGAACTCTTTAATTTTCTGGGATGAAAAGTATTTAAGATGTTGCCCGGGGATATAAGGTACCACCATGCAAAATTTCATTTAAATCGGTCCAATAGATTCGGATATTAGCCCGTACAAACAGACAAACAGACAAACAGACAGAGAAACAAAAAAATGTAAAAAATCTGGATTTGTTCTATTTGTCTTCTTACATCCCCCTGACTCGGTTTTTAGCATTTTTTTGCTATGTACAGCCATTCGACCTCTACTGTTTTATTATAGTATAGATAATTGGGTATATATATGGAAATATTTAGAGATAATGTTTTTTAAATATAACTCAATTTCATTAATCTTAAGGAACTGAAGAGGAATGTCAATGCTCTTAAACAACGAATTTCACGCATATTCCTTGAGATGGAATTTAAAGCACAAACGGAATGACAAAAGCTTATTACTTCAAATTAGAATATAGAGTAAGCATCGGAAGTAAGAAACAAAAGACTGAGCACAATTTATTATAATAGGCGAAGACTAAATGGCAAATCTATATATAAGTGTGCACATAAAATTACAGTACCTATTCGAGATTTGGTTTCTGATTTTTCTTAGCTTATTTACATTATTCTAAATAAAATGTCTAGGAAATGCTTTCACAAGAGGAAAAAAGTTTGTAATTTAAAGTATATATAATTTTGAATGTATTGCATAAAATAGGTTTTTGTTTTAGTATTGTTAAGTGTTTAAGGAATTGTAACATAATTGAACTGCAATAGACTAGACTTGAGCTATAGGTAAATCTTATCAACGAATCTTGCTGCTAATAAAATGTACTAACATGTCGTTAGTTACACATAACTCCTTGGGCTTATATATGGAAACATGTTATACACTATGTCTCTATGATCCAGTATCTCTTGTACCATTCTTGGCGTGAAAAGATAAGGTCTATGCCAAATAGTTAGTAAAGGGTTTATAGAATATCCTTCTTCAGTCTTGAGATATCTAATATATTATAATTGGTATTAAATTCAAAGCTATTGTTTTAATTGGCTTTGTTGAATTATATAATTCAAACAGAGGACATTTATTTATTTATTTATTTGAATAGACATAACATTTTATATGTATTTAAGTATAATATGGCATATTTAATATCAATATATAAATAAATTTTTATAGATGAATCAAATGAAAACTGACAGCGTTATTAAAATGAGTACGCCACATATGTATGTAGCTTAATACGGAATATCAATAAAAAATGAAAATAAGTTAACTTCAGATATAAATTGAAATTGCGAGCCATCAAATGGAACAACCAATTCTATTGAATCACTTGTACGCAACTTGAATGAAAATATATGTGAACGAAATTCAGCACATACTTTTTGTAATATTTTTATTATAATATTTAATAAAAAAAAACTAATATTGGCATTAATTACGATATTATTAATCATAATATCAATTATAATGTTATCAATGGCAGTCAAAATTAACAAAAAAACAAAAGCTTGAAAATATAGAGCGTACTTACGATGTGAAAATCAAATCTTCCTTTTAAATAGAAAAGAACTATATACATATATATATTTTCATCAGAAATTAATTTATACTAATATTTTAAAAAGGTAAAGTTTGTGAGTTTGTGATGTTGTAGGAGGTAATCTCTGGTCTACTGAATCGATTTGGATGAAATTTGGTAAGAAGATAGTTTGAGACTCTGGGAAAGACATAGGATTTTATATACTTTTTATCTCAGAAATCATCCCTTAAGGGGGTGAAAATGAAGATAAAAGTTTATATGGGAAATTAACCTAAATAAAATAACTAATAAATTTTTTGAAACAAAAACATATGACGACACGTTTAGCTCAGTATGTAGTGACCCTACTTGCTGTGCCAGCGGTCGCGGGTTCGAGTCCCGCTGAGGGCATTTCTTTGTGTGATGAACACGAATATTTGTACTCCAGTCATATGTGTGTATTGTGTAGTGTATCAACTATCTGGTATCCATAATATAAGCCTCGTTGCTTACCATGGAACTAGATAGTGCTGTGTGTTAATGTCCCAACATATTTATTATATTTATTACTATACGTTAAGAGTATATAATACGACAATATAAATATTTGGTTAAATTAATGTTGTAATTTTTTACTCTCCATTGAAATATATTGTATAACGCATAACATTTATAAGTTTTAGGATTGAATATTCAAAGGATCCTTACCCTAACCCATCTGTCAGTCTGTCTATCCTACCTTTAAAGCACCGTCAATACATATAAAACCGATTATATTTCATGGATAACATGATATCCTACTATTATTCAATACAAAGAAACGATAGCGCCCCAACTCGTACTGTTCTGCGGTCTGTCTTATGTTATAATACAAACCTCATTAACTTATACAAAATTTACAATTCTTTATAAATAATAGGCTGTTAGAATAGTTATCTATTCTTTATTATGGGAAAATTAGTAACTTTTAGTGTAAATAATATTCTAAGTTCTCGATCCTCAGTACTTACGAATATACTACTTAAATTGATCTAACCAAACTTTAATACAAGCAAATAACTCTTATAATATATGAATTGTTTTGCAATAATCATTAATTATAATGACGTTAGGACTTATAATTACTTTATATTTGTTATATTTCGACATCCGAGAATAAATCAAAATGTTGAAGAATATTAATAAAAATAAATATGATAAAAAGAGATAGGTGAAAAATATGGCAACACGTTGGTACACGTTTGAAATAAATATTTTTTATCGCGGTCTGGGTAAGATAAAGTTTGAATTTTTTACTGTGAGTATTCTCGAATTTTTATTTTATTCATACACGATATGAAAAGAAAAATAATTTTCATATAATTTTTATGTATATGAAAATGCACACGCTTGTGAAATTGCTGGTTAAAGTTAAAGAACCACAGGAAGATGATGATATTTTATTTGACATGCCTATTATTTTTACTAATGATATTTAAACGTATATAAAAAAAGTATCTTAATATCAAAAAACCTATGTTAACTAAATAAAGTTATGCTATTCAATGAAACAAAGTATAACAAATTCTAAGATACTTAAGAAATAAATCAAAAATAGTAATAGGTATAACGAAAAATAACTATATTATACAATCCAAAATCGAAAATAAAAACTAAAAAAATTAGAAATAAATAATATGTATACATATATTTTTTATGCAAAATTTTTAATCATTATAATCACCTCCTCCGTGTGTACTGTGGAACTAGCCTTATCTTACTTATGGTCAAAACATTTTATACTACCCTCTTAATCTTTAATTTATACATATAATAAAATTGTAACTAAGCCGAATCTGTACAATAAATATTTTTTGGAAAACCTTATTGTAATAAACATTATTATCGATACAGAGGCCGAATCTATGGTTTTTAGAATTTTGTTACCGCATCACGGAAAAACCACTGGAGGGATTTTGATGAAATTTGGTATAGTGATAGCTGGTTATCCGGGTCAATATATAGGATACTTTTTACCGCGGGAAAATATCTCATTTCTGAGAAAAAATACAAAAACTGCAATGTAAGAGTATACTAATATGTAAAATCTAAGTATTTGGTTTTTGGTCACCTGAACGCGGGCGGAGCCGCGGGCAGTGCTAGTTTTTAATATTATATTCATATAATCTTACTTATTGTCAAAACACTTAATACTACCCTCTTAATCTTTAGTATATTGGTATAATGTGTTGAAGTTTATACTCGTAAAATTAAAGCAAAATATGTTTCATATGATGTAAGTTTTTGTATAATGCTAATAGTGAATAAGCTACCAAGTGATTTGTCCGACGACACCATAATTGTTATACAATATGTATATGTGTAATTTCTCTATAAGTGAATTTTATAATTCTTTTGAGAAATAAATGTTTTAACCCACAAATCTCAATATTTCATTAAATAAAATTACATTTGAAATTAATATCAAAATCCTTTTTTGACGCTTTATAATATTAAAGAAACCATCCACACTAGTAATTTTTCTTTAAGTACTCATGTCTAGACTTAGTACTTATTATAAGCTTCGGTATTACTGAGTCACCTCGGTTAACATGAAAAGATCCGTCTAATATAGTTTGCATGTAAATAAACTAATTTTAATGTAACATTATTATACGAGTACATAGGTAACTTTTGTATTAAGTTTTACTTAAATATTTCATACACATTTTTAATTAGGTATATTATGTTAGTCTATTCTTTGTAAAATATTACGTTGATATATTAATTTTGTAAATTTAAAGTTTTCCAAGATATTTTGAACTAGTTTATTTCGGACATGGACTACTATGATAAATTCGAAAGTTTCTGTGTGTGCATGGTTTTGACTCCTTGACGCTAAAACAGCTGGATGAGTTTTTAGTTGGCATATAACCTGTAGTAACATATAAGTTTCTTTTCAGGTGTTACCTTTTTTATCAGGTATATGTCATCAGTGCAGAAAAGCAACTATTCAACCTGTATTGTCTTCATAACCCAGTTCTACAACTTCAAACGCTCTGATACGATCCCCCGCGACCAACTATAATATCTACACGTACGCTGTGAACATTCTGCGACGGCAACTATCATACCAAAATATCAAACAATACAGAAATTACTTGAAGCCTTAGGATCGTTCTAAGATTAAATGTCAAAATTTGATACGAGTCCAGTTTTAATGTGAAACTAAAATTTAAACAGAAGTCTAGACGTTTTTCTTTCCGATATTTCGTAATTAGGTAAGCTTTTTAAAAAATACTTTAATACATTCGTGTTTATTAATAAAAATAAAAGAATGGTTTCTTTGAGTGAAACTTGATGACTTCAATATTTATACCTAATATACTTTATTTCCATGTCCCATTCGATTGTTTCACCCTATACATCGATACGCGTAAAGCAGTGATGTAGGTATAGAATTAATATTACCACAATCTATTATCTTCCTAATCGACGATTAGTATGACAACTTCACATAAATGAAATTATATATCCGCATATCAGCGTTTAAAACCGGAAAGAGCATAACCATCTTCAAAGAACTTGCCTTACATTTGGAAATCATCTTATTTCCGCTTTGCAAGGATCTAGTTTTCCTATTATAATGTTATACCGACAATCTCCAACGAAATTGAATTTCTGTAATTTACATAATAATCGAATTATCTGAAAATTTTATATTGTAGTAAATGTACGATATATCGATTTAATATGTTTGTTGTTTTGACGATCTCGAAATAGTGTAATCAAGAGAATAGGTACCCACTAAAGTAAAGAACAATGCTTTACGTCAGTCCCTTCCATTTGGATGAATGAGATGTCACGGTGAAACGGGTACGATTGATAATGAGGTGTATAGAATGTTGATATTTGATAGAGTTTGGTAATATTTACTATTTAATATTTATAATATTTATTAACGTACTTTTGTACAGTCTATATAATACATATGTATAGGTACATACCTAAATCTATACATATAATAAAACTAAAGAGGTCGAATGTCTGTACATAGAAAAAAAATCTGAAAACCGAGTCAGGGGGATGGATGTAAGAAGAGAAATAAAACAATTCCAGATTTTTTCATTTTTTTTGTTTTCTGTCTGTTTGTCTGTTTGTACGGGCTAATATCCGAAACTGTTGGACCGATTAAATAAAATTCGAACTAAGCCGAATCTGTACATTATATATTTTTTGGAAAATCTTATTGAAATAGACGTTATTATCGATACAGAGGCCGAATCTATAGTTTTTAAAATTTTTAACTGTCTGTCTGTCTGTCTGTTACCGCATCATAGAAAAACCACTGGAGGGATTTTAATGAAATTTGGTATAATGATAGCTGGTTATCCGGGTTAACATATAGGATACTTTTCACCGCGGGAAAATATCTCATTTCTGGGGAAAAATACAAAAACTGCATTGTAAGAGTATACTAATATGTAAAACCTAAGAATTTGATTTTTGGTCACCTGAACGCGGGCGGAGCCGCGGGCAATACTAGTCATTCAATATTATTCATGTGACTGAAAATAAATGAAAACTATTCGAAACTTTAATTATACATATTTAATGTAGTTAAAAGAATAATGTTATGATGACTTTTTAAATCTACGAGTATAGGTAATTCTTAAATCTACTTCAGTAATCCATACTAATATTCTAAATGTGAAAGTGTGTTTGTTTGTTTGTTTGTTTGTTTGTTTGTTCGTTCGTTCGTTCGTTCGTTCGTTCGTTCGTTCTTTCGTTCGTTCGTTCGTTCGTTCGTTCGTTCGTTCGTTCGTTCGTTCGTTCGTTCGTTCGTTCGTTCGTTCGTTTGTTTGTTTGTTTATTTGTCCTTCTTTCACGTCGAAATGGAGTGACGGATTAGCATGATTATTTGTGTGGAGATAGTTGATGGGTTGGAAAGTGACATAGACATTGCCACTGGAATACACGTTATAATAGGTATAATCCAAAAAAATATTTATGATTAGAATTACTTGAAACTTGGTATTAATGCTCTTCAATACAATTAAATAAATATGTTCACACCTATTACTTTATCATAAATGATGCGTTAAGATTTAATGCGCACAAATTATATATAGAAGCTATCCATGGTTATACGTGAATATTTGTATAATATCTTCTTGGTATTCGGAAAAGGTAATAAGGGTTTATATACACCTACTGGCTTTCAAATATCTCTTATTTCAACCGCACAAATTCCCGGCTTTCCCGCCTACGATGTTTTCGTCATACTCGAGACATTTTTACAGAAAAAATGTGTACAGCACGTTATTAAATAATTGCCTATATTTGACTATCTATTGTATGTAAGCTTTCCTCGTGGGATCTTTATGACTATACATTTCGGTACTATTAAAACTCTTTGAAAACTAATTTTAATTATCATTATTATACCAAATTATTTTTCAATAGTATCTTAGTAACATTTTGTAGCAGACTTAGGTATATCAGGGAGTAAGCTCCACTCATATATTAACTTGCGAAATGTGAAAATATATGTCGATCCTTTGCTCTAAGAAAATCGATAAACAAGAAACATACAACTGCAATAAATACAATACTTGCTCAAATTGGTTTACATTAAAGCTTAGCTTTGATAGTTTTAACAGCTTTAACACCTAATTAACACGGATTCTCGGTACGTATAGGTCACTTATTACATCTTGTTACTGTATCAGTGGCCATAGTTTTTGTGAGGTACTTATAATAAACAAAGTATGCCTTATCTGGATTTATAATTGCAAATTACGGACATGTTGTAAAGATTTGCCAATTTTTTCTGTAATTTATTTATTATATTAGGGGTCGTCCAGTATTCACGTGATATTTTTAGCAACTTTTTAGACCCAAACACCCCCCAAACCCTCTCTCCCCTCCCCCTGGTGTTACTTGGTAAGGTTTTAGACTAACCCTCCCCCACCTATCCAAAATCACGTGTATTTTTTGGTACAACGTAATACGTATTATAAACATTTTCAGAATATTAATTTACATACAGGTATATGCTAATTTAATTCTAGAAAATTATGCACTGTGATAAAAATTTCCAGACAGACATTTAGGTTGCAGTACCTACGACATAAAGCTTTCAGCATTGTCATCGGGCTCGATATACTATGCTACTTCTCCAACTTTCTGAATTCAACGAAAGAACGAAGAAGTTCAACGAAAAAATAAATACACGTGATATCTCACTTCACCCCTTCTTGCCCTATGTAATGTTACGTGATTTTTTTCTGAACCCCTCCTTTCAAACCTCACGTGATTAATGGACGAGCCCTTACGCCAGGCACATATTATATTATAGTCCTTGTAGCGACAGTAGTATCAAAACATCATTCAATCTAATTATCTTACAGTGAACATTATCTCGAAAATGTATTAAGCCTCAACAAACACGTTGAGAAAATTGAGCGTTGAGCAAACCCGACCTTTCTGCCAATCAAATAATCCAGTCTTGAGATTTTGCTTTTGAAATTCAATATTATTCCTAAGAGTAAAACTTCATAATAGTATACATATCCTATATATACAACATAAGGTATTATCATAAGAGTAGTAGTGATAACGAGCTCGCTTGGAAAATTAGGTGAAACAGATTCAAATCCCGTTATCGTCCCTCTGAGATTTTAATATGTGAATTATTTTCAACATGATTACCACTGCAGTATGATAACGAATCCGTTTGTACTTCTTATACGGTAAAGAAAAATATCACGAGGAAAACCAAACGTCTGTGTATTTATTTAAGTAACTAAGTGTATTTAATTAGCACCTCGATGCATTGAGCGGTGCCTGCAAATTATGTTCTACCTACTGGTCTTTGATAGTCATATCATTATATATTGTGTTAAGCAATAAAATATAATACAGATACTACTTCAATATGCGTCCCGTTTTAAGCTAAGCACGTAAAAGGCTGCAAAAGTATGGTTATAAAAGTTTTACGAGCGAATTCCCTTGTTACATGCCAAAGTTATTTGTAGCGAGATTTTTTGAGTGTCCTCGTTTTAATTGAATGAATGCAGCGGCTGGCGGCGTTTAATATTTACCAAACTCTTTGTTCAAATCAAAATAGATTAAATGTTCTTAACAATGTTAAATGTAACTGAAAACCCAGTAAATTAATACAACTGCCTCGGTGGTGTAGTGGCTAGCATGTACGGCTGCACACTCGGAGGTCCTGGGTTCGAGTCCCAGGTCGGGTCAAGTTTTGTTATTGAGTCTTTCTGTCTCAGTAACAGCCCAGAGTTGGGAAGTTGGCGCTGTTTCACCCCCGTGCCTCGGAGAGCACGTAATGCCGTCGGTCCTGCGCCTTAACTCTCACTGGTCGTGTCGAGTAGTCGTCCCACCGGAGTATGAGAGTGACAGGAATAGAGAGTGCACTTGTGTCTGCGCGTACACTTGTGCACTATCATATCTCCTGCGCAGTTGGCTAATCTCAATGAGGTTGGCCGCCGTAGCCGGAATCGGCTAGGAGAACATCATCATCAAATTAATAAACAAAAAATATGTTTCCTTCTTCTTTATACGCGCTTTCATAGGTACCTAAAGTATAGGCAGTTCTCCTTTACATGTGACATTTGCGAAGGAAATGTTTATCAGAATATTAAGTTGGTAAACATAGAAAATATTGTCACCACCATTTTGCTTTGGATGGTATTTTAGCATAAGGAAATTTTCAATGGCTAATCAAAATGCTGTATTTTTAATTTTTACTACATCTCAGTACATATTATGCACACTTACATATTCTTCATATACCTACTTAAATACTCTTCATTCGTGTACGGAGACTGTTGAATTAAATTTTGCTGAACTGGCCGGACTCCATAATATTTTTATAATTATACTCAGAAAAGCTTAATATAAGCTTTCGCGTAGGTCATACTTACAGTATTGTTGTAAATTAATTAAATATATAAATACATATTTTTGGTGATATATATTTCAGAAATTCGTTTTAAGATGTGTTCAGCCCAATTTCTTAGAATCCGTAGTAAATTGTAAATTAATATCTATCATGCATATATATATATAACAACAACATCTCTAAGAAAAAAAATAATATATCTTAAATTGAACAAAAATAAAAATATTTTTATTGCACCTTCTCAACGGTAATAGTCCAGCATTAGCAAAAGAAAGCGCGTGTCCGGTGGAGAGGGAGAGGTGGAGGGGTGTAGGAAGCCGCGCTTACTCATTTAAACTTGGCCAGATGCTAGAACTTTAAAGTTTAGAAGGTGCAAAAAAGATATTTTTATTTTTGTATGAAAATAAAAATTTAAGAAATATAATTTTTTCTTGTTACAGATGTTGTTGTTATGATGTAAATAGTATATTCCCAAAAGGTTTTCAGTAACTTAAAAATGACCCTGTATATAAAAATTTCAGATTAATGTTTTTTTCATCCTAAAACATTCTTTAGGACACTGAACACACTGATTATAAGTAGTTAATGTCATAAAACAATATATTTAATACTAGCAGTACACGCAGCTTTTTTGGAGTCCATAGAAAACATACGTACATACATCGATTTTTATTTTATTTAATCAACAATTTATATGTATTTATTGCAAAAGATATATATGTACTTGCAAAAGACCCACTCGAACATACACAAAAAATATCATTAAAATCGTCCCTGCCGTTTAGAAAATGATCAGTGGCACACCGATTGCAGCGCCACCTACTGGATCCATTTGTATTTTCAAACCATCCAGGAACCCATTGAAATATACACACAAAATTTCATTCAAATCGGTCCAGCCCTTTAGGAGGAGTAGGTAAACAAACACACACACAAGATTTAGTCACGTATTAATTCTTATACGAAAACAGCTAAGCATGTTGGAATGAGGCGTATTTTTTTATGTATAATTTAATTAAGTATGCCATTAGCAAATATTCACACTGTTTTAAAATTTAAGAGAAAACCTTCATGAGATATTTACTGGAGCACAGCTTCCGCAACGCCCGCACACCGGATAACTTTTATTTAATTTAGTAGGTATACATTATATTACATTGCTTCACAAAATTACAAAGATTTTAAAGCAAATAAATACAGTATATACTGTTACTCATTTGAGATTCATTTCGAAGAAGTTGATATACAATAATTTTTTACACACATGATATTTTATAGCAATAAATAGGTGTAGCATATGTTTTGAAGGTTATAAAACCATTTTGTTAAAACTCGTAGAATATAAATTAAATAAATAAAGAAAAAACAAGCTTTTATTCAATAAACAAAAAACAAGCTTTTATTCGTATGTGCTAAAAAGAAGAAAATAAACTTTCAAATTAAACAAACCCATCATTTTGTTAATTTATATGATACTAGACTCACCCTAGCTGCGCTCGCGTTCGTCCCTACTTAGGTTTTAACGTTTAGTACCTATAGACTTCTCAGAGATGAGATATTTTCCCGCAGTAAAAAGTATCCTATATTTTGATCCAGATAACTAAATATCATCATACGAAATTTCATTAAAAAACCCCTCGAGTTTTTCCGTGATGCGGTCACAGACTGACAGACAAAAATTCTAAAAACTATAGATTCGGTCACTGTATTGATAATAATGATTATTTCAATAAAATTTTCCAAAAAATATTTAATGTACAGATTCGACTCAGTTAGAATTTTATTATAGAAACGTCAAAAGTAACCAAACTGAGAGTTTGCACTTCGGATTTCATACATACTCGTAGTAATTTTTAATGTATCCAATGTGTACACACATGTGTGTGTGCTTGTTACTAATGCACGCTCAAACGGTTGGACGGATTTGGATGAAATTATATATGCAAATAGACTATAACCTGAGATGACACATAAGCTACTGTTTGGCATTTAGGGACGAACCCGAAACTGAGACTCATTATTCATAAATAGAGGAATCTCTCCTTCTACCATGTTACCTGCAAGAATCTTTACCATATGTAAAGTTTCTAGATATACCTAATTTAATGCTTCGCTAGAAAATCCTTGAAATCCTTGAGGTTAAAGGAAAAGTCAATATATGTTGAAGTTAGTGGAACTTGAAATGGCTTCATTTATTTTAGGAATAAACGTGTTTAACTTTCAGTAGTGCCAGAAACTTGGCTGCATTGAAGCACAAATATTCGTACAATATGGCTTTTGAATGCTAATTTATAACTGTATAATTATTTATTAATAATAATAGTTAATTAGATTTAACTACTATATTGGAGTAATTCTACGTAATGTGTATAATATATTAATTAATAGTATCTAAATCAATAGCTTCTGAAATTCTGACTGATATTATATTCTGCCTGTCTGTTTATACATTTAACAGATACATATTCTTATCTCAAGAAGTAACAAAAGAGGCGTCCTATTCTAAATACTCTTTTATAAATGTGTATTAAGGATCATATTTATAGTTCAAGAATTACATGACTGAAGCTATAAGATCTTTTCGAATTCTCAAAATAACCGACAAGATATTATTGAGATAAAATGTAGCTTATGTCACGCTCGAAGCCATAAATTATCTAAGTGTATAATATCATGTCAACTCGCCTCTCTGTTTCTGTGTATAAATATTTTCAACAAAAAAAGTACACAGACTTCAAAGTCAATGTTATTATTACAACCTTCAGGATGGATTTTTTGTATGACAGCCTAAGAACCTGAGGTATAAGATTAAACCTAATCATTAAAAAAATTATGACAATTCATTCATGACGTATGTACATATATAGTACCTCCTTATGTTGGTCAAAAAACAATAAATAGACTTATACACTTTTTCTTTGTTTATACTTTTTTAATTTATATTATCTATTTAAAGTGTTAAAACAAACAAAGTTTCACGTCTTCATCATTTTTCGATCTCAGTTGTTAATATCAATAAAAACTGCGAATCAAATTCATTTAGGTATATTATATCGTATCTTAGATAATAAAATTATATTACATAATATGTATTAATCGCAGTAAAATAAAGTAAAAGAGCGTAACTGTGAATGTATGATGCGTTCAATATTTTGTAAAAAATTTTTATTCAAACTTGGAAATCTTTTTAAGAACTTTCTCGAAGACTGTCGGTATTGTAAGTTTTACTGCTCGAGGATATGCACTAAGTATAAGGGAAACTAATGAAAGTTATATATGTAAAAGAATTCTTAAAATATTGTATAACTTATATTTCCTTGTTTTAATATTATAAGTATAAAATAATATTAATATCTCTTTTTCTCTAAGCTACCTTGTTGGTTGTTTATACCCTTATGATGAGATCCTCTGTTTGAGTCCAAGATGAGGCCAAAAGTTGATTGAGTAAATTAGTTTGTTATTTTTAAATGTAAGTAATAATATTTATAATAAGTAACACGTATAAAGATAGACAAATTATAGTTATTTATCTTACTACATTTTAATTTTAAAATCTCTTCGAGGGGATTGAACTTCATAGGTTTTGTAGAAACGGAGAATTTACGGAAAATTTGCTATTTAGATAAACAATCTAATTAGTAAAGTAATTATTATATACAACTAGCGACTTAGCCTCACTTCGCTCAGGTAACTAACAGTAAAAAAACTCCAGGCTATGGCCTACCTTCCCCCCAATATGCGTTCACTTTTTCGTTTAGGGCTGGGCCGATTAGCGTCCGGCAATCTAGCCGGGCGAAAAGCCAAAAAACGCACTGGATGGCAGCTCACCTTGGTGGGTGGTGTGCCATGCGGAGTGCTCCAGGTACTTCTCAGATAGCAAAGCTCTGTTGGAGCAACCTCATGGTTGTTGTGGTCTGCCTAGGAAGACCTACCGTCGGAGCGTCATGATTATAATATAAATATAAATGTTGGGACATTAACACATAACACCATCTAGTTCCATGGTAAGCTACGAGGCTTATGTTATAAATACTAGATAGTTGACATACTATACATATATAACTTTAAATACATTCATATTATGAATATAAACAAACATTCGTGCTCATCATACAAATGAATGCCCCAGCGGGAATCGAACCAGCGACCGCTGGCACAGCAAGCAGGGTCACTACAAACTAAACCAAACGTGTCGTCAAAATGACGACATTGACGACACGATTGAGTGCGTAAGGAATTCTGCGATGTCCCATTAAGACGGGAGAGATACGTTGGGTTTCAGTGGGCAAAATCGGCTTTTCTAGCCCGTGAGTCCCACTTAACCACATGTTTGTATGCAGGTGGTATGCGTAAATGCATTTCCCAACGTTAAAAAAAAGTAATAATCTACCTCTGTAATAAATTTCATCCTATCTCGTCTAACCGCATGAAAGTGTAACAAACAGACAGACACATGCATACACACACATTAAAAATTTCACATATCATATAATAGTAGTCCTATTCACAATTTTTATAATAACTCTTCTATAGTCTATACTCTAGACCACCGAGATAATTATAGCACCCAATTAAAAAAATGTTTAAAATAGCTTAGAAACTAGCAATATTTCATGGAATAATAAAGTGTGCAAAAGTTCCCAAGCCGCCAATTTTAAGCAACTTGTGACAACTTTGATTAGGGTGCAATTAACTCGCCCTTGGGACAACCCAATTTAATTTTGCAAGCAGTCATCACGTGGGATGTTTGGATAGGTATTTACTGAGATTCATACCGAGTAGTGGTGGTGAATGCTTAAATAAGTTGGAAGCTGGAGTGGCTAATAATAGTGCTACAAAATAAAAATATATTATTTGCATTTTCTTAAAACTCCGCTAATTAATTTTTCTTTTTCAATTACGTTTTCCTATGCATATAAAAAAATATAAAAAATATTAAAATATATTCTATAAAACTATATAAAACATGTAATCTAACAGACACAGAATATTAAGTCCCATATTAAAACTTAGACAAAACTATATAATTTTGTTTTCAAACTCGAACATTGAATGAAGTTTATTTTTTTACACATCGTAATATTAATAACTACTTACCTTTTTTGTCTTCTAATTGGCGAAATAATATATGCTCAACTGGCACGTTTTGAAGTCACTAACAGGAAAATTGAATTGTATTAAGCCTTTTGTGAGCGCCTTAAATGTAAAATAATGATAACATTATTTTTGGCTTTACTATTTTTCTTATTAACGTACCTGATATCTTTTTAATATACAAGTAATATTACAAATATAAAAGGATTTTTCTTTAACAGTTCCAAGAAGAAAATGGGAATAAGCAATAGAGTGTTTATAGACTAGGGTGAATAAATAATGATAAATTTTTATTTATAGTGGAGATTCGATAAAAATTTTAAGTTAATATAATTTTATTTATTTTTCTTAGTTATTTTTTTTATTTATATGTACTTATTTTTAAACTGAAAATTTGAATTAGTTTCAAATTAGTCAACTACTTCATTGTAATGACAATTGTGGTGTGTAAATGTTTCAGAAAACGAAGCATTTGTGAAAACTTTGATATGAGAACTAAATTTATTCTCCGAGTAGACCCATTCCTATTTTGCGAGCTGTTAGCAAGTGATTCAGAAACGGTTGGAAGCTTTTCCGAAATCGAACAGGCGGTAAAGCGGCTAATTAGACAGATACTGATTGTAAATAACTGGACTACAGTCGATGCAAGCCAAATGAGTCTGGCAGCATTACAAAGCTCATTATTTAAATATTACTTTACTGTACTATTAAAGTATAAAAAAAAAACATTTTTAAACAATCCACTAAAGCCATCCTGGCAAAATACGATATATATATATATATATATATATATATATATATATATATATATATATATATATATGTATATATATATATATATATATATATATATATATATATATATATATATATATATATATATATATTCGTAGACGTCAAATAAATAAATTCTTATTTATATTCAAAAAGGATAAATGTGTAACGATTTAAAAAAAAACATTACTTTTTAAATTTATGTTTAGTTTTGTAAAAAAATATGTATATTAAATACAAAATGTACATGCATGAATTACAATTATGATTTGTGTTATTAAATTTTATTCGGAGGCAAATATTATTTTTCTTTTTCTGCTGGTGTTTCTTGTTCAACAACAACTACGTGTTTGTGAGCTCTTCGTCTCCCATGAGGTCCACGCCTCACTCTTCCTTCGTCGATACTACCGTCTCCACCTACCTAACACAGTACTGTATTAGTATACTGTATTTGTATTATGCACAGAATCATTATATTTTAAAATATTACATATATTTTAAAATATAATGATTCTGTGCATAATACAAATACATTTCATGTTTTATGTTCTCATTTTTAAATGATAATTTTATTTAAATATACTTCATGGGCGTTTAAGTAAACTTATTGTTCAATAATTAAGATGATATATTAACGACCCTAAAATATCATTTAAAAGTCTATCAAATTAATGAATTTAACATCCACCCAAGATAAAATTATGAAATAGCTTGTTTATTTTTAAATAATCGTTTACTACGAACAGTAACTAATAAGGTTTTCTTTTTCAAAATATAAGTCATGCACTCACCTGTACAGTTTTCCTTCCTACATTGTTTTGTAGAAATTGATTTACTGCTCCCAGAGTATTAATTGGTATCTAAAATATATAAATATATATATAAAATGAGAACTTTATCAAGTGTATTCCGACGTCATAAGGTCGGTTTCACATGCGTAATTAATTTTAACGTAAAAGTATTTCAAATTTCTATTATCTTCTCATTTATATAAGGAAAAATACTCGCCTTGTTCTTAATTACGCTTCGTCTGTTGAAATCAAAACACGGAAAACAGGCGTCGCCTACATATTCAACTAATGAATAATTTAATAAATATATTAGTAACCTTCACCATATTCTGTTATAAATGATATAATAAGTTATATAATATAAAGAAAAAAATATAAACTATATGTTGGATAGACTTCTTCGTAATTGTATAATAAAGTTATACGGTTACGATTTTTTTCAATTTACATTTCCAATTACTTTGCTTATGATTGAATCACAAAATAGAGCCTGAGCAGATTTCAATAGAGCATTTTTATCGTATAACATTATGCTACAATATTTTTATATATTATTAATGAAAAAAATTATACCCAAATTAAACCAATAGTTTTGATTGTGAACAAATTAAACCGCATGTGCAAACTGCCAGAAAGTAGTAAAGTCATAAAATATTTGACATCTTAAATTTTGCACAAGTATTCAATTGATTTAGAATGTAATAAATTGTCGTACTATACATGTATATTGTATGTGTGTGTGTGTATATATATATATTACTTTTGTTATTTATAAGTTTAGATAAATTCCATACTTTGTTATAATTTTAGATGATTTTATGTAGTAATGAACTTACAGCGAATATATCTTCAATGAATTTTGAAGCAGTCGGTGTTTCGACTGAAACATGAGCTGATGATGATACTGATGATGAGGAAGGATCATGTTTTAATGATTTTGATTCTGATTCTGCAAAATATATAAGATTTGAATTAGCATATTTTAAAACTACGAAACATGCGAAGAAAATAAATGTAATAATACTAATAAAAAAAGAGTAAGTAAATTGTTAAAGTGTATAATAATGGACTATATACATTATACATAAACATCATTAAAATTACTAAGAAAACCAAGATACGAGTACCAAGATTATCCCCACCGGTATTTGGCCGCAGGTCGCTATTGAGAGCGTAAAAAGGAAATAAAAATATTTTTTTCGCGAAATTAAAAGCGGTTGCGGAAATTTTAATGAAAGCGTTATATCCCTTGTTTCACTTCAATCTGATAATAAACCAGATTGTTCATACTTTTGGCTTAAAGGAAGTAAGGATCTTAGGATTTTTTGATCATAAGAAGACATTATTTTTCAAAGCGTCTTTATATTTTGTTGAAAATTATCTTATTTTTTGTATCAATTTTACTGAAAAGTAAAAAATATTGAACCATAACACCAAAGTATGCATATTATTTTTTTTTAATCTACATAATTTTTATATAAATATATTACAAAATATCATAAAATGTCTTTACTACAGGAATTTATTTAAAAATAACCACCTGCTTGAACGGTTGCACTTTTTTGTACTGATATATTTGTATTTGCAGCTGTATTTCCTAGAAAACTACCCACCGCTTTCAATGTCGATATCGGAATCTGAAAATTATTAGTAAACATAATATTTTCTTAGATTTACGCGAATGTTTGACATTATTAAATAAAACTATCTTTTCGGATTATTTCGCGGATTTATTTTGATTTTTGGTTCCCGACGTTTCGAATGCTTTACAGCATCCATGGTCTCTCCCGTGACCATGGATGCTGTAAAGCATTCGAAACGTCGGGAACCAAAAATCAAAATAAATCCGCGAAATAATCCGAAAAGATAGTTTTATTTATTAGTAAACATTAATATTAATGTACATATACGGCATCTAGAAGTAATAAATAACCAATATTGGTAGCAAATTCTAGGGTTCTATTTACCAGAATAAACTGAAAATATTTTACGGTTTGCTATTTAATATTGATTAGAATTAATTATACGTAACTTATTTCAAACATTTTATTGTGAGATATAATGTCCTCCTGACCGATTCCGGCCACGGCGACCAATCTCATTGAGATTAGCCAATTGCGCAGGAGATATTATTGTGCACAAGTATACGCGCAGACACAAGTGCACTCTCTATTCCTATCACTCTCATATTCCGGTGGGACGACTACTCGACACGTCCGGTGAGAGTTAAGGCGCAGAACCAATGGCTTTACGTGCTCTCCGAGGCATGGGGGTGAAACACCGCCAACGTCCCAACTCCGGGCTGTTACTGAGGCTTACTATACAGAAAGACTCAATAACTAAACTTGGCGTGACCCGGGACTCGAACCCAGGACCTCCGGGTGTGCAGCCACTACACCACCGAGGCAGTAATATAAATGTGAGATATAAACACATATTAGTTATAATATATGTGCTACTTACGTTAAATATATCTTCGAAGAAACTAGGACTTTTTTGATAGGTCACATGTTTAGTGTAGACATGACCTGAGTTGACTCCACCATTTACGTGCCCTTCTACTGCTGCACCTGCACCAGCATTCACAGATGATGAAGCTGCCACATCTATCCTTTTCTCGATCTGTGGTTCAACAGTTTTATATACTACAGGTGCTCCGATATCACCCTGTCCTCCTATATACCCACCTACAAAAGCTGTTTTGCGGAAATGATGCCTTCTTGGCTTATAGTGTGTGCGAATAACTTCTTTCTCAACAACTTTTGTTTGGGGTTGTACGTATACCTGTAAAATTGTAATGTTATTTATCAATTTTTGGGACACCGTCACAGATCAATCTCGAAGGTAGAAGTTAGCGTTTGGTGTAATAATGTTAGGTAAAATCATATAATACGAGTACAACATATTTAAGGTATACAAAATGCGTTAAGCTGTGGGCTGTCTTATAAGCCTTTAGTGTAATTTCATCTAAACTTTAAGATATACCCGGGTCACGCCGGGATTAGCATATTTGTAATTATGTTCGGACTTTCACCTTCATCGTGAATCTGCTGTAATATAATTCTACGTAAATATTTAAAAGACCTTGAAGTTCATGGACTTAAAGACTACCAGTCCTTTAAAACTACAAGGATTTTGTAGAACTACAATAACATATTAATATTAATGTCAACAATTATTTTGTCATATTTAGGAATTGAGTGTTATATGTTGTTAACACAATATGTGTTTTTTCTTTAGGCTGCCTCATAAGCCTTTAGTGCAATTTCAATAAAACTCGAGAACAAACCTGGGCTTCGCTAGGATAAGCGAGCTCGTAATTGTGTTCCGATTTTCGCCTAAATCTTAAATTACCTGTTGCAAATGCAATTTTAAGTAAAGAACCTAAAGGACCTTGAATACCATAGACTAGTATCACTTTCTGTCCCTTTGATTTACTATGAAGATTCCATACAATATTACTCACTTCTTTTACCACAACTGGTTGTACATTTTCATGTACAATTTTCTTTTCTATATGAGTTTTTACTTCTGTTTCTACCTTTGGTGCCCTCGCTAAGGGCTGAACTTCATTAAAAGCATCAACATTAAACTCAGCATGTATCTTTTTCTCTGTTGGTTTTATTTCAACGGAATGCACTGGGACAACAATATTTTTTGTTCCAGTAAAGGAAAATTCTGAAGAACCTCCTAAAGAAGATTCGCCTCCCTAAAAGAATAAAATTTATTACAAATATAATTTAAATTAAAAAGAAATTTTTGATACATGCAAACAGGTGTAATGTGGAGAGTGTATAATATATTATAAGCAATTGCTGAGCATTCTCATGAATATTGCATATTAAAATGTGAAAAATGTGTTTTATAATGAATTAAATATACTACTTCATATGCATGCTCATTGCATATTTTACAAGTTGTTTTTACCTTTTTCGATGGACGTATGACTGATGATAGATAAAATGGTACATAAATGAAGAAAAAAATATTGTTATTATGATTTAAATTTATTCTCTAAGTACATAAAAGATCTGCAACATTAACTATGAAATAAACACTAAGATAATATCCGCCAAAGTGTACTTATTATATATTATAACATCTAATGTTTCTTTTGTTGAGCTCGTTTAATTTCCTTCTTTCTTTGTTTCTCTTCCTTTCGCCTTTTGCGAATTTCACTGAGGTTATCACCTACCATTCCAGTTGCAGCATAATTGTTTCCAGCTTGAGCTGAAGCGTATCCAGCTCCACCGGAATGTTCAGCGCCCACTCCTCCAGCTAGACCTGCTGATGCCTTAATTTTACCGCCTGCTGTAGCGCCTGCATAAAGGCCACCTACAAAAAAACGAAAGATTATAAAAAAATGTTATTTAAGGCTTTTGCTAATCTTAAAACGTAAAAAAGTGAATATTTTGCAAACTTTTTTAAATTGAAACAAGTTTTATATTTACGGTTAGACATCATTTTTAAAGATATATAATTTTCTATGATGAAGTATGTTATTACCAGCTGCACCTCCATTTTCACTCACTCCTCCTCCAAGACCAGCTCTTGCTGACTGACCATGAGGAGTTCCAGCTTCAGCATATAAACCTCCAGCGCCGCCACTTCCACCTGTGCAGAAAATATAATCCATACATATAATAAAATTCTAATAAAGCCGAATCTGTACATTAAATATTTTTTGAAAAATCTTATTGAAATGGACATTATTTTTGAAACAGAGACCAAATCTATAGTTATTAGAATGTTTGTCTATCTGTCTGTCTCTCTGTTACCGCATCACGGAAAAACCACTGGAGGGATTTTGATGAAATTTGGTATGGTGATAACTGGTTATCCGGGTCAACATATAGGATATTTTTTACCGCGGGAAAGTATCTCATTTCTGAGAAAAAAATACAAAAACTGCAATGTAATACTACTAATATGTAAAACCTAAGAATTTGGTTTTTGGTCGCCTGAACGCGGGCGGAGCCGTAGGCAATGCTTATAATAACATAAAACTAAGTTATGCGTCCACAATTTTATGTTAAATAAAAGTTTGTCACCGACAATTTATATTTTTTCTTAAGCCGATCTTCATACAAAAATATTAATTTTTGGTAAGATAAAAACACATTCAAGCAAATTATTCAAGCTCGTAGTTAAAGAAGTTAACACGCGACACTTGCGTTTGTTACGTGGTTTTAAACTTACTACTTATGTACATGTATTATTACAAGATAACATCTTTTATCATTTTTATATGTTACAAAGTTATTTAAAAGCAACAATAGTAACATTATTTTACACAATGTGATAATTAGTAGATTCGTATCTAAGAGACAATATCCACTTGGCTAGGAAAGGTAGTTTTATTTTTCGAGCCTGATGATAGTAAAATGTTAAAAAAGCAGAAAGCGTGGATATGTAAATTTTTGCAATCACAATATACCTCACAAGGGAAATAGCTAAAAGCTGAGTAGTGTAGCCTAGCTGCTATTGTAACCTTGGATCGAACTCGACTGTGAAACTACTATCGTCGCGTCGTACAGACTATAGAACTAAGTAGCAGGATCCATAATATTGCATATGCTGGTCAAAGGATTAGGGAGGTTTAAGCCTTCGCCTTCTATTTCTCCCTCTCCTTTTTTCTCTTTTCTATCTTGCCATTAAGGAGATGTAACATATACGATATTTCTAATATAACAAGTGATACTATCTAATACGTGAAACTGCTATAAATAATCCCAATATATCAAAAATAAAGCAATTGTACAATTACCTAGCAGACCACCAATACCGACACCAGCATGATAGCCTCCAAAATTTACTCCTAATTTTCCATCGTTGAAGGATATGAGTTGCGGTGCCTGCAATTAAATAAATTCATTCATTAGAAATACAAGAATAGAAATATTTGTTCGTAATTAACAAATGTGTAATTAAATAGTTATTAGCAATTATTATAACTTTATAGAATAGCAGCAAGTACGTTGTCGTAATCATAAAGACAAATAGCTCAGCACCACAGTTAGATGACAGAATAAAATTAATTTTCTATCTTGGAAAATTAAAAACAAACATATTCACTAAGTAATATAAAATTTGTTGCAAATGGTACCTTTCACTTTTCTTTAGTTTAACAAGGACAATGTCATGGGTTTTACTAGTTTCATACAGAATCATTTATCTTTAATCATTTCATAATCATATTAATAACAACTCGCTGATGAGTGATATCACAAAAAACAACCAAATTATTAATCTCACTTAATTACAAAGCGGGAATTTCCGTAAATTACGTTGTTAAATACCTAATTCAAACTGATGGATTTGTATATTCACATAATATTCTATTTAAAATATATTAATTGATCATAATATAATATTCAGCAGGTGCCACAACGTGCGTTCACCTACTAGCTAATCTGGCAGCAGCTCAGCCGGGCGCAAAGCCAAGAAACGCACAGGGAGATGGCCGACTTCGGTGGACGGTGTACCATGCGAGCTGCTCTTAGTACTTGGAGTCAACACAGTGGACCATTGGAGCAACCCCATGATTGTTGTGGTCTGCTTTGGCAGTCCTGCCGTCTGGGCGTCGTGGTTGAGTGCCATTAAGACGGGGGAGGTTCTATTAGGTTTTAGTGGGTAGTACTGGCTTTTCTAGCCGGTAAATCCCACATAACCACCTGTATTTCTACAGGTGGCATGCGTAAATGCATTTTTCAACATTAAAAAAAGGTGCCAATTTATACGGCTAATAAATAATTTTGATTATTATTTTCCTGTTTAATTGCCTTTTAGTGTTATACTATTTATGTATATTGTATGTACTAAATTTTACAAAATATAAAATACTAATATCATACATTTTCACCTAAAAACATTAATAGCTATCATAGCAATAAAATTTATATTTCACTAGCATTGCCCGCGGCTCCGCCCGCGTTAAGATGACCAAAAACCAAATTCTAATTCTAAAAAATCTGTCTGTCTCTTACCGCATTACGGAAAAACCACTGGAGGGATTTTCATGAAATTTGGTATGGTGATAGCTGGTTATCCGGGTCAACATACTTATTACCTAAACGAACTATCTAATGTAATTAAATAATTCTTTTTACAATACTTCCTACAAATTTATAAATATTTTATCACATTAAATTTAATATAAATTAGAACTTTACTACATGCCATTAAAAAGTTTAATTTTTATATTCAATATGTGCATGCATGCTTGTTGCTTATTATAAACTAACCAAATAGATATTAAATTTTATATACTTAAGTCTACATTAGGTCTAAATTGACATATAAAAGCTAGATTGATTATATAAATAGTATTCCTTCCATAGTGACATAGGTGTCGGCAGTTATGAGGTAACAGATCAACACGTATTGCCAACGTAGTAACGTCGCACCTTTTTTTTTAACGTTGGGAAATGCATTTACGCGCGAGGTGTGGGACTCACCGGCGAAGCCAGTACTACCCACTAAAACCCAACAAAACCTTCCCCCGTCTTAATGGGGCGTCGCAGGATCGCTTACGCATTCAACTACGACGCCCCGACGGCAGGTCTGCCGAAGCAGACCACAACGACCATGGGGTTGCTCCAAAGTCCACTCTGCTATCAGAGAAGTACCAGGAGCAACCCGCATGGTACACCGCCCTCCGAAGAGGGCCACCTCCCACCGCCCACCGAAGTGGGCTACCTCCCACCGCCCACCGAAGTGGGCCACCTCCCTGTGCGTTTCTTGGCTTCGCGCCCGGCTGTTTTGCCGGGCACTACTGAGCCTCCCCACCAAGACAAGGTGAACGCACGTTGGGGGGGGGGGGGGGGGAGTAACGTCACACTTACATTTGTTCATTCGGGAAGTGTTTGTACTGGATTGCTAACGACCGTTTTAACTGATTTTGTAATGCAGTGAAGCGTTATTATTATAACACAATAACAATTACTTCAAGGATTTGTGAAATCGTTTTGTTATGTTCTTGTTTTTTATTTATATTGTTTCTACTTTATGATCTATGTTTTACCTTATATATTTCATTTTTTTAACATCCCATTTTCTTGACTTTTGGCGAAAATTAATCACGCTAGCGATTGTGGTGCATTGTAGATATACAATACACAATAATAGTTATGTGCGTTAAGTTCTTTTAAATTGCAAGTTTCTAAAATGTCTTTTGATCTTACATAATTATTTAACCAACTTAATCTATACTACTTAGATAAAATAAAATAATCTATACTAATAAAATATTATAAAGAGGCAGAATTTGTTTGTTTCAACGTGCTAATCGCAGGAATTACTAATCCGGTTTCAAAAAAATTCTTTTTGCATTACATAGTCCATTTATTGAGGAAGGCTATTACTATAGCCTATTAAGACTATACGACTATAGACTATTATCATATAATATATAGTCTGTCTATTCCATACTAACCTTTAAAATGTACCTACGGACGAGCCCGAGCGAAGTTGGGGTGAGTCGCTAGTCAAATCACATCAAGTAATAGTTAATAATAATATAAAAGCCTACATTTGTTTCTAAAGCGAGCAAACTTTTTACCTAAATATTTTTTTTAGGTTTTCGTGTATCAGATCTAAGCCCGGAATTAAGAAGAACTCGCTTGTCTGTTAGTGAAATTAATTCAATGACGCACGTAAAGCGTAAACAAATTAACTCCGATACCTATACGACGTGGTGTGTCTGGCATAATATTAAAAAAACATATTTTGGAACATAAGCTTTAAAAATGTTAACGAAATAAATATTTGGGCAATAATAATCTCAAAACTTATAAAAACAAATATATTTATTACAAGCCTTCTATGTCTCAACATTCCTATGTTATACCTATCTAAATCAGGAAAAGTTAAGGGGAGTGTGCCTGTAAGCCAATTATTTCAAATGCTTGTATGGGGAATATATTTTTTGATCCCAAATTAAAAAAGGTGAAGGCTGTTAGTAGTAAATATGAGCTTACGACTTTTATTCCTTACCAGGATGAATATAATAACCACATATTATTACAGTCCCCTGGCGCGTTAAGTTTATGTTTGTTCAACATTATCTCAGAAACTAGGTCCTGTACGAATTTTCACACCGTTTTCACCAATAGAGTGGTTATGTGTATGCAGCCCTTTTTAACGTTCCACGTCCCACTGCTGGGTTCAGGGCTCCCTTCAATACGAGAGGAATCAAGCTATAGTCCATCACACTGTCCAAGTTCGGGTTGGCGGACTTCACATATCTTCTGAAAACTTGCTAGATTCTCTCAGATGTGCAGGTTTTTCTCACTATGTTTTTTAATCATAAGACAAGTGGTAATTATGTTGGAAATGATTCGCACACGAAAATATCGAAAGTGCATTTCGACCCGGGATTTTGATGCTGGGGTTACCACTGCCTTTAAATATGAATAGGTATGTATGCTATAATTTATGAACATTTTGCGAAGATAATTTACCGGTACTATAATAAATATTATAAATGCGAAGGCCCGAAGAGTATCTATCGTTCACAACGCGGGTCATTAGTTTTAAATAAAATGTACTTTTAAAGCATCGTTAGTATATATTGCCAATTAATTCTTATCTTGCAATAATGTAAAAGCAACTATTTATATTTCATATGTTTTAATATAAAAATGGACCCAAAACGCAACTTAAAATTTAAGGATTATAAATTTGTTATTTTAATATTTATTAATGATTTTATAATTTGTAAATATAAAATATAATTTATTTTCTTATTATCTATAATGACAGATATTAAACGTAATTTTTACTCGTCAATAAATCACAAATATCCTGACACATTAATGTTCGAGAAACATTAGGAAGGTATGAAACTTACTGAATATTTGCAATCAAAATTATTATAAACATACGAAGTATTTGTGTATATTGAGTTTGAAATTTACATGTCATATATCCTGGTAACGTCAGCAACTATTTAAATCTGACGTCTTATCTGCATTATGTAACAATTTTGCACTAAATATTACGGAAACTCTTACCTATGCGATTGGCGGAAGTCAAACCGGCGACCTTACTCTTTGTGTCACATTCTTTGATTGCCATAAGTTTATGCATTTTATAAAAAGGTATGTACATTTGTTTGTTTGTAACCTATGTATTCCGAAAACCAATGAAAATGAAACTTTGGTAAGGAATTAAATACATCACTGGAAAGTTTTCTGACAGAACCTTTAAATTATGATAACTAGCGAGTTGTATGGGTTGTATGGTTCATGTCAATTTACACCTGAACGAAGACAGGATTTGTTGCTAATATTATATATTTTTGAATAGAATGTCTTGAATAATTAGTTACATGAAACCCACCATATTTTAAACTGGTACCTTTAAATAAATTAGTCTACTATTATAAATGTGATTGTTTGTGTTGATGTGTATATGTAATCATGCATATTTATTACTCATTCATGCTAAAACTGGACAAACTTGGATTGAAAAGTACAGATAGACTATGATCTGAAGTAACAAAGGCTTCTTTTAGGCACCTAGAGCGAACTAGGTCTTTATATCTAATAAAACAGTAACTTAGCGAAATCTGCACATGAAATATTTTATAAAAAAAATGACTGTAAAGTATTGTGTACGGAATATAGACCCCAAAATAATTTTTTTTGTCTGTTTGTCTGTGTGCCTGTTTGTGTGATCGCGTTTCACGTAAAAAGTACTGACAAATTTTAGCTAAATTTTGTGTAGTGATAACTTATTACTCGGGTCAACATTGAGGATACTTTTTACTACAGGCAAAAATTTCATTCCCACGGGAAAACACAATAATTGGTTCTATCGAGTCGTCCTTATGAATTTACATGTCTAAAGCTGCGTACATCTTAAGAGATACTTCAATGTACCTACTAGAAAATTGTAGTTATCTTAATAAGTCCTAAAGAAAAATCTGCAATAGCATAAGTCTTTCTCCTCAGGTAACAATAGATAGAATAGCAATAACTATTCATATCTATTTAAAACGTTCCTATAGACGCACACGAGCGAAGCGAGGGTAAGCCGCTAGTGCTTAATAAATGGTCATATACTCGTACAAATAGAAATAAATACATATTAATTATTATAGGTTTAACCATTGTGATACTGAGCGCAGTCGTTACTCAACGTGATTTCATATAATTTGCTGCAATTATAGTAATAAATGGAAATATAATTCTTGTATGTTTTATTTTAATGAGAATTTTATAGACATCTTAATATATAAAAACAAACTATTAATTAAATCACCTGCCGACAAAGATGAAGTAAGCAAGATACATAAAAAAATATAATTTATACTTTTAACCTTTGGAGTTTGGCCCCCTTAAAGGAGCTGGCTAGAAAATATTATGGTATTTTTTTGATGTTACTGAAACGTGACAGTTACATGTATCTAGGTTGTTTAACTATTCATACCCTTTCCTTTCATCCAATGTACAGTTCAGGGTCGCTACGACCCGGCATATAGTGTTTGCGAAAAATCTGCTATTTTGCAACGTTTTTTCTAAAATACTTTCTTAGATTTACGCGAATATTTGACATTTTAAATAAAACTATCTTTTTGGAATTTTTCGCGGAGTTATTGTTTCTATAACAACTATATAATGCCTTTGAGAAATTTAACACCTTAATCTCTCCCATGACCATGATTGCTGTAAAGCATTTGAAACGTCGGGATCCAAAAATTAAAATAAATCAACGAAAAAATCAACGAAAAGATAGTTTTATTTAATTTTTTTTTGCAAAGTTTACTCGTCAGTCAATGTAAAATGTTTATATCAATGGTCACACCACAATCATAAATGTGAAAATATATGAACTATATGTGCATGTTTGTTACTCCTTTAGGCTTTAACGAATAGATAGATTTGGAAGACCGGCTACTGTTTGGCACTCAGGGATGTACCCAAGGGAGGGTTAATGGCAAGTAATTATATGTTTGTTTTAAGTTATTCGTATTATTTGTACTATTTGTACCATTTATATCTACCTGTTATTCTCGACAAAGGGTTTTGTGTTTCTTTGTCTCGTTGTTTTATATATGTATGTTCTTATAAAGATAATATATATGCTAGATTTTTTTTTATTTTGTATGCAATACTCTCCTCTAGCTAACATCGTTATATAATTGTAAAAAAATATTCAACTCCAAGAAACTAAAATTTAGTATTTTTTTTATCATATTATATAAATATACGGATACTTTAAACGCCCGCTATTTCGCACGCTTGGCGTGACGTCACAGTATATTATACACAGAAAAATGACGACGCAATTTGTAGCGACAAAATCGCTAATCGCTCTGTTATGATATACTCTGACGTCACATTTGGTCTAACCAATAGCGTGCGTTTCAACTACCTTGAATTTCCTACGTATATTTGCACTTTTTAATAATTATTTTCTTAATCAAAAAGTTTTAAACATTAAAAATATTAATATAGGCTTAATTCAAAAGCAATAAAGATTATAAAAAAAATGTTTCACCTTTACCTATTTAAATCACATATTCCCTATTATGCATCAAATATTTTTTGGTATAACAGATTATAATGTTACACAGTAAAGTGGACAATTTTTAGAAGTACTTTAGACACAACCTTGTTATAATGTCCAAGATGGAAAAATAAACCATTTAAAAAAAAGAATGTTTCGTCAGCTCAATTATTATGTTGACAATATGACGTAAATTACAAAAGTGGCAATACTAAATAGACATAGCCCTCTCTTATATATATTAGGCCTCTTTATATATATTATTTTGTCCGTATTAAATTCTTAACTAAGACTACAGACGTATCGTTAACATTTAATAAAGAACTTGTTCTTTAAGAAAAAGTGGGATGACCCCCGAAAGATGATTATTGATTAAAAAGTCCCATGACCATGATTGCTGTAAAGCATTCGAAACTTCGGGAACCAAAAATCAAAATAAATCCGCGAAAATATCCGAAAAGATGGTTTTATTTAAAAATTAGCAATAACAAAAACATGAAGATTTTGCTAACAAAAAAGAACTGTATTAAAAACTCTATTATAATTTCTTTTTCAAAATGTATATTTTCAGTGCTTTTATCATTATCTTAATATTTTAAACAATAATAACTTTTATTTAGGACATTTCGTTATGAATATGAATAAATCACAGTACAATATTGTTCCAGTTGTCTTTCTCTTTATTGCGAGTATAATAATAGCTAAACACGCTATACTACAATCTAAAATAATATGAATCAATGAATATCAAAAAATCGAATATATTTTTCCATAGTGATGAGAAATTCCTTATCTGCATTTTTTACTAAACTGTAATAAAATTTAACAATATAACCGTTTTAAGCTTCCGGCTGCTGTACCTACTATTAAATGTGATGAGAAGGGTCATCGACCATCATAAAAGTCAAATGCGACACCATACTAGCAAATGATAATCGTATTGACAATATAATTCGCACATGAAAACTTCTGAGATGCGAAAACCAGAATTTAAAACCCGCTTTACTCTCGTTTCCAAAGCGAGCCGCTACCAATGGATAAACTGGTATAAGCTTCTAAATCTAAATTAGATATGTTGAGTTCAATAAACAGAACGTTTTGACTTCTAATCCACACGAGAGTACTAAATATTTAGGTACCTATATACTCGTATAATTATAATAATTAATTATTTATTAAATCCCTACAGAAATTCTTTTCCAATCTCTTCAGTAACAAAGTACAGATCAAAATTTATCAGACTAAGATCCCATCGATATATTTATAATGTTTTTTAATGTGACGCAAATGGTATGAATTTTTAACGCTTAATTTTAATAATCAATAGACACACCCACTCCAGGTGTCAAAATTCAATTCTCATGTAACATATCATGTCGTGACGTGAATACATTTTTGCCACGAAACGAAAGAATTGAATTGAATTGATATATGAAATTGAATAAATTTTAAGCCTGCTTGTAATACCAATGATATTAAGGAAAGACGTAAAACTTATAAAAAAACCATTCATTAGAATATTAATTTACTGTCAGACAAAGGTGTTAAGTTTTTACTTATATATACGTATTAAGTTGAATAAAAACATATAATCATAACCCCTTAATTGTACCTCAAGATGATTCTCGAAACAATGCAGTACTTTATAGCGCTATTATAAACCATAGCTACGAGTATATAATATACCGCCTAATTTAACACCTTATTCTATTTTCTTATTCTCATTGAAGTAATGAGTAAAGCAATAAAGATTTTTTGAGTTAAAAAAGGAGAAGTTAGGTACTCGAATTTCGTAAGTCTTCTAATAATGAAGTTAAAGTCTGTGTTAGGTACATATGTATATAGTTCACTAAAAAGTAATAATAATGAAACAATTTGTTTAGCATATTGTAACATTCAAGTTGAACGAGAGTATGTGTAGGTACTTCTATAGTATTTTTATTTAGGTGAAATACAAAATGATAAATCCAGAATTTGCTATTTTTTAAGCAATGTAGTTAACCAATTTCACAGCCTGCTGTTAGCACTAGCACTACAAAACTAATACAATCAAAAAATCATCCCACGTAAATTGTTATTTTCGTTTGTTTAGTTTTGTTTCGATAAAATACCATGTGTTGCGGAAAACGTTCTTAATTTATGCTTTTGAACTCTTTTCCATAAAAAGTTTGGTAATTGCTTCCCCGGTTAATAGAAAACGTTTAAAATATTTGAGGTTTCGATTTATAGTCATTTTAAATCATATTCTCACTTTCCATTTGTATTAGCAGTGATTAAGTATAACTATTAAGTACAACTATTAAAAACTATTTACTTAATTAACACCATATTTACATAACTGGAGAGTATTTGTTTAGAAAAAATATGCATAGCGTGCACCGACCATATAAACTCCAGAGATATGTAATGTACAGTGATTACTATAAAGTGAGATTTAGATAATATGTAATTCTATATTATGTTTTTATAAGTACGAAAATAAATTTATTATATATTATACATATATGTACGCCGATCATTCGATACAACTGGTTAGAGATCAGGCGCAGGACCGACGGATATACATGTTATCCGTGGCACGAGGGTGAATCACCGCCAATTTCCCAACTCAACTCTTTTTTAACCGAAAGACTCAATAACTAAAACTGTCCCGAAACGGGACTCGAACCCGCACCATATTTACATAACTGGAGAGTATTTGTTTAGAAAAAATATGCATAGCGTGCACCGACCATATAAACTCCAGAGATATGTAATGTACAGTGATTACTATAAAGTGAGATTTAGATAATATGTACATATATGTACGCCGATCATTCGATACAACTGGTTAGAGATCAGGCGCAGGACCGACGGATATACATGTTATCCGTGGCACGAGGGTGAATCACCGCCAATTTCCCAACTCAACTCTTTTTTAACCGAAAGACTCAATAACTAAAACTGTCCCGAAACGGGACTCGAACCCGCAGTCGAGGCAGTCAAAACTATTACTACTACTAGGTACTACTAATAATAAAGATTCATAAAAAAAAAGTTGCGTCAATTTAAAGGATCATTTATGACGAACCCGAGCGAAGCGAGGGTGAGTCGCTAGTATATTAATATTTTTACAGATACTATGTGTATAGACATTTTGAAGTAAGACTGTGAAATTACTTTACTGATTGCGGATTTTATATATATATATATATATATATATATATATATATATATATATATATATATATATATATATATATATATATATATATATATATATATATATATATATATATATTTATATATATATTTTGAATCCAAAGAGTTTATTTTAATAAGGTGAGTTTATAGGGACTCAAAAAATCGTAATATCGTTTAATATCGGGGTAGATCCTAGCGATCATTTATCACACGAGGGCTTGTTTTAATTTAACAATATTTTGTTAAATGAATGTTGAAAACTTTTTAACCCCATTCCGCCCTTTTAAAGTATCCGCTTTTTAAAATTTATTTAATTAAAATAAATAAAATCTTTGATAATAAAACCATAGGATTTCTTTTTATTGTTTGAAATGACAATCATATTATCTAGTATATAAGAATGACATAGTATAACATCCTCAAATATTATATTACACGTCTCTTCTTTAAATATGTTTTGCTTTATCTCCGGCTTCGCACAAAAAATGTCAATATAAGATTTGTCGATAACGAAATTCATATGTACTTGTCAATATAATAAATTAAGTTTGAGTGGCAAATAGTATTAGTAATGGACTATTTGCTATCGTGTGTTAAAAGTATTTACTATCCAAATATTTAGTGATATTTACAAAAATACGTGAAGTAAAATGTAAATTGCCTATAGATTAGTCAATGCCATTGTAGTCTAAAACTTTTTATAAACCAAGATTAGGTGTCTATTTCTTATAAAGTTAGAGTGAATGTCTCTACTCGAGTCGCAAGTTCCCATCCTGCTCAGGGTAACTTTCTGGTCAATATATTACATGCATTATATAGATACTTAGGTACTTTTTAACCTTGATACCCTAAAGGGCGTTGACTGGTATAACTTTTACTAATTTATAATTATTTCTTTATAACTTAACGCAAAAGGGACATGTTCATAGCAAACTTCAATGAAATATCTACGTAACTAACTATAACCAATAAACCAACAGCTGTAAGTTACAAAACCTATTCGCATTTATAATATAAATAACGATAAGTTTGACGTAACGATCCTAATGATACTATGATCCTATGATCCTAATGGTACGATGATAATGATATCGGCGGTTCCTTTCTCATAAAACTTATTTATTTATATGAAATACTAACGACTTACTCGTCTATCTGCATACTCATTTTAACCCTTCCAGCCATAATACTTTCTTAGATTTACGCGAATATTTGACATTTTAAATTAAACTATCTTTTCGGATTTTTTCGCGAATTTAGTTTAATTTTTGGTTCCCGACGTTTCGACGACTATATAATGCCTTTGCAACATCTAACACTTTAGTCTCTCCCGCGACCAAGATTCCTGTAAAGCATTCAAAACGTCGGGAACCAAAAATCAAAATAAATTCGCGAAGAAAACATAGACACAAACTTTAGTAATTATAGTAACAGTCCGATTTTACACTAAAAAAGTATAATTTATATTCAAACTTTTTTTTATTCAAACTGATTGAAGTCAATGAACCTTATAAGAATGATTTTTGACTGACCTTTTTATAATGTGAATATTACGCCATATCTTGGCCAATTTTATTGTTAATGGATTTTCACGATTCTTCTTTCTTTAATGGTAATGAACAAATTATACCTAAAGAATATAACTACTTATAATTTTGGTGTTATTACTTTTTAAGGCAGTGGTAGCCCAGTGCTAACGCGTTCGCTTGAAAACCGTGTGAAACGGGTTCAAATCCCGGGTTTCGTAATGATTTCTCATATTATTATAATCACTTGTCTTATGGTGAAGGAAAACATTATGTCGAAACCTGCATTTCTGAGAGAACCTAACAAGTTTTCGAAAGACATAATATTCAGTCCGCCAACCCGCGTTTGGCCAGCCTGATGGAGTATGGACTGATCCCCTTGTACCTACTGAAGAACCCGTGCCCAGCAGTGGGAAGTCATAAAGAGCTGAATTGTAAAATTGTTGTACTTTTTTAGTGTCAGGGACTGTGGATAAGTCGTACTATAATATGTGTATTCATCCCTCAGAATACAGAAAAACCCTGTATTCTGAGATTCACTCATATAGTATGACTTATCCACAGTCTGCATATTATAAAGCCAAAAAAGCGCTAAAGCGAAAATGCATTATTTTATCTCTTAACTTCTTGCTAATTTACATATGTATTATGTAAATTCATTCTTCAATTATAGAAGTAACTTTACAAAGAATTTTTAATAATTTCCAAGAATTTAAAAACTTATTAAAATAGGTATTATAATAATATAATATAATTAATGTAAACTTACTTGATTTAAATAAATAATGATATATCTCATAATACGCATTATTAAAAGATATTCTACTGGAATATTACAAGCAATCATAATTAAAACTTTATTATATAATCAAATATTAATAATATTGTAATTTCAATGTTTTTTCTTGTTTGAGCAAAAATCTGTTAAGTGACAAAATATCAATCTATTTATTAAGTATTTTTAACCGACTTCAAAAAGGAGCAGGTTCAATTCGTTTTTCTATTGATAGAGTTGAAGTCAATGCTTTTAGTCTAGATTTCTCAGATCGCGGCGAGTGTAGGTACTATTTTGGCTTGGCACCGACTTCAAACCTATCAATAGGTAGCACATAAAAATAATAGTATTTCATTATTATTAAAGGTAAAGAGGTGTATTAACACATCCAGGTAAATTTCTAAGAAATCTATTGTTAACTGTAACGCCGACGTGTCCGCGGTCGTGGAGGGGTTAAATTAAATCTTTATTAAGTTATTTTATACTTTTTGGTTTTTGAAGTCGGTTTTTTTTAAACGTAGTTTATTTTTGTAATAAATTATCATTCATGCAGTACAATAATTTTTTTGCATTGCGATTGTAGTATGCATTTTTACCCAAAGAATAAATATGTACATGCGTCTATGCGTTAGACTAAAGTTAATGTGTAATATAACTCTATTGTTAATGTCGTAAATAATCTGCTATTCACAACAAAGACCTAATTGATATTAAAATACGTATATGCTACACAGCGTCAATATGTAACAGCTTTGTTGATGTTATATACATATGCGAAATTACGTTTATTGGTATGGTTATTTTTCCTCTTTTAACGCAGTAATTAAAATAGTTTTTTTTCTCTTTAATGGCTACAAAACGTGCCAGTTGAGCATAGATTAGAAGTGGTTTAAATTGATTGTGTGTTTGGCAGGTTATTTTGTGTGTACATACATAAACGTTCCTATTCATATTATTTTATTAGCATTGCCCGCGGCTCCGCACGCGTTCAGATGACCAAAAACCAAATTCTTAGGTTTTACATATTAGTATACTCTTACAATGCAGTTTTTGTATTTTTTCTCAGAAATGATATATTTTCTCGCGGTAAAAAGTATCCTATACTCGTAAGTTGACCCGGCTAACCTGTTATCATTATACCAAATTTCATCAAAATCCCTCTAGTGGTTTTTCTGTGATGCGGTAACAGACAGTCAGTCAGACAAAAATTCTAAAAAAACTATAGATTCGACCTCTGTATCGATAATAATGTCTATTTCAATAAGATTTTCCAAAAAATATATAATGTACAGATTCGACTTAGGATGTTATTATATGTATAGATAACTAACTGTAGGTGCATAGAAATTACCTAAAGGCAGGTAAATTAGTATTAGTATACACTAAGTATTTTATTTATATTTGGCAGATCAACTATAAAATATGACAAGTACGTATAAAAAAAGTAATATTATTTTTTACTCTGCAGTTGTATATTTTTTTATGAAGTTTGCATTTTGGGAAGTCTATTTTTTCAATTAATTTTATTCATGCGTAGTTAGTTTAAAAGGGTACCGTTTGGATATAAATATATTTTTCAGTACAAGTTACTAAAATACGTGCAAAATGTAGGTTGTATCGAATTATAAAGCGAGGCCCCGGTTGTTTTATTAACATATTTAAGTTATATTTTACAGCGCACGTTTGTTTTATATATCTGACTAGAATATATTAAGTGATATTGGATAGGAGTTACCTCGATCGGAAGGCGTCTAAGTATAAGAAACGAGTGCGGGAATAATTTAACCAAGGCTTGTACAAATTGAAGCTTCTTAATTAAAGGCAAACCTCACTTGTGTGTCGTACGCAGAATTAATGGCACTAGATTAGTTTCCTCATAGCAATTTCTATTAAAAATAGTTTTTTTTTATATAGGTATAGACTAGGAAATGATTTATCCTGTTACTCTCATGCTTCAGTGGGACCACAACTCGATGCAACCGGTGAGATTTAAGGCGCAGGATCGACGGATTTACGTGCCCTTGAAAGCACGAAGGTGAAACACCGCCAACTTCCCAACTCCGGGCTCTTAATGAGGCCTACTAAACAGAAAGACTCAATACCTTAACTTGGCCCGACCTGGTACTCGACCTGGTCCTGGTACCCAGGACCTTTGGATGTGCAGCCATATATACTAACTACTACACCACCGAGGCAGTTTATTAGCAATGTCTAGTTGTTCTCAAGTACGTAAGGATGCGCTTATCAACGAACAGGAATTAATTTTTATTATTTTTATTTTTCATACGAAATCACGTGAAGTCTTCATTTTCATCTTCTGCTTTTCCTTGTACTTATCGCACACAATTAGGGCTCGGCACAGGCATAGTACCTTTCTTACCTCATATTCTTTCATTCCTAATCTTGAATGACGTGTAATAATATATGTAGATATTAACTTGTTTCTCACAAACGTTATTTTCTATTTTATAATTATGATAGATCTGATCATATCTAGCTCTAATAAATAGTTATTTTGTGGTCATAGTATAATACCATGACATATGTTTGAAAAACATCTAAAATATTATAAAATGCTTGGTACGAGTAAAAATATATATTTAACATAGCTATGGTTGTTCATTACTCTGTGTATGTTATGAAAAATTTTAATTATAGCCAATATCTTTATTGCTCTCTTTCTTTTATATTTTATAACATTCTTTTCATCTATTGATATAAAATATAAAATAAAAGAGAAACTTGATATTACACAAATTGGTACAAATCGTATAAAATCAATTACATTAATTAATTACTTGTTCTAGGAATTTTACGAAAATTATTTTGTTGAAAATTATTTCTAAGAAACATATTAGGAAAAGTAACTTACAGAGTGTGTGTAGGCAATAAATACTGCCGGAAGCAGTAAAACTGTTGATTGTCTCATCTCGTCTGAAAAAATAATATGTATTTTTAATATTACGTACAATATATTTATTTTTATCATTAATAAAATACAAGAGAGCGATATTTGTATTGTATTATAAATATACAAGTACTAGCAATAGCCATAATAGGTACGTGCGCATATAAGATGAAGTACTAAGTTTCAATATTCTAATATAAGTATCATATTTTAATTTCAGACCATCTCAATAAGGTAAGTTTCCCCAATAAGGTCCAGTTCTCGTGCGAAACAATAATAATAATCTTCTCAAAACACTAGTTTTGCACAATGTTCTCATTTCAGAATTCAGATAAGTACAATTTACATCTTCAATACGTTTTATAAATGAAAACACTTCCCAAAATCGATTTATAAGTATTTGTAAAATCGTGGTGCTTATTAGGGAAACTTACCTTATGTTAAATACAGTATGACATGTTGTTATTTTTTGTATAAAAAATTAAATGGCAACCTCGGTTCTGTCTTACAAAAAAGTTGTATTGAATTATTACAAAGAACTTGAAACATAAGATAACTATAGTTTCCCTATAACCTTTGAACGGTATAAAAATCTAACAAAATGGTTGGTGTCGCATTACCAACATTTACATTTTGTTCCATATTTATATATGCACATGAAAGCTATAAGTCCTAAAATGCGTATAAAGCTGTGTATGAATGCTTTATAGCTAAAAGACAAGAATCGCTGGCATGGGATGGAATGTACGCAAATAGCAAGTAAAGGGTCAGAAATCAAATTGCTTGATGAGAAAATGTGTGGTCTATTAGAACGATAGATATTTAACTATAAACTAGTTCATGTCATCGACGTCGCGAGGGCGTGTCATTTTCATTTAGACCCCTAGTCATTTAATAGACAGATTTACAAAGAAAATTCCATCGAAACTAATTTCAGTAACAATCAGGTGGTCGATTAGAAAGTAATCTATATATCTGTTGGATTTCAACAATATTATCCAACAAAAACTTAATATTTGTGTTATATTTATATTTTTCTGCCTCGTTGGACTAATAGCTTGTACAACTGCAGATTCGGATGTCCCAAGGTGCCGCAGTATTTCATCCTCGTGCCTTGGAAAGCACGTAACGACTTTGGAAACACCGGTGCAAACTTGTGTTGTGCTCTATATCCCCTGCGCAATTCTAGGCAAGTCTTATTGAGATTGGCCACCGTAACCAAAACTTATCGGAAGGACATTTTTTTTAGTAATCTACATCGTTTTTAATAAACTTCAAACTATTACGTTATACATATATTAATTGAATTACATTTAGCAAGTTCCGTCATAAAATAAGCCAAAAAAACCTAGTAGAGCGTTTGTTTTTATTTTTCCTCACTGTATCAAGTTATTTGATCCTCCATAGCGTATCTTATGCGTAGATTATAGCAATGATGTCGACATTTATAAGTAACTTACTTTCACTTGATCTTACATCATATAGAGGTTATTCATTGTAACTATAAATATTGATACAAAAATATAATATGCTGCTACATTTGAATTCGTTTATTTGTTTTATTGCTTAGTACTTATGTGGCTTACTTCGCCAATGTCAGTAAAATAGAGAATATAAAAATTGATTGCATATATAAAGAAATAACTTCCATAATCAACTAATTCGATAGATTTTTATACGAGTAATAGATATCGAATAATGACGGTTAAACTCTCATCTCATTAGCTTTTTATGTGTTATAAACTACAAAATAGTACAAAATTAGGTCAGGTGGTCATATTTTTTAGGGGTTTGAACTGTATGTGTACAAAGAGTCTAAGCTTTATACATCTGCTCACCGGATTTGAATAAAATGTAAGAAAAATACTCTTAATAAAAAAATATATTTATAGAATTCATCCGGCCGTTATCACTTGATGTTCTAAAAACTGTTATATTTGCAGTCTACTTTCCCAGCCATATTTTATTTTTTCAAAAAAATATTATGTTAGGTACTTGGCCACGTGAGTTTTTTCATAACGTATACATATATATTTTTTCATAACGTATACATATGAATCACAAATATATACAACATTTGGGTATTCATGGACAAATTATAATTTAAATATAATTGCATACATTTGTTGCGTATCCGTTATTTCGTATGCATTGCGTTGTTCGTCTTTACATTTACGCAACCCCGGTAATAGTTAAGTACTAAAACGACGTTTTATGTTAAATTGTATCCGCCATATTTGCAATCGATTGAGTCAGTCATTTGAAATTGTATTGGTCAGTCATTTATTATCATTAAAATAAATAACATCGATTTACACGTCGATCTACACACTTAACGAAGACAATTACATAAATTATAAGCTATTACCATCCATACTAATATTATAAATGTGAAAGTGTGTTTCTTTGTTTGTCCTTTTTTCACGTCAAAAAAGAGTGACGGATTGGCGTGATTTTTTGTGTGTGATACTTGGAGCGCTGATGAGTGACATAAGCTACTTTTTACAGCGGGAGATTATCTAATTCCCACGATAAAACACGTTATTGTATACAAAAAAATATTTATAATAAGAATTACTCGAAACTTAGTATTAATGCTCTTCAATAAAATTAAATAAATACTTATTTTAGCATTTTTCGAAATTCATCCTATAAGGGGGTAAAACAGGGAGTTAAAGTTTGCATGAAACTATCCTTTTAGACATTTTTTTGTAGTTTTAGCGCAAGCGAAGCTGCGGGTTCTGCTTGTTATATTATAATTTAAATGAAGTCTCCAAAATAACTGATGTCTATACATAATATATGCATTAAATTAAATACACATTATCTGTTGTTTGTGTATTTTGATAACTAGCAAAATAGCAAAAACAAACTTTTTTAATGATACAAGGCAAAATTGAAAAAGAGTAAGATGCCCAGTGGAACATCTCAGTCTAATAATAACTATACAGACAAACCTCAAATTTGTAAGACATAAAAAGCTAAATATATAACGGTTGTGAAAGAAAACGGAATGGCTCGAAGGTATAATATGCGGTCTCTTATAAAACAGCGATCATGTTTGTTGCGGTGGTTACGACATGTTCTACCAGAGAGTCTTTAGGTTAGAGTAAGCGTAAAAATAAAAAAACCTCTACAACTTATTTAGTGAAGCAATGACATATTTATACATAGTTGATAAACTTTTATTATATACTAGCGAATCATCCTCGCTTCGGTCGGGTTCGTCCCTAGGTGCGTTTTAACGGTTAGTATGGATATATATTATATTGTAAAAGCAAATCTATCCCACGGGTACCGTACATTTTTCCGGGATAAAAAGTAGCCTATTTGTTATTTTGATGTATGGACTATATTATTGAAAGGTTTCATTAAAATCCAACCAGTAGTTTTTGTGTATTAAGTTGTATAAGTTACTATAGTTTTTTAACTACCCCTTGGGAACTCTTGATTTTCCGGGATGAAAAGTATCTAAAATGTTGACCGGGGATATAAGGTATCACCATGCAAAATTTTATTTGAATCAGTCTAACAGTTTCGGAGATTAACCCGTACAAATAGACAAATAGACAAACAGATAGAGAAACAAAAAAAATGAAAAAAATCTGGATTTGTTCTCTGTTACTTCTCTTCTTACATCCCAGGGACTCGGTTTTTAGCATTTTTTTCTAAGTACAGACTTTCGACCTCTACAGTTTTATCTCATATGATAATATATATATATATATACACATATGATTATATATGTATTTGAATTTGTATTCCTTATAAAGTAAATTATAATTATATTAAGATAGTAGTATATTATGAGTTTTTACAAAAACAAAATGCAATTTAAGTTATTTTATTAATAGAAGAAGTTATTTCAACATAATATTCATATCAACTTTATATTTTCATCATCATTTTTTTCTATACTTTAATAATTCTCATACCATAATAATTAGCAACTTTACCTAAGGCTAGACAATATATAAAATATTTTACATTTTTATTACATAGATCAATACAACGTTGATTAAAAGAGCAACAATCAAGAACTAAACCACAATACCAATACATGAATTCAAATATTTTCATTTAAAAAATATTGCATGATTATAAATTTTTCCTATAAAATTCTTATTGTCTTGTATTTATCTGTTGTCTATTGTAAAGTAGCTGCGACTCCTGACTAGAATTTGAAATTAATCTATTGTTTTGTTTGATAGCGTTACAATGATTTAACACAATGGCTTCAATTTTCCATAATTACACAGACCAAAGAATATTTCGACACTGCAATGGCCTATATCTATACAAAAGTTGTATATACATTGAAATATGAGAAAATTGCTTAAATTATTTAAGAAAAAAATAATAATAGTCTCTATATTGAATATATCGATAACTTAAAATGCAAAAATCTTTATACAAATAATAATACTAATCAAAAAATAAATAAGGATTCAACAAACCTGATAAAATAGGCACTATTAATATTTTAACACATTTATTGTATAAAATAAAGATATGAAATCAAAAGAGCCGATTCGTTAAAAAAATCTCGCTTCTTCGCACCGCCGCGTGCGCAAACTAAGGCTTTGAGATACAAACTACATTCATAGACCATGCCATTCACTTAGTAATATGACCAACCAAACAGTAACCGGTTAAACATGCTGTAATTACTGTTAAAATTATTTCTTTTAGGAGATTTTTACTTCTGAAATATTCTAACATACTTTTTTAATATAATAATTATGAATTCTAACATAAGTTTTCTTCAATCAACAAAATCTACTCTACAAGTGCCTTGCCAGTTTTATTATAAACTAGCATTGCCCGTGGCTCCGCCCGCGTTCAGATGACCAAAAACCAAATTCTTAGGTTTTACATATAAGTATACTCTTACTATGCAGTTTTTGCATTTTTTCTCTGAAATGAGATATCTATTTTCCCGCGGTAAAATGTATCCTATATGTTGACCCGGATAACCAGCTATCACCATACCAAATTTCATCAAAATCCCTCCAGTGGTTTTTCTGTGATGCGGTAACAGATTCGGCCTCTGTATCGATAATAATGTTTATTTCAATAAGATTTTCCAAAAAATATTTAATGTTTAATTCGGCTTAGTTACAATTTTATTATAATATATATATATATATATATATATATATATATATATATATATATATATATATATATATATATATATATATATATATATATATATATATAGATGAAAGATGCGACATATTTATCATGTCACCCACCTTTCACGTAAAAGCAATTGAGTTGTATGATTTTTTACTATATAGATAGATTGTGTGCCGGAAAGTCACATAGGCTAACTTTTGCAGTTATATATAATTTTTACTTTAAGTTGTTCTTATCAATACTAATATTATAAAGAGGTTAAGTTGGTGAGTTTGTGACGTTGTAGGGGGTAATCTCTGGATCTACTGAACCGATTTAGATGAAATTTGGTAAGAAGATAGTTTGAGACCCCGGGACCATAGAATACTTTTTATCCGGGAAATCATCCCTTAAGGAGGTGAAAATGGGGATGAAAGTTTGTAATGGGAATCAAGCTAGGGTCGAAGCCAAGCGAAGCGAGGATAAGTCGCTAGTGGGATATAATAATAAATTAAGATACGGTCATATCTTTTTGTGCACAGTATCAGTAATGTGTCCATACCTTACTATTAAAAAAGTACAAATAAATGTAGGACAGTCTTAGATGTTGACTTATTACAATAAAAGCGTGATATTTGGTACTGTTATTATCACTCACTACAATTTATGGGTGCAAGAGTAAAACTTAGGTACCTAGTAAAAAGTTATTATCACAGCACAGGAAGAGATCGATACAGAGGCCGAATCTAGTTTTCAGAATTTATGTCTGTCTGTCTGGCCGTCTGTCTGTTTGGTCTGTGACCGCATCATGAGAAAACCACTGGACAGATTTTGATAGTTTGGTACGAAGATAGCGGGTTATCTAGGTCAATATATAAGATAATTTTTACTGCGGTAAAATACCTATATCATCTCTGAGAAATCTATGCTAACCTTTAAAACGTATCTAGGGACGGACTCGAGCGAAGCGAGGGTGAGTCGCTAGTTTAACACATAACCAACGCAATAGGAGACAACGATAGTTTTATTACGAGTATTACCATTACAATACGTTACTAAATTTTATAGCTCCATATATAATAATTACTTAAGTAAATATTTTGAATTTTATTAAATTATCTAATTACAATTTAAATTTAAATTTTTTTATACTTAGTCAACAAGAAAATTAATTGGACTTGCGTCAACATGTTATCTGCCAAATAAATCTAATCTATTCTGCTGAAATTATTCTTCATTCATGATCGTAAAAAACCTTTTACGAATTAATAATAAAATATTATTCTACTAAGACTTCCAACGTTGTAGGAATATTTTCGCACAAACTAACAAGACGAGAAGTAAAATAAGACTTAAGATTTATCCTACTTATATTATTTTGTACAATACCTAAAAAAAATTATATTTTTTATACATAATCCAATTAGCTATTCATAGTTCTAACAATCCATCCAATTTTCTAATCCATCCATCCAATTTCTAATAATCTATAATAATTAAATAAAATTAAACAAAATAAAGAATACACTAATATTTTTAATTTCTTTTTTAATGAAACTATTTCACATTAATTGACTCAAATTTCAATTGTCTTTACAATATGATCAATTCATAGACGTAAGACGTAAGTGTAAAAAATAAATGTTAATATGCAACAAATGTCAAATTAACTCTCAAGCAAATATTGTCCTTCATATCATAAAATATTCCACAAACGTCGAGCAAAACAGCAATAGGCAATTTTTCTTGTAATTACGCTATTTTGATTTTAAACGGAGCTTAATAAAGTTTATTATTCTTTAAATATAATGATACCTAATTGTGCATTTTGTACATGAGTACGAACGTGTTTATAAAATCCACTTATATGAACTGGTTTTAAGGATTTTATTCACTTGAATGCTTCCTATATTATAATAGTGAGACTACTTGTCGATGTAACATTTTAGTTAAAGAGTGGAGATTTTACAATAAAGTAAAAAGCTTAATACACACATATTAGTTTTTACATTTTTCATTCAATATTTCGAACATTTCAATTATTTATTCATATGTAAGTGGGTTTAAAATATGAGAAACGTAAGAAGAGTTTAAATTTAATTATGCACAGTAGAAACAGCGCAAATAGCTCGTTGTATAATAAAACAGTCAAATACAACTAGAGTAACAAAGGGGTAGTTTTGGTTATATCCTGCTCGGTTTAACCGTAGCCTCGTGAAGTTAAGCGGACACGGTACACAATACGACGAAGTTTCTAAATAAAGCTGACTATTACATGCTAATGGTCGAAGCCTAGTGACAAACTTTGTCGGAACAGATCAGCTAACCATAGCTAAACTCCGATTTCAGACTTTAGAGTTAGGGACGATAATTCAGATTACATTTATATAATTTCGTACATTAAAAGCAACTGTTTAAGCTTTAGGCTTCGGATTTTAAGGAGTATCGCTGTATATATTTTTTTATATTTACAATTATGAAAATCGGTAAAAAATTTAATGGTAATTGGTTTACAACATCAACTCACAAAATCTATAATTTGATTGGTCACCTTCTTGTTTAATATCGGTTAACAAGTAAACTTTATCATTATCGGTAATAAACTTTTATTTTTCCGTTAAAAATATTTACTATAGAACATTTAATATAATATGTAGTAAAAAATATAACATTTATAAAAAATGTATGTAACACAACTCTCTGGTTTTCCCCAGAAATGCGGTTGTAGAGGCCAACAACTTGAGTCATATATGAAAATAAAATTGCAAATAATTTCAAGAATATAACTAAATGTGGAATGATCTTCCTCCTTAGGTTTTCCCTGAGCGCTATAATATGGGGGTCTTCAAGAGCCGTGTTTTCAGGTCCCTTAAAGGCCGGCAACGCATTCGCAACTCCTCGTGTGTTGCAGATGTCTATGAGCAGCGGTAGCCACTTACCATCATGTGGATCGTTTGCTCGTTTGCCTCTTTTTTCTATAAAAAATAATAAATAAATAGTAAATTGCTTAAAATGCAAATATCATGAACTTTTAAACGACGGAACTTTAATAGTTATGAAATTAACAATATTCGCTTGTTAATTTTACATTTCATAATACAATAGTCAAACTTTTTATTTAAACCATTTATTTAGTTGACAGCTGGGACACGACTTTAAAAAATATTAGCATTTAAAGAATAAAGAAAACCGAAAAATCGTTTTCACAATTCCGCAATATTTTTGAAAGACTTATCCAACAACATCAACATCCCACACTATGGGGTATACGAGAAAAAATAACATCATACCTTACATGTAAAGGAGGTCCCATATTTTTTTTTTTAATTTTATTATACCACTTTGTCGGCGTGACTAATATTTATATCCATGCCAAATTACAGCTTTCTAGTACTAATAGTCGCAAATACAAAGGATCCTTGTTGACTACGGAACCCTAAAAAGGGTAGTAAAACAAAATATAGTGCCACTTTATTCAATTAAAATCCATCCATTCAATAATATACATTGCAAGATGAATTCATACTAATATCACAAATACTTTTTTTTTTGGCTTTTTGGTCATTTTCTTGGATGGTCATTAATTATTTCGCGCAGCAACGGAGTATGATCGGTGGTAAGATATAAAGGATAACTACAAGTACTCGTATATTCAATATTGGAAAAAATACTAATAACGGTGCGGAACTACTACTTGTATAATATAAAATATTGAGAAACATTTTCATTTCACATAAGCACGTAATTCCCAACAAATATCTTTAGGTTGTTTTGTGAGCATAAATCTTAACATGACGTACGATCCCTGTTAAAGCCTTGAAACATATTTCCAAACGAGTGCAACCCCTTTGATATACTTTTTAGTTGATTAAACAAAGATACACGCCAAAGAGCGAACCTTCAGGCCGATGATTATATTTATTTATATTCCATCTTACTTTTTAAAAGCTTTTATTTAGCTTGTGATGTTTGTCAGTGTAATGGGTCAAATCTTGCAAGCTGTATTAGAACCACTTCCTCTTATCCAAAAGAAAAATAAGTGAAATTTTACGTGATGGTTCAATTCTGATGAGAATAACTTTTTAGGATAATTATGACCTGGTTCTCCGTCTAGGATGGGCTCCAAACAAAGCAACTTCTACCATGACTTAATGCTGCGTCCAGGATTAGCCTCAAATGCGGGATCTTCTCAGCGATCAACAGTATAGACACGAAATTTTGTACACATATTTTTTAATTATAATAATCCGTTCTATGAAAAAGAATTTGTTAAACTACTTTCAATAAACAGCTTTGAATTTTGAATTTGAATTTAGACCTCGGAGGACTTGAAGACCAAATATTTTAAAAAATTAAAGAAGTTCAAGTCGAAATTCACTAAACTTCATGTATAAATTAAATTATAAAAGTAAAACATTCCATGATGGGAGTTGAACAAGTCGAAGGAAAATAGTGTTATGCAGTCAGAGACATAAATATGTTTTATATTGTGTAACTACTATTATATATTTTTTTTATTCTTAAACTTAACTTATCTTCAGTCCTAAACTAGTAAAAGTAAAAAGAATCAAATCATTCATTATTATTTACAATTGTTTCTATTTTAAATATATTTTTTTCAAAAAAAAAATTATAATAATTTGACCTTCCAAAATTCCATGGGTATATCAAAGAATCCCTTAATTATGAACTATTATCCAACATTAATAAAGCGAGGGAGAAAAAAATGCATTGTTTCACTATTTGTATAGTTAAAAAGTAGTTTTATATCAACTCATATAAGTTCTTCTAAAATCTTTTACGTTTTTACGTTTTTGAAACAGCTACAAAATATAAGGTAAGGTAAACAGAGAAAAACATTAGTAAAATATTTGCTAACAAAATAAACACCTGTTCTTTAGACGCAAACAGTGAATAGTTCAGAGTATGTACAGAACTAAGAATTCTAAGGTACTAACTAGAGCAAACTTACAAATTCTTTACTAGGCTAACAAAACGCGGATAAAAGCTAATCTTAAAATAAATATTATAGCAATTTCACTATATTATAATAGCGACTGCAAAATCGGGAAGTTAAATGCGAATTAATTTAGCTTCTACAGCGCAGTTAGTGTAGCTATTTGAAATTCAATTCGTCTTCTCGATTAAGCTCTAGAGTTGGAAACTAATTTTAACCTAGTTAGTGATAATTTAGTGTTTAACCAAAAATAATTCTATATAAACTGCTCATACGATACTAAATACAATGTGTTTATTTACTATTTATATAACTTTTCTTAAATAAATATACATGCTATATATAGAAGTTTAATTTAGCTATTAACTGCGTAGGTGGTAAAGTGGCTATCATGTACGACTGCACATCTGGAGGTCCTGGGTTCGAATCCTGGGTCGGGCCAAATTTAGTTATCGATTCGTCTAGACCCTAGACTCTATGGTCTAGAGCCGCAGGCAATACCTAGTTGTGAAACAAATAAGAACATACATATTATAGTATACACGTATGAGCAGAAAGTATAATAACAATATTTAATTTCTATCCTAAATCCACTTACTAACTTTAAAAGAATTTTATCTACAATCTCTAGCTCGTTAATACTTTTAATAATGTAGAAAATGAAGTATAAGTTTGTTAAAAGTATTTTTCTAAATTATTGAATATTTTTTATAATATCTGGAACATTATGTATATATATATTTTTAATTTCTGGAACATTTTAAAAATCAACTAAATCAAATCAAATAGTCTTTATTGCACACCATTACTTTACGTTACATAGTTGAAACAGTTAAAGAGGAATAGTACAACAGGCGGCCTTATCACTAGAGAGCGATCTATTCTAGGCAACCTTTGGGTAGAGAGAAAGAAAGAGAGAAGGAAGGGGTGCAAAAAATGTTAAGGTGATGTACAAATGAATACATACATAGACAAACAAATATATATATATATATATATATATATATATATATATATATATATATATATATATATATATATGTATGTATGTATGTATATACCTAGATACATAAATACATATGTACACACATACATACATAAATATACAATATGAATATATAAAATATGACACCATTTAGCACTTTATAGTTTAAGATAGTATGTTTTAGTTAATTTTTAACTATGTATTTTTTTTTTCATCAAATTAGTTATTTATTAAAGTAATGACAACTTGCTTTTAAAACACTACTGTCAAGTTCCACTTTTATGAAGAGCGCTACTTTTAAGTTTATTTTTAAAAATCTTTTCTTACAATAGTATGAGACCTGGCAGTCAAATTTTACCTTTTAACAATTTTATATAACTACCTCGCTTGTATAGCCGCTACATTATAGGACTACGAATAATAGTGTTGGATGAGACCAAAAGATTTATTGAGCTTCGGAAGTTGACGTCTCACGGTATTACACCCCCGAGCAGAAGAACGCGTGAAGTCTCCGGTCAAGGCGTTTCCTTTTCAAAATAATAAAAGTGTCGTATATATTTTAGAAAGCGGATGTCATATTTCAGTGCTGTATGAAAGAAATCTGACTTTGAGTAATTATGTTACACTGACAACGGCAAAAAACCTTAGGTTTGATATGAGCGCAAAAAAAATGTAACTTTTTTTCTTACCCTTGAAAATCTTCTTCTGATCTTTGGATCTTTAAAATAGATTCAAAATGTGTCTTAAAATGGATAATTTATTTGTTTTATCTTAAACTTTATATAATTCGTTACTTAAGAATTCAAGAAATTCTTACTAACTTACAGTAAAAAAATTTTACTTACCACTCCGAAGACACCAAAAAAACGGACTCACTTCCTCCACGATTTTTGCTGATTGGAGATATTTAAAAAAGGCCATTTTATTTGTATGCCTAAATGTGACCTAGAATTATTTAAAAGTATTGAAAATTTGGTTTTGGCAAACTTCTGACAAAAAAGTTTCAAATTTCATTTTTTTTTTCGTTACCAAATAAATAGAACTATTCAAAGAAATTTGGATGATTCTAGGTCACCCCGTACATCTACATGTGCTGAGTCTATCCTATAAATTTCAAGTAATTCAAAGATGCATGCACAATGTGGAATTGCACGTGATATTATGTACCTATGTACATATAATATTATTTTGCCTTTATCTACTGTCCTGTTAAAGAAATTATATATTTTTTACAATTTTTGCGATATCCATTGGATAGGATACGAATATTGAGTATCTGCCACGGCGGATTATAGGTATTGGGTTGTATTATGACTTATGAACATAAGTTATCAGACCTCCAATATAGGATGCCAATCCTAAGAGGGGTCGTCAATTTGCTGCAATAATTTACATATATAATGAGCTAGCAAACTGCTTCTAGCTTCGCTTCTGACATTTTTACTATCCTTAGCTCGTTACTCTTGCGGGGACCTTTTCCTTTACCCGGGATTCCCATTAGCATATTATGTCAACCGACGGAACCGATTAAGACGTATTTTTCAAAATAAATAGAATATTTTTCCCGCATGAATCTTCTATCCATTAGTCCAATTAAAATAGTTTTTTTTTTAAGATAAAAAAAAACAGATAAAACATTTTTACGATTGAAGTGTCACCGATCATTCTAAAATCTGAATAAGCTCTATATGAGGTAGGCAGTATACTAAAATTCCAGATCAAGATAAATGTTTCTCGTACACTGTAACTTTTTCTTCTCTAAGAATAGATACAATTAAAGGAATATGTAAAAACATAACTAGTTCAGTAAACAGACGTAGATGTTTATTTACGAGTACATAAACTCGTAGCATACTCGACTTAATAAAAAGTAGTTTTTAAGATCAAAAAACAAGTAGAAATGGATTACTCTGTGTTTTATACATCTATTTGATGATTAACATATATACATATATTTAAATATTAGAAATATATAAAAAAAAGAAAGAAGAGAACATGAATGAGACCATTATCTTAACTTTTGTCAGAACACATCTGTATGGTATATAGAACATTTTTCCTCAACCATTTCCTAGTCCTACGCTCAGGTGTCATAGACAGTACTTTTAGTCTAATACCTTTTTGACTCAAATCATAGTATTTATGCACCATCAAGAATCCTTATACCGAAAAGGTCTGATCCTTTACTATCTTTACCGTTGTAAATTCAGATGTTCACTTCGACCTTCCCTATGTAATCTATTCTAAGGGACACTCATCTAAATGTCAAATGTTGCCTACTCACGTCGAGAATTCAAGGGCCGTGTGTCTTCATTTGGGGCTCACATATATGAGAAAACAGAAGATATTTTGGGACTATGGTATTCAAATAATGTGACCTGTTGTGATTTTTTGACAGACAGACAAAAATTTTAAAAGTCGTGTTTTTCTTATAAATATCGTTAACCGTATATAATTTCATATGCATTTAGTAAAAAACTTTTATTTCGACATTACAAACAGACACTTAAATTTTATTTATCTGTATAAGATAACTTTTAAATATAGAATTTTAATACAAACTTTTGATTTCATTTCTAATAGTGTAGTATTTTTCCTAGGAGATTGTACCAATTGAAGTTGAAACGAAACAGTGGTTTTTCATTCAATAATCAACAAAGTAATGTAAAATATTTATCATAATAATATATTTAGATTATGGGTTAATTCTAAAGAATAGATCCAATGTTCAGGTGCACTCTGCATACAGTACGTTTATGATGCTAACTGGTTATTGTTTCATTAGAAATAACACAGGTTTTTGTTCAAAATTTCTCAGTAACAGCTTGGAGATGTGGACTTTGTAGTGAAAATGATCTCTCATCAGTCGTGTTAAATTATCGTCGCTCTGGAGCTTGAGTGAAATGGGAATATTTTATGCTGTATAAAATTACTTTAAAATTATCCATTTAAAAATGCATTGTATTAATTTGGGCACGGTGAAAAATACTCAAAGCCAAGTTTCATTCAACAACTTTCTTTTGCTATTTCCTTCAATTCCACCGCTACTTATGTTGTTGATATAGTACTACCTACGAGTATTATGGTTATGAATTTAGTAAGTGTAAATCATGATTACACGTTTTTAAGAAATGATTATTACATAATTATATACGATACGGTTACAATTCGAGGGAATAACTTAAAACATACTATTTATTTATTTTATATATTATTATTTTCTTCAAATTCAAATATTCTTTATTGCTCACCAAAAATTTATATTGTAAGTGAGCAATCTCTTCCAGGCAACCTTTGGGTAGAGATGAAGAAAAAGATCGGGAAGGGGTGCAAAAAAAAGTGACTATAGAAGTAAGAAGAGTGTGGAGGAATTTTTAATGTTAGGTTTTGGTTAGAATGAAAAGTAAATTGGTGTGAATCACTTAAAAATTGAAACCTATTTTTAAAATGTTGGAGTATTCTAGGATTAGATAAAATATTGTATAAAAGACAGGAATACTCTCCTGCGAAAGCGAATAGGGAGCCGAAGTAAGAATTACGAAATTCGGAAACGTGGTCATATTTACGAAGTCCAAATATATACCGAATGCAAAGATTTTGAATTTACTCTAGCTCTATTTAATTGCTCCTCTCTTAGATCAAGGTAACACGTATCAGCATAATCAAGAATTAATAATAGGAGTGTTAGCAAAGGAAATTTTAGTGGATATGGGTTGAAAGTTGCGTAAACGACGTAATGATGCAACGGCAGGAAACATTTTTCTGCTCACCTCGCCCACCTGTGAATTCCACGATAGTGTCTCTTCAAATATAATCTCCAAATTTCCCGCTTTATCACTATAAGGAATTTGTATTTCGTCAAACGAAATACGTGGTAATCGTGATCGAGGTATTCTGGATTTTAATCTTAAACTACCTATAATGATTACTTGAGTTTTGCTTGGATTTACTTTTAAGCCTAATTATTTGCTTCTACGTGAAATATTGAGTAGATCTGCATTAATATCTTGGATAGTTTTATTTAAGTCTAATAAGGAAGTCTGATGGTAGATTTGAAGATCATCAGCATTCAGGTGGTAGGGAGAAGAAATATAGTTACTGAAAGAGGAGAAAACAGACCACCTTGAGGAACACCGGCATGTAGCGAAATCCATTCAGAACAAGAATCATGAATACAGATACGTTGCCGGCATCTGTACAAGTAACTATGAAACCAGTCAATCACATATGTTAAGAGAACCAAGGTAGCCAGTAAAATATCAAAATCAACAGTGTTAAAATCATTACTAATATCCAGTAGTGTCAAAACTGTGACTTGTTGATTTTCCATTCCTAGTCTGATGTAATCCGTTATTTTTACGAGTACAGTAGTCGTGCTATGACCATGATGAAAACCGGATTGCATAGGATTTAGGAGGTTATGATTTGAAAGGAAGTTACTTAATTACTGAGGCAAGAGTCGTTCAAGTACTTTGCATGAAAGGGAAGAATCGAAATGGGATGATAGAAGTAGGATTTGTTTTTTTGTTTCTTATTATTATTTTCTATTATTTGTGTCAATGTATCACTTCAGTATTACGTAATGACTTCTCGACTTGTAGCAAGCTTTCTGAAATAATAACATTTTTATTGCCATTTCAAAACAGCCGTCATCTGAAACTAATTCTAAGTTCTTAATTCTATTTATTTGCACGAGACTACCATCACTAAATTTTAAAATCCTAAAAGCTTTTGCCTATTTGCCTAAATAAACTTACTAATCCCTGAAACGAATTGATTTAAACAGAACTATTACCCGTAGTAAGAGAATTCGTTTGTAGATTTTAGTAAAGATAAAAATGTAATAACCTGTCTCCTATACATATCAATACATATAATAAAATTGTAACGAAGCCGAATCTGTACATTAAATATTTTTTGGAAAATCTTATTGAAATAGACATTATTACCGAGACAGAGGCCGAATCTATAGTTTTTAGAATTTTTGTCTGTCTGTCTGTTACCGCATCACGGGAAAACCACTGGATAGTTTTTGATGAAATTTGGTATGAAGATACCTTATCCGGGTCAACATATAGGATAATTTTTACTGCGGGAAAATATCTCATCTCTGAGAAAGCTGTACTAAAAGTTAAAACGTAACGCTGGTGTATTATAAAATTCTGAGTCGAATCTGTACATTAAATATTTTTATCAATACACAGGATAAAACTATACTTTTTAGAATGTTTGTCTGTCTGTCTGTCTGTCTGTGACCGCGTCATGGAAATACCAGTAAAGGGGTTTTGATGAAATTTGGCATAATGGTAAATGGTTATCCGAGTCAACATATAGGATACTTTTTTACTAAGCCAAAATATCTAATTTCTAAGAAATCTATACTAAGCGTTAAAACGTAACTAGGTACGAACCGCGGCGTACGAAGCGGAGCGAGGGTGAGTCGCTAATATAAAAATATTGTTTTTATAAATACCAAACAGTTCGTTGGGAATTTAGAAAAAAATAAGTTCAAATATTATAAAGGGACAAAGCCAAGTTTATATAAAATTTACCTGAAGTAACCATCGCCGGCCACGACTTAATAAATGTAATACAGTAAGCTTCAACCCAACTCGTATGAATAATTTCGTACTTCATTAGCTACCTGAATTTGGATATGGAGACAATTTACCAACTGACTTAACTATGTAAAATATTCAGTGATTTCATGTCACGTATATTTGACTAACTAATACAATATGTATGTATGTACACTTATTATATTATGTATGTATATGACGCACCTCTTAAAGATAGCCAATATTTGTATTGCAAATAATAAATTAATTTAGTATTTGCTCATTTTAATATCATTATCTTTACATGATTTAAATATGTTAATTAAATGAAATTAAACTGTTTTTATAGGCCAGAAAAATTTGTTTTACATAAGGGCTATACTTGTATAATATACGACAAGAGTCCATTATAGAGTTGTAATTTTTCTTATAAATATATTTGCATTTTCTACAGAAGTAGATTAGTTCTATTTGAAATGTAAAAATTCCATATACATGTACAAAACTCGTAACTCAGACCATTAAGAGCTTCCTCGTAGGCAAAAATATATCAAAGGGGTTCATTTTACTGCAACCAGTCGATAAGCCAGCATCATTCACACCATACGTTCAGAAAACTTAATAATAGTAGCAATACAGCAGGACGATACGAAATGAAATATCGATGGAAGTGGTTTGCAAATATTCAAAACCTTTATTGGACACAAACAAGTTTTGAAATGTACTAGTACAAATTTTTACATAAGCAATATTCAGTTCTCTTCGAATTGGAATATTTAGGAAATTAAATGTAAACCCTCAATTCACCCGTGGCTGGTGATAAATCTTTAAAATTGAACATTTATAGGTCCATTTGTAAGTTATTTAGCCGAGCCATTACGTTTCGTTAAAAAGCTAATTTTGAAACATTCACATTTTTTTTTATTTATACGTACAGCACAGCTTTTATACGTCTACCTACTTATTTATTTACTTTTATTTTAGTTTTATTTAAAATATTTAATTGTTTGTTTCATATTGTTTGTTTTTTGTTTTTATTTTTGTTTATTTGAACGCGTTAATTTATAGGCTATTTATTAAAGAATGTTATAAGAATGAAATAATTTGATAAATACATATATGAAATATATGTATCTATTATCAAGCTTTTACTGGATTCTTTATTATTGTCTTTTCTTTTAAACCATATACTTCCCGATTTGAAAACAATGCATTCTCAGATTTTATTACAATGGATGGCATAACTTTAAACTTCTTAATACATCATATGGTCATGACCAAATAATATTGGTAGTCTTCGTTTATTATTTCAATACTATTATTACCTAGGTTCACGTTACATACGAGTACAATCTTCTACTTATTTTTTTAAACTGATTTAATTTAGCTAAAAGTTCGTAAAATGTTTTTTTTTTATAAATATCATTTTTTGTTACTTTTTGAATGTACGTACATATTGTTTCTGTAATTTTGCTGGTTAATAAAAAGCGTTATTTTTATGTTTATATAAGTTTTCGCTATATATGTACTGAAATTTCAATAAAAAAATGAAATAAAATCCGTGACAAGAATTTACTTATCATCTACATTTTTGCATTTATTAAAGTCTTACATATTCGGTTCAGTTTTCTGATACAATTATATGTTTTACTAATAATTGATATAATCTATAGTACTACATAGACTTTCTTACAAGTATCTATTGTCGATTAATTCTTTTGTTTTCGCCATTATTTAATTACATCTATAACACCTCCAGGTAAATTTTTAAGAAATTAATTAAATTTCTAATAAATCTATTGTTAACTGTAACGCCGGCGTTTCCGCGGTCGTGGAGGGAATAACACAGTAAAAATTATAACTTTTTACATTTGCAGCGTCGGTATTTCACATATTGCTTTTAAAACAAGTAAATATTTATTGGTTAACCGAGGCCCGAGGCTTCAATTTGCTCAGTTTCGAGACGAACAATATATTTTTACCGTTTCATTCATAGTTGGTTTCACCTAGAACCTAAGTACAAAGTGACTGATCTTTGCTTTTATAGTTTCAATATGATGCTCATTCAATAATAATAGTCATACGTTTGTCACAAGTGTTGTGTAAAATCTCAATAATATACATAAATTTAAAATGACTTTAAGGTTATTAGTATTGCATAGTACTCACTAATATATTCTGAATATTTTACGAGCTTAGGTTGTTAGATATTTTAATAGTCAGATGTTTTAATCAAGATAAAGCTTTCAATAAAATTGCTTACTCTATTTAATAGATTCCTGTTGCAAATGTGCTAAACTTCGATGAATTCAGTTTTTTATATGAAAATCTTTTAAGTTATAATTTTTTCCCCTATTTTTACGCCTCTATTAGCTTTAAGATGGCACAATTATTTTTAAAAATACGCTAATTACTGCCGTATCATTTTAAATCCTATTTAATATAAAATTAATGGAATCGTCGTGCAAATAACAAATTCAGTGACCACCAATTAGAAGACACGCCCAGTATCTTCTCAGTATCTCCTAAGTACAGCGAAAGGGGTTTACCTAAGTTTCGTTTAAATGAAAATATTATTTTATGTGGTTATTTTTAGCAAATTAAAAATATAATATAGCCTGGTAAAGTTTAATTGCAAATTCACAATAATACTAATTTTATATTTTTACTTGTTTTTGAAACATATTTTATATTATTAAAACAAGTTACCTATAGCTAACGTTCCATTATTATTTACAATTCCAAGAAATTCTTTTATAGAATATAAAAATAGGAGCTTCACATACTCGTACCATAATATTCAGTCTCAGTCCAGTTGTATTTATCGTATTTCAAATTTAAATTAAAGCGTGTTATTATTATATTTATGGTTTTACTTATTAAATATAATAGATTACTAAATCATCTAGATTGAGTCCGTGTTATACTTATATCCGAATTATGCCACGCGTTCGGATAACTATCAACCGGAATATGACTATAATAATTATTATTATTTACTGTCATCTAATTCCATGGCTTCCAAGGAGCCCGGTCCTTTACAGGCTTGCGTTCCATACGTAGTTTCAACACGTAAAGGCCCCTTAAGAGACTTTAGTTTGTCCCTTTGTTACAATAAACTTCATCTTAAACATATATATATATATATATATATATATATATATATATATATATATATATATATATATATATATATATATATATATATATATATATATATATATATATATGTTAGATATCTCATAATACCTATGTAATGTTAACTATATTTACATAATTTGATGTCTCTATTGTTATAGAATTATTAAGCGAGGTTATTAAAAAAAGAGAGTTGGCTTTTTAATAATCTCAGACTGTAATACGGGTTTTTTTTTATGAAAGTAAATAAACTAGTCTGAAGAGATGAAAAGATTACCTACTTTTTTCCAATAACAACAACTTCCTTTTCCTGCTACGCAATGGCGACTTTGTTTTATACTATACTAGCGACTCATTCGTGCTCTGCTCGGATTCGACCCTAGTTACATTTTAACGTTTAGCTCAAAGATGAGATAATTTCCCTCAGTAAAAAGTATCTTATATGTTGACCTGGATAACCAGCTATCATCATACCAAATTTCATCAAAATCTGTCCAGTAGTTTTTTCGTGATGCGGTCACAGACAGACAGAGAGACTAAAATTCTGAAAACTATAGATTTGGCCTCTGTATCGATAATAATGTCAATTTCAATAATATTTTCCAAAAAATATTTAATTTACAGATTCGGCATAGAATGTTATTATACTATGTATAGATATGTACAGTGGTAATTAAATGGCTATTTTTTAACTATAGTAGCATTTTTTAAATATTGCAATTTCAATAATTAAAAATTACCTGTAAACTCATTTCATTGTAATTCTTCCATAAAGGGTTAATGCACCTATTCAAACACGTTAAGACCAGCATCAGTGTATTAACGCGTCGCTGAACGTTTCGATTAAAACAATGGATGGGTAATTCCGGAAAAGAGACAGAATTACGTGGTTTATCCAGTGAAAAATCAAATGAATCTTTCTAAAATCAACCATCTGTATACGTTTATAAAACAAAAGGCAGCTATACAAAGGAATTAATACAAAGGAATATATTCACAAAAATACTGTTTAAGTTGACGTAGCTTTTACTTTTAATTTTTAAATTTTCGGACTTTTGAAATAGACTAAGTATGTAAATGTGTTATTTTGAAATACTTATAATAGAAAAGAAATACTACAATACTTATAAGTATGGAAAAATACATATATTTATGAACATTCAAAAATAAAGTAAAATAATTTTATGCTTAAAAATGTAATTTTATAATATTACTTTAAAATTCAGTTTTATCATAAAATAGTTTTAATTTATTTCATTAGAAACTTTCCATCTCCATACTATATTGTACACAGTATGGTGTTATGATTTTAAATTCGCTTTAATTGATCAGAAACGGAGGTATATACTATTTGCATGTAATTGGGTACTCTACGTTTCAAACTGTACTAATTTGTCGTTCCGATCTTGTTGTTTATCCAATAGAGACTAACAGTTACTGATTGAAACTGACAGAAATGGTATGAAAATTAAAAACTAAAATAAAGAAAACGGCAGAGACGAATAAAAATCAATTTTGATATTTGAATATTCAAAAGTGCACGAAATTGTAGACGAATAAAATATAAATTCATTGCTCCAACTTTATTGTTTATTCAAAAGCAACTAACAGCTGTTACTGATTAGGTAGTTTTGAACTTTAAAACTAAGTTGAACTTAGCCGAATACTTATAAGAACAGACTTTCTCACTGGAAACATTCGGAATAGTACGCAAAATTGTGGATGAATCATCAAATATGAATTGCGCCCAATCAAATGGGCCAGAAAATCGAATCTGTTCAAATCAAATATACACAGATTGTATTCGTTCGATCGCGTTATTGTTTAGTCTTTTGTTTCATTGGATTATTTATGCATGTTTTATTTTTAATGTTACATGGTTAATTAGTATTAAAAGTATACACTTTTGGTAATTTATATTTGAATCGTACTTTACTTTGTGTCTAACAATTACGATCATTTTTACAAGACTTCTAAAAGGAGGTACGAACAATATTATGATATCCATGCTATAAAATTGCATTTTGTTTTAAAATTACTTTTTTATTTGTTATCAGTTTCAAAAGTGTGTTAATAGTTTCTTAATAGTCATAAGAGCCTAATATTGAGTAGATGTTATTAAATGAGAGACTGAAATTTTACCTTTATTTAGAAGTATTAGAGTACTCTTCTCTAATTGCCTTTAATATTTCTTGTGTCTCATACATATTTGATACTACATAATGTATAGAACTAATCAGTTATAAACACAAAAGCCATAAAACATGCTAATGCCCAGCGGTACCCTCATAATCATAGTTGAAGAGCAAGTCTTGTCGAAGTCATCTGAGAGTGATTTTCTCTGAAACAATATGGATTACAGGAATTTGGTCTACGCTTGCGTTATTTTTATTTTTGAAAATAGCATTTTTTAAAAATATTTAATATACTAACCTAATTTTAATGTAGTATTTATTATACTTAATATGCTGATATTTAAAATAATTCATAATAATATAATTAGGTTGAATACCTAATTATATTACTGTACTATATACTTACTCTTTTAAATATATAACTTACATATGTATATGCAAATCTACTTATATTATACTAGCTATATCCTGGCTGTGCATGAAGGCCAACGATGAAAATGATATGTACATATTTATAGGTTTTATTTTTATATCGATCTCTCGTAGCAATATAAAATTTGTAACAGTTTTGACAATTTAATCATATGCTTTTAAATGTAAGGCTTTTATCAAAATTGACTCTATAGCACACAGATTACAATAAATAAAAACTAAAACACGAGATTCAAAATGGTAAGATTGTCAAAAGTTAAGGTCAAATACAAGATTCATTTAACAGGGATTAAATCTTCATTTCTATAATTCGGTAGTCTCAAGAATAGAACTCTAATAATTTCGTCATGCCCGTCTATCCGAATGTCACAGCTATTTTACTCGTACACTATTGGAGCAATAGCATGCAAATATAAGAGAGCGCTTTTTCAGCAATGTATGTTGAAAAATGGTAGAATGTAAACGGTTCTCATATGAACCGCTAGCTTTCAAAATGCTTTCAACAAAAATTATTTGGAAGGAGACACGTTGGGTAGTTTTGAAATATGGGACATTTTCGGTTCCTCGCGTTCGACCGAATAATTGACTTTGTTTTGCGAATGCTATGAAATACTTATTTATTTTTGCAGTCCAACAAATGAATATTTTTAATGGGTTTTATTATGTTGCTTTTAACGTCACAAGCTACGTATGTTAAAACAAAAAAGTGTAATGTTTCATACTACGGAACCCTCGGTGTGCGAATGTCGTACTTATTACTTAGTTTTAACACCTCCAGGTAAATTTCTAAGAAATTAATTAAAATTCTAAGAAATCTATTGTTACCTGACACGCCGGCGTGTCCGCGGTCGTGGAGGGATTAATTACGATTAAATCTTTATTAATAAAATATGTCTTATAATAAAATTTATTATATCTTTTTTATTACGATCAGTTTTATTTTATTACAGTATAACTTTTAGTATTTCATCATTTACTTCAATCTTCAAACCTTATAATACGTTTGAATTAGCGCGAACTTTTCGCTCGCGCGCGCCTATCTGCATAATTTTGGGCACACCTCATAGGTTAACAAAATAACTTTACAGACTGTAGTATATCTTTTAAATTTATCCTTGTTTTCTAATTTAAAATTTCCTTTTTTCAATAAGTAACACCAATTCTGTTGAATGAGACGATAAAATATGGCTATAAATAATATAATACTTTAAAACGGACTGACTATTATAGATCATACGTAATTTTATATTATATGAATTATTTTTGGTAAATTTTAAAGTAAAAGATAATACTAGAAAAATTCAATACTATTTTTTTAAAAACTCCATCCATCCACACTTATAACATACACTTGTATTATATTTTTGTTGTGTTCAACGGAGGATTAAATATAGTCTTAACCAGAACGATTCGGAACAAAGTGTAATATTTTAAAATCCTTGGTAAAGGTTGTGAATTGCTAAAATAAATCATTGGCTACGTTTCGTGAGCAAGTTTAAACAAGTTGGCGTATTTCCACCGCTGTAGTGAATTTTACCATTCATTATTTCGACGTCCTTCGCTGTATTGCTTGGTCTTCAAAATTGTTTCACTTAGAGATTCCCGGAAATATTAAGTTGGTTAACAAACTTCATTTTATTTTAGCTTCGAGTATAAGCTTCCTACTTAAGCCCTATTGAGAGATTATCATTCTGACGACATGTTTGGCTCAGTTTGTAGTGACTCTACTTGCTGTGCCAGCGGTCGCGGGTTTGAGTCCCGCTATGGGCATTCATTTGTATGATGAGCACGAATGTTTGTACTCTAGTCATGGGTGTTTATATTTATGGATCTATCTATTTAAGGTTATATATGTGTAGTGTACAACTCTGGCATCCATAACACAAGCCTCGTAGCTTACCATGGAACTAAATGGTACCGTGTGTCAATATCCCAACATATATTATTTATTTATTTATGTAAAGAAGACCGTAGCTTAGCGAACTAATCATCGATCGTCTATTTGAGAAATTATTTTCTGTATATAAATTACGTTATATTGTACCAGTAGTTCTATCCTTACATTTTACATATAGGTACTATAACAATATTATACTATGTACTTTATAAAATTCTTAAATTCGTGGACTAACTTACGGACAGACAACGCGCAGCCTAAATCGCTGGGTTTAGAAGCATAAAACTTTGCATTTGATAGATTCTTATAAAACGAAAGTAAGCACTAAGCCTTCTTTAACACTCAATTTCATAATTTAAAAAAATATATCCTTTAGAGATATTTTTGAAGTTAGAACGTTGTATTTAAAAATAAAACTTATAATAATATCGTTTTAATTTTTTTGAGCGGAACCCTCATTCTTTGTCTAAAATAAAAGTAGCCTATGTTATTCCCTATAACATCAGCTATTTTTCAGTGAAAGTCTTGTCAAAATTAGTCCAGCCGTTTCAGAGATTATCTGGAACAAACAGACAGACAGACAAAAATTAAAAAAAAAAGTGTTTTTCTTATAAGTACCGTATATAATTTCATATGCATTTAGTAAAACGCTGTTATTTTGATATTACAAACAGACACCTCAATTTTTTATTTTTCTGTATAGATTTGGAACATCATCCCCTGAGATAGTAAGTATAAAAGTTTATATGATCACGTTTAAGGCAAATAACAGTTGTATCAAATAACACTTTAAGCAATATAAATAATAAAACATATTTTATATTTACACGTTGTAAACCTAAGGGAGCTTTAAATAAAAGGTAGCTATTAATCACGTGAACCTTCGATACATCTTCCCTGATCCAAACTACACTTGACTTGGTTTTTTTCCGATCCATTGATCTTAGTAGCAACAACATAAATATGAATTAGTTCCGGAAACAAAATATGATAATTTCGAAGTATCAATAAAAAGTGTATAGGTACGTTTTAAAATAACTATTTTTAAACTGAATATTAATAAGGTTTATTTTAAAAGCTATTATACAAAGCATGTAACTCATATAATATACTTTTTGTATTAAAATAGTATAGTTTTTTCATATGAGTTCTATTGTACAAGGATCACCTTAAGGTAAAATATCTTATATACAGGTGGAACAAATGGATGAAAAAAATAATAATTTATGAAGTCAAATCAGCTAAAAAATTCTTAATAATAATTATTATTAATCCTCATTCAAAGTACACATATCTAAGTAAATCTATTTCTGATACAAATCATGTTTAAGCATACATTTTTTTATTTGTAAATAGTGTGCAACTGAAACTGAAATAAACATCTCGATCATCTTTTATTATTTTCCTTTATTTGCTGTATATGTTTGATTTCCCGATATTTCCTAGATCTTTTTTAACTTTAACTGCATTAAAATAACTTTTAAATTTTTTCTTTATTTTATTTAAGGTAACGTTTCCTTTGAGTGAAACTTCATATGTTCAGTTCTTAAGTACTTTTCTTCCATGACCCGTGCGTTTGTTCCGGGATGAGTTTCTTTAATTTTGTAAGATAAAATGTTTGTTCGAGAGATTTTGTCCTTACCATAGACTATCGGTTAATTCGATAAAATAGTTACGGTGTATTTTACTGTATTTTTAGTTGGTTCGATTACCGGTTCGGGTAAGTTTCTTTTAATATAATGATATTATTATTTTTTTAAATTGTCTGCTTACAATACTTTAATAACATTTATAGCAATATAAACAGTTTAAAAACTAATTTTATAAAGAGGCAGAGGTGTTTTTTTGAACGCGCTAATCTCAAGAACTACTAATCCGATTTGAAAAATTCTTTTTGCATTAGATAGCCTATCTATTCCATACTACCCGTTAAAAACTTAATAAAAAAAATCTTTTATTACTACTATTCATCATAAAATATTTAAGGTGAATAGTGTAATAAAAGTAAGAATCTTATAAAGATAACTTACGAAACTCCCCTGCTGAATTATTAAAAATAAAGTAAAAATCACAATGGGCTTATCCACTGCGAAACTAAAAGTTCAAAAAAAATAATTCAATCAATTCTTAGAAATAAACTGAACTGAAACTTAGAAGATAAGATATCGTATAAAAAATATAGAAAATGTATAATGTAGTCATTAGGCAAAAATGAAACCCTTATAATTGTATCCAATCTGTCTGTACGTTATAGTTATTTTACTCTGGTACTACAACTATGCTGAAAGGTAAGTGCCTCAGATGGCATCTGTATAATCGATTTAAAATAAAAATATCTATAAAGGATTTTATTTTCATCAGATTTTAGGTTCATTTTAGTTACTTCAAGTAAAAGCCTGAATGAAAATTCTAGTAATGTATTGAAATCTAGTATCTGAATACTTCTAGTGATATTACAATATTGTAGATTACAGTATTTCAAGCTTTAATACGAGAATTGAACTCGCATCCCACAATTAAATTATAAACCTCAAATAGACGTACGTTAATCAAATACCATCCTTTGACCACGCTCAATGCAAATAGTATACAAGATTATATTATACATATTACATATTCTTTATTATAAACAACCCGAATCGCCTGCTAGAATTTATATTTACAGAAATTAGTATGCTAGCTCTTAAGTAAAGAAATAACTAAAGAGATACTCTGCCAGTAATAGCTTGTTTAAGCGAAAAATATACGATACTACGATGATTTTAATATTTTTCCTTCAGAGCTCATTCAGGTTGTAGTCATATTAAAAGTTCTTGTAAGAAATTCAGGTTGTTTGAAATAAGTCTTCATCTTCTCAGTACTTTTGATTACTAACTAAAAATAAATTACTACAATACGTTTTGCTTTGAAAGGCCTTACCTACTAAAATATTACTTTGAAATTACAAAATCATTTTTCCAAGCGGATCTATATAATATGTTACAAATATTATATGGATATGTCTAGAAAAACAGTTTTATAAATGAAAAAAAAACAAGTTTAGTATATTAATAGAGTAAAATTGTGATGTCCTCCGAGGGAATTAATTTTGTACCCTAATCAAAGTTGTCGCAAGTTCTCACGAGGTAACTATCTGTAAACTTCGCCATGGTACATACCTGTGAGTGTTTAAATTTTAATCAAACTTTGCCACTACAAACTAAGACAATGAACTAGCGCTATCTATACAGCGTTACTATTTCTGTTTGGAAACATACAGGATATTAAATAGAGGATACCATTAAAAAAAAAACAAAAATAAATCGCTTTTATTGTTTCTTAGTTTTAGATTAATGAAAAATGTTGCATTATAGATAAATTATAAGGAGATAAAGTAATCCTTATCCTTACAATAAAATTGTTATAGAATATGTATTGAAAAATGTGTGATCGAGACCTTTGAAAAAATATTTTGTCTGTCTCACTATTCAATTAGATTAGAATTCCCTCACAGTGCAGTCTCAACTAAAAGCAAAGCTACGTTTCCTTGAATCGTAGGAGTAGATAAGTTTCTCGTAAAATTATAAAGCAAGGGTTATATGTAGGTTGTATATAAATAAAAAAATATAATGTGCAGGCAGTAGGTAGTCTTTAATTAATTATTATTAAATTTCTAGTACTACATATATCAAACTATCAGTTATGGTTACTTAATTCTTGATAAGAGTATACAAGATTTTGCTTTTTATATTACTACTAGCGGCTCACCCTCGCTTCGCTCGGGTTTGTCGCTAGGTACGTTTTAAATAGATTTAAATAGTTATTAGCCAGCGTTATCCATATAATATTTTTTTTGTTAATAATATTGACAAATATTGACATTAATATTTATATGATACTAACGTCACTCAATTGTTTTGCCTTCCCGGAACCTCTCCACTAACACTTAAACTTTATGGTATGGTATTAAAGTTTAAATTGACTTTTAAGTATTATTACGAATCCTTTGTATGGGAGTATAGAAAAGTGTTGTTTTTAGACTTCTTCAGGCATTTTTTTTTAATTTTTTTTCTCCGTAAGAACCATCGTCGTACTTCAAGGAATATTCTAAAAAAAGAATTAGCGAAATCGGTTCAGCTGCTCTCGAGATTTGCGCTTACCAACACATTCAGCGATTCATTTTAATATTATAAGATTATAACAATTAACGTAAAATTATTCACGATAGTACTTATTTCAGAATGACTAATGAGTAATTCTATAAATGAATAGCAATATATCTCAAGGGTGGCAGTAAGTAAATTAAAAAAATATATTTAGAAGTACAATAATTTCCTTGAAGTGCCTTTAAAATCTATGTACCTTCTTACCCGGCTGCGACAAAGTCCAAAAGAGTGTTAAGACATGTGTAGGTCACGTAATAAGGCTCGCAACAAGAATAAAACATGCATTTATTTTTTTCATTCATTCGACTGCATAATACTATTTTCTTTGATAACTTGTTCCTTTCTTTTTGTTCGCCTTTTACGTAGTCTTTATTTTTGAATTTTTATAATTTATTTATTATTTTAATAAGTAAAGTTGTAAGTAATTTGGAAAAAGAGTCTATTTATTCTTTATATCATTAGTATTAAAGTCAAACTGCTACAAAGTCCAGCTTAAGCTTATCTCGACCTTACTTAGCATCAACCTCAACTTTAAAAAAAATATTAATATTTTTTTCTTAATCTCAACTTTAAGAATGCTATGAAATTATTTTATTTAAAACTTGTGAATAACATACACTTTTTATATCTTAATAAAGTATATGGATTTTAGAGACTAAAAATAACAAAATGGTATAATGTGATATCCAGTGGTAGCGCGCTTACTTGGGAAACCGAGTGAAGCGGGTTCAAATCCCGGTTCTCGCACCTCTGATATTTTCATATGTAAATCATTTCCAACATGATTACCACTTGCCTTACGGTGAAGGAAAACATCGTGAGGAAACATGCATGTCTGAACTTAATAAGTTTAAGTTCACTTGACCAGCGTGGTGGACTATGGCCTGATCCCCTCGTACTGAAGGGAGGCCTATGCTCAGCAGTGGTATGTTAACAAAAAGGGCTGAATACAATAAAATAGAATACTATTATTTGATTAATGATATTCGAAGTAAATATGGAAATTAATTTTACGTAATAAGAATGATTATAATTATTTATTATTCTTGATATCTCCATCCATTAAAATTAATGTCGATAACCTTTTGTAAACAACAGTTGTTCTTACCTATTTTATAATTTGATACATTTTAGATGACATTTAGGTACATACCGAAATGAATTAACAATCTTTAATTGTAGATACATGACATGAGGTAAATCAGCGAGTACAATCAGCCATTATGGTATAATAAATTGTTCATTTTACACCATCACGTACATGTTTATGAAATGTTATCATCGTACACGTTAAAGTTTGAGGTATAATAGATGTGGTTTAAGATTTATTTTTGTGTTTGTATATAATAATCATAGTATCAACTGGATAGTTTCCAATAAAACGTTTTGTAACTATCTATATAAACCATAGTGTGAATTAATAGCGTTGAAAGTTTTAGTTTATGTTAGTATAATATTTAATACTAGCATTGCCCGCGGCTCCGCCCGCGTTCAGGTGACCAAAAATCAAATTCTTAGGTTTTACATATTAGTATACTCTTACATTACAGTTTATGTATTATTTCTCAGAAATGAGATATTTACCTGCGGTAAGATTGTAACTAAGCCGAATCTATACATTAAATATTTTTTGGAAAATCTTATTGAAATAAATATTATTATCGATACAGAGGCCGAATCTATAGTTTTTAGAATTTTTGTCTGTCTGTCTGTCTGTTACGGCATCACAGAAAAACCTCTAGAGGGATTTTGATGAAATTTAGTATGATGATACCTGGTTATCCGTGTCAACATATAGGATACTTTTTACCGCGAGAAAATGTCTCATTTCTGAGAAAAAATGCAAAAACTGCAATGTAAGAGTATACTAATCTGTAAAACCTAAGAATTTGATTTCTGGTCATCTTAACGCGGGCGGAGCCGCGGGTAATGCTAGTAAATAGTATTAGCCAAAAATTGTCGTAGCTACATACATATATGTTCAATAGGGTATCTCCAGTTAAATTTGGGGTATATCAGCCGGCCATTAACAAAGCTACATCTCGTTTTCCTTTTTTTATCGATAAACTGAAATCTTACTGTAATACTGCTCAATGCATAATCGAGTTATGTCACTCTGAAGTTTTCGTGTATGAAATGAAATTGTCGAGCAATTTATATAAAATATTTATTTCGCGTAACATACAGTTTTTTGTCTCGTTTTAAGTGTTCGTGGTGTGGTTTATTTCATCGGAACAGTCTAGATTATGCTTCATCGAAAATTAAATTTTGAAAAGAAGTTCACATAACTTTACCTAAAATCTAAATAGATAAGTTATACAAAAGCAATATCATATTGAACTACTGAATATAATAAAAATAAAGAAATTGTTTTTTTTATTCTTTTTGTATTTTAACATCACGCTACGAACTTTAGGAGCTCGTAAATTATACATAAATAAACTACGAGTGGAGATGCAAAAAAAGATAGGTATAGAAAATAATTATGTACAAATCTTGCGTAAACAGCAAACTCCAAAATACCAGGCCAGGATGTTGAACACTAGTTCCACTTATAAAATCTGAAATTTGTCAAAAAAGGAAACACCCTCTTAAGTACTATAGTTTAATAACAGGGCTAAGTAGAAACTCTCGAAATTTAATTTAGAATTAGCCCGGACTGAGACGTTTTTATAAAAGATGAGCAATATATCAAAACAATTCGTGAAAACAATAGAATTTAATACCTCCAGGTAAATATCTAAGAAATTAATTAAAATTCTAAGAAATCTATTGTTAACTGACATGCCGGCGTGTCAGCGGTCGTGGAGGGATTAATAACTTAAGTAGGTACGTTGAAAACAAAGAGCGTAGTGATTTAATTTTATCAAAGTATTGTAGCTTATATTGTTATTTTTATTAATTTTAAATTCAATTTAACAATATATTACGTTTAAATTAATCAATAATAGAAAAATTATTATTTATAACCCTTACGTATTATACAATTCATGCTAAAATGTGTGGGTGTATTTGTTATTTCTTTTCTCTGCATAGACTTAGAGAGATTAGGTGAAATTCGAAATGGAGTCAGATTATTTTTAAACATTAGGCAATGCTTTAACGCATTCTATCCTTTCTTTATTTTGTAGCCTAGTGGTAAGGCGCTTACTTGGGAAACCGAGCGACGCGGGTTCAAATCCCGGGTCTCGCACCTCTGATATTTTTATGAGCGAGTCACACAAAATATACCTACCTACTTGGTTGATATGAGGCTAACTAAATAAAAGAAAATACATAATATAATAAATGAAAATGAAAAGTTGTCAAAAAGCAGTTAAATAAATACTTATCAAAGACACGATGAACAAACTAAATAGAAACTATCTTAAAATAAAGTAATTCATTTTTAAATAACACATTTAATATTAAAATACAAACTCAAATACCAAACCTAGAAAGTAAAATAGAGACTACTATTTTCTAAAAGTGAATATTTCGGATACAATACTGAGGAGTAAACAGACAATACTGCTTTGTCGCTTCAATAACTCTTGTTTAGAGAGACAAAGTCTTTACTTCGAGATACCAAGCAAATATAGTTTGACTCGTCTCCATCATGGACAATTAACTTGGTCGTTGAGTCTGTAATTAAAAATATATTATTATAGATAATATTATATGGTAACATTTTAATCTGAAGACTCTGCTGTTTGTTGATTTTTTACTTTAATTGAACTTATCTAGCTAATCAAGTTGTAACTATCAGTCTGATTTCAAGAGTTATTTTACACTAATTTCATTTTTGTACAGGAAATCTATAGGAAAACCGTCAAGCTACAATGATTGCAATATTGTCTTCCGGTTTGAAGGATAAGGTAGCCAGCGCAATTACAGGCAAGAGGCATATTATCTTAGTCATCACAGTGACAAAGCACCTGCGGTTTTGCATTTTTGTTACATAAACCCTTAGTGCTTGAACCGTAGGTGCTATAGGCGACAGGGACCGCTTTTCACCAAGTGAGCTGTCTGCTCTTTTATCACTGAGCACCATAAAAAATCTAATGTCATGGTTACACTTAGAGGCGGAGCAAAAAAACATAAATAACCAGGAAGCAAATCTTATATAATAAAAATAAATGAAGTTTTGAATTAATTCAAATATTAGTCGACTGACATTTGTCTGACGACTTCTGTATAGTTCAGTTAAGCAAGTTCAGGAATTATTTGTTTTTAAATAGAATATTTCTTTATATTATGAAAACTAGGTATATTATGAAAACCTAATATACAATATTATACAAGTTATTTTTGTCGAAGAAAGATTAAATAATTTTATTAGCCTCTCCGTTTTTCAATCTATATATTAATATTCAAAATGAACAGTAAATGAAAAATGGCTTCAGCCAAATTTAAGGACGCGGTGTAATATTAAAATCAGAAGACTTAATAATTTGGACTTTCACATTATTAACTTTTCTCACAAAATTTACGCTCGTTGTGATTTAATTTCTTATGACCAGATAATTAAAAAAATATATTTTTCAATATTATTTTGTTTGATGAATAATCTTATAATCAATCATATTGGTGTTCAGTTTTTTATATAGACTAGCGTTAGACCGCGACTTTGCCTACAAAGAAATTTATTTACATTCAATATCACGCATACGCAATAGAATTGCTGCTTTCTACTGTTTAATTCGGAGCTGAGGTGTAGTTAAAATAATTTTAAAGGTAATTATTATCCTGTGGGAAAGCAATATAGAGATTAAAAACTTCTACAATATGCTAGTCTACAATATATATATTTTTTTTTTTTACTTCAAAATATTTTTCATTAGATTCTGAATTCTGGATAAACTTAAGTGTTAATGCTGCTTTATAACGACGGCACACTCCTACTATGCGAGTAGAACCAGAGGAAAAATAATACGGAGAGAGTCTTTCAAGTTATAATAAAAATAGGAAAATCGACGTAGATACTCTAAGATCTAATAAACAATATAATAAGATTGGGTCAATAATAATTAATAGCTCTAGTCAACGAAGCAAACGATTTAAATTATACGCAGATTCGGCAACATCATGATATGAATATAGAAATTAAATATCATCATGAATTGAAAATAAAAATTAAATAAAGTGTACAAGTACTTTTAATTCGTATTTAAATTCACATGATAATATCATTACGGATATTTATAAAGTTTAATGTTGTTTATTTGATAAAGTAGTAGTGTAGATAAAATATTCTCAAGAGAAACCTTCCATGGCAGCAAATGTACCTGTCGTGGATGTGACAAGAAATAAAATCGAATAATATTATATATACCTAGAGACCAAGAGACCAACATTTGTTACTATCCGTACAGAATACAAACGTTTTCATTTGAGTATTGAAAACAATATACTTGTACATACTAAAATAAAAATAATTGGAAACTCATACTTGTTTTTAAACTGTATGTTGGCGGTGATTAGATTAACATTAAAATATTAGATTAGATTCTCGACATATACAAGCATATTATAAATCTAATTTTCATTTAAGGAGCTATAATTTAAACAATTTTAATTGTTATTATTAAGCAATTGCTATATTTAATCTAACGTTATTATTTTAATTTAAAATATTATTTTTATATTACTTCTAAGTTCAAACAATATTTTTATATGTAGTTATTATGACTACCTCGCTGATGTTGTTGACTTCCTAGGAAAGAACTAAGTTCTAGTCTCTAGGATCTAAGAACTATTGGAGAATTTTGGTGAAAATTGTCGGAAGAAGCTCCTAATAAGTATAGTTTGGTAGAGTATTACCTACACTTCTCTTTGATCTCATAAAACACGTACATGTACACCTGTAACTAATACTTTTTCTAGTAGCGTCAGTTTGCCATAATACGAGTATATGACATTTGAGGACTCGAGCATCTTACAATGTGTTTTGGTCCTCTAAATTCATCGGGAGTTGGGTGTTAAGAGGTATTTATTAGAAACATTAATTAATTATTAGCGGGATTAAGGGTCACTCATGGTCACGTATAAACAAATATATTCGATAACTTTACATTTTATATATGATGTATCTTACAATATAATATATTAATACTGGTTTATAAATTGTGAACGCACTAGAAGGAACAAAGAATTTGTATAAAATTACTTTTGAATAATTTTCTTAAAATAATTTATAATAATATTAATTTCAATTTTAACAAATGAGCTTTTCGAATATTTTAAGTTTGAATACAATATACATAACTTTCACAATTGTCAGAAGGTTGTCATGATTTGACAGCAAAATAATCTGAAAAGACTACAAAACTCTTATAAATTTCTACGTGCTATTGGCGAAGTAAATTGTGCTCAACTGGCAATCCTAGAAGCCACGAAATAAAAGAATTAAATTGAACTCTTATAAAGTTTATAAATAAATGTATACTGAATATCGTATAAGCAAGTGTAATAAATTTTACTGGCACTATGGCACGTAATAAGCTCGTACATTAATAACTTTTTTTATTAAAATATCGCACTTGGCATTTTTACACATACTTATTTGCTGAAAATATATGTCAAAATTACTATGGCAGAAACGGCAGTTAAAATAATAAATCTGCGGCTATTATTATCGGTAAGGCAATTGTAAGTAATAATATAGCGATAGCAGCCATAAAATTACACTCAGTCATACAAAACCACACACATACGTTGCATTTTGTGGCGTAATGTGGCATACTCGAGCAGATTTATTGAACAAACTTGACATGACAAATTATACATAACACTCTTACGGCTAAACTTTTATACATCCGATTTTATTTTACATAAAAATGTAACAACATTAAATTTTCTTTTGTTGATTTATGTCTTCAGATACCGAAACCTTAAAAGTACAGTATAGCGTTACGAATAGAAAGTATTGTAAAACATCGCTAGCTTCAAATATTTATTATGTTACTAGCGGCTCACCATCGCTTCGCTCGGGTTCGTCGCTAGGTACGTTTTAAATAGAGATAAATAGTTATTAGCCAGAGCTAGCCATATAATTTTCGTTAATTTTTCTGGTGTTTTAATACTTATTATCCTATTCCGGACTAAGAGAAATCCAAAAATTCAAATATCATAAATATTGGTCCAGCCGTTCTTGAGTTTTATGTCACGTCACACGGGAACGCAATCGAACGGGATAAAAAGTATCCCATGTCCGTCTCCTGGTTCTAAGCTACTTCCCCACCAATTTTCAGCCAATTCGGTTCAGCCGTTGTTGAGTTATAAATAGTGTAACTAACACGACTTTCTTTTATATATATAGATAAGTACCTAAATATAAATAAAAAATATGGTAACAGTATTTTTTTGAAAAATTACATGTATATTTAAATGGTGAAACAAAATACCATTCCAAGAAAGAAAGGCCAGTTCAGTTATTTTTTGTACTTTTTAGTGTCTGGAAGCAAGTTTTTTTAACTTTTTTTTAGTAGCAGTAAGAAGAAAGTATTTTATATGAAATATTCACTTAAGCCATTTTTAATTTAGTTTGAAGCCAATTTTTTTATGAAGATTAAACCTACTAAAAACTCATTTTTTAAATAAAAAATAAAATAAACTTCAAGTTTAGTATTAGTTTAGTCAAATTGAATCTAATAAGGCCAAACTTATAGTATTTACTAGAAGTCGTTGAAGAGTTTCACTACTCCCCTTCTGGCTTCACTGTCAGATCAACTCTTTGATACTTAATTACTGTTAGCATAGTCATCATATTTTTACATCTTTTAATTGAAAATATTTGTATTTATTATAATGAATTAAAATAAATGAATTAAAGAGCCAATAATAATGTGTTAAAAATTATTATTAATTATGGCATTGATAGCAACATTCTTTTTTTTATTATTAAAAATGTATGTGACACAACTGTCATATTGACATAGTATGAGAGTGCGAGTAACGGTCCGGTGTGTTATTTCATTATTATTCAAATTATTTAAATACATTAATAAACGAATGTAATAATTGGGTACTTCATTTTAAGTGCTATGCTAATATTACTGTACTTTAATCAGACATACAAACACTAGCAAAGTTTCAGATGGATAATATGACAATTAGAAGTAAACAAAAACAAGTAATTTAATTTATTTACATACTTGAAATTTCATGGGTTGTATTTCCGAAAACGGTATATACTCAAAGTCAAAGAAAATTTTATGAGACTCCCTCGGGATCTACCTTAATACAATTTAAACTAACAAAATCGATCCAGACATCCCTGAGAAATCAATGAACATATAAAAATATACATATAAACAGAAGTACATAGAACCTCCTCCTTTTTGGAGTTCGGTTAAAAACAGCTATGATGGTAGAGCGTTTCAAATTATTTATTGTAAAAAAAACTAACCAGTACACTTTTAAATAAAACGCTCTATTTAAAATTTATATTCGCTTAATGTATCATTGTTGGACGTAACCGCACTGGCTGAAAGTCGAAAATTTAATTGCTTTATAAATTAAAAGTCGTTACGCGTTGGACGGATCGCGTTATATTATTATGCCAGCGCACAGCAGAGGAAAAATATTTCATTTAAATATTATACGTATAAAATATTAAGAAAAACTAACTCGTGAATATTTACATCTGTAAATTAGGTGTAATTTAAACATTTTAATTGTTCATTAACGCTTATTTAACCATTAATATTTTACTTGTATGTATATATTCAACCCTTTTTTTTCAATATCCAACTACTGCCCTCCTCCTCCTTTCAATACTCCCTTCACTACGAATTTGGTCTACATTGTGTCCACCAAATGCGGGTTAGTGGATTGCACATGTCTTAAAAAATTGCCAGGATCTCTTAGACATGCAGGTATTCTTTGGAAATGATTCGCCCATGAAAATAACAAAGGTGAGAGATCCGGAATTAAATCCCGCTTCACTCAGTTTTCTAAGCGAGAGCGTTACCACTTTACTTAAGTTTAAATCCTATACTTTGTCCATTACTGTATTAAATGATAATATTCTTCAAACTCTTTTCAGCTAACATTCTTTAAATTATCTGAATAAACTAAGGCGCACGTTATGTTAAAAATAATGATACTTAAAGAGAAATTGCAAGCAACAAATACGTGTATTTATTTCAAAAGTACAGCTTTATATAAGCATCGTAAAAGCTGACGTGAAGGATTTACAACTCCTAAAGTACGCTGTAAACAACTCTATAAATTTCAAATTTTAAGCCCTTAAATAAGAAAACAGTGAAGCAAAGGAAACAAAGTGGAACTGTCTATCATATATTTGAATTCTTCGCTTAAATTTCGCTGTCTCAGAATAACAATAAACAGATCTGTTTTAATTTCTTTTATATACATATTTATATATTCATACTTATTCTAAGATTAAAAATAAAACTTTACAAAGTGAACACTTTGAAAAGTAAACGAAATGGAAAAACCTATTTCGTTTACTTTTCGAAATGTATTAAACTCTAAAAGTAATAACTATTAATTTATAAAATTTGCTAATCGTTTTGCAGATACTAAACAATAGAGTCTCCAAAAATGCTTAAGCATTACTCAATAGTTTGAATTGAACATTGCACAATTATAATACCTTTGAATTGTGAGTTGAAAAATTACCTTCGATTTGTGAATTGAAAAGCTTACTATATATTTAGACACAATGAGTGCCAGAATTAGGCTCGAATCTTTTGTCTATCTCGCTTATTTTTAATTCTCGAACAAAACCGTTTTGCTTCCTTTCTTTATTAATATCACAAACTCAGGTCACCAACTATGGTTGAGGTTTGGTACAAGTTACACAGATAAAAGTAAAGTGAACACTTTGAAAAGAAAACGAAATGCAAAGACCTATTTCGTTTTCTTTTCGAAATATATACTAACTACTAGCACTGCCCGCGGCTCCGCCCGCGTTCAGATGACCAAAAACTAAATTCTTAGGTTTTACATATTAGAATACTTATAAATGATTACTATTGATTACTATTATTTACTTATAAATGAATTTTATACCTTTTTAAATCTAATTTTGTTGATAACGCTTTAGGTTACGTTTGTACAGAGCGTCTACAAGAAAGTTTTGTACTTCATTGTAGTTAAGGCAAAAGTGGTTTTGGATACCAACCCTGAGCTCACATCAAGCTAATAAAAGCGAAAATACCAGAGATAACAGTTAAAATTAAATCAGATAGCATGAATCTAAAAACATCTTACCAAGGTAAATATTGTGGGTCTGGATGAAGAAGACTATTTCCGAAACTACAGAAACAATTTTGTAAATTCTTTCGTAAGTAACAAGCGGCATTATCTCCGAGGGACTCTGTATAACGGAATGTAATTTATCTTTTATTCCTGTATAGGACACAAGGAAGTTACATAATATACTCGGTGTAAAAAAACATGAACGATACACGGAATGTAAGTAGAAGTTTGAATAAAGAGAAAGATAGATGAAAAGTTAACAATATTGTAAGAAATTATTAATATTTATTATTATCGTATTAATTACTTTCATAAATCATTATAAAACAGCTAATTTATTATCAATATCGCAAATAGATTGACTTGGCCGGAATTAAACGTCGACTAAGATTAACGATGTTGCACATAAAGGATCTTTTCTCACCTACGAGCTACGCCGTGATAGATCGCGCTCAGCAATATCTCATTCACTTTACAATTAAAGATCGGATAGTTTTTCTACGTTCTTGAGATAAGATAAAACTGTATACTCAATTTAGGGAGTAGAATAAAAAATATACTGTGGAACAAATGTTAAAGTTTATAAATGCGTGAATATTTTTGTTAATTCTTTTCTATGTAACGACTTTTATGGTATACTAATAACACGGTAAACAAAATCGTCAAATGTTTAATAAATAATATTATTTTATCTATTTATTATACAAAATCTATAAATACTGTAATTTTCCATATCTTATTACACTTCGAAAACAGCTTCAATTTCGTTCCACTAAAGTTAAGTCACGTCCAATCTTTTTGCTCATTTACGTCGAGATATTTCAGTACGAAACGTTTCTCGGATGGCGAACCCTACACGACTCGCATTAATAAAAGTTACGTAATTAACCGCAATTTGCATTTAATATTGCTTATATGCTTGAGTAAAATACCTCCCAATAAAATATTTATTAATATCAGAAGAGGAAGGAACAAACGTACCTACTTTACGCTTATTCGTGTTAACGTTAATAACGTAGCAAAATAGCAATGGATCCATGTGAATGATTAATATAGACTTTTTCCAGTATATGAATTGTCATCCTGATTCTCACTTTCTAACTCCCGTAGCACGGCAATTTTACACGAGTGGTGGCAGATCAAGTGCATTACTGACCGCTTGAAGATGTTTCCGAGGCTCAGGGACACCTTCAATTTCTTAAATCCAAATATTACTACGAATTTCTAGACTTAACTTAATAAATATACTTAGCCCACCCTGGAACCCGAACTTAGGACCTCTGAATCTTCATAAACGTAATACAGTGGCTATTTTATTTGAAGTGTGAAATGTAAAGCAAATATAATATTATATTCCGCGTCAACGACAAGTTGTCGAAGTATGCACGGATTATTCAAATTGAGTGAAGGCCAGGTTTGCATAGCGCTCAATTTTCTCAGTTTGTTTGCTGAGATTTCCACATTCTCAAAAATAGTTTTACATTTGTGATATAAAAATTGTATTCATACATTTTTATTTTTTACAAAAACTACAATATAATATGAAAAATAAAAAAAATATTATATACTAAAATTGTAAAACTATTAAATTTACAATTTTAATTTTATTTACTTGACTAATGAGAGCTTCAACATGTACAAAGTGCGTTGCTTGATGCTTATGACCTAATTTATGAGCCAAAGGCAGAGAGCGAAAGAAACTTCGTTTCCACCGGATGCCCCGTGACAACTCGCGAATATTTATAAATATTATATTTTAAATTTAAATATTTCATTTAATGTTAATAAAATATATTCAATGTCGATTATATTATAGTAGTAAACATAAAAAAAATCCTCCTGAAATCTACTGCAAGAAGGTATCGCTGTGTAACATAAGGCAGCATTCACCCTTAGAATGACTATGTTTATGCATTATATAAGAAAGCTGTTAGCATTTGGATCTTCAGAAAATATTACCAAAAGAGCTGAGATGTCTTTAAAAAGGTTTTGAGCCTCCTTGAGATGTTTACACTCTAAAAAGCGCAAATATGAAACCTTCACCAAAGCATTCATATTTTCGAATGCTTAACGCCAGTAACCACGACTTCCGTCACAGAGGTCCGTCATCTGAAGCGAATGCAGTATGTATCTACACAAGAAATATCTCATATAAATATTTTACCTATCTTACCTACCATCCACATAACATTATTTACCTTGTAACAAAAATACATATAAAATATTTTTTACGTTGTATTTCTGAATATACATATAAATATGTTGGGATATTAACATACAGCACCATCTAGTTCCATGGTAAGCTGAGGCTTGTGTTATGGATACCAGATAGTTGATACACTACCCAAGTAGCAAAATAGTTTTGGCTAAAGTAATATATAAGAACAAAAGCTTTAGAAAAGCTTTATAAGCGTCCTGATGAAGAAGGGACCTCATATAGAGGCATGTATAAAAACGTTTTGAACTATAAGAACATATAAACTTATAGTGAAGAATTACAGATATATATAAGAACTCCTTGTTAAGTACATATAAGAACAAAAGTTATATAAGTACACTTTGTAAGACTAATCACTCTTGTTGATTTTTTACACTCAGTAAAGCAATTTATAAGATTGTTTGTTCTTATAACTGCCTTTGGTGAGTGTAATATAAGAGCACTGCTGTTACTAAAGCATGATATACAACTGTTGAATAACCTAAAAATTGTAAGTGTAATTTGTCTTAGGCAGTGCGTTTTAAAGAGAGCAGCATGTAGGAAGATGTTTTATAGGAACACTTGAACTCACAAACGTTATAAGCATGCTTTATTAAGTATATTAAAGACCTAACCCTTATAATTTTCTTCAGTGATTTGTTATATGCATAAATGTTTATTTATAAATATAATATAATTTTTTTTTTGCAATCAATGAAAACCCACTTCATTTTTATGTGGGTATATATGTGGGAGATAAAAAGCCATCTAACTTAGAAGCGACGTTAAGTAGAGTTATTATAAGTTGAAAAAAAAAATTATTAAATTTAAAATTCATCATGCGATAAAACGAAATAATATACTACTAAAACTCCAAGCAAAATAGGAAGAAAAAAACTTTGAGAGTTGTTTTGTAGAGAATAATAAATATGTTGTGATATTAACGTTATGAAGTAAACATTGTGACTTTTGGTTCTTCTTTTTTACTAAGGAACCCTAAACATTATGACAAATGGCCGGCGACAATTGTTTGGCTATCCTTAAATAACAATATTAAGTCTTACAGTGGATTTAACTAAGAGCGATTGATCTTTTAAATGTTCTCATAAAGTTACCTGTAAGTCAGGTTTGTAATAATGTAAAAAAATGGCGATATTTTCTTTTATTTCACATTTTATTAATTTAGCAATTATTATTTAAAACACATTTTAGAAATGGCCCGAGGGCGAAATGTTATTTATATTAAAATTCCTTCGAATAAATCGACTCCGCAGGTAGATCAACATTATGATAGATACTTAGAAGCAGCTAATAATATTGGTATTAAATTAATATCAAGTAAATACTTCCATTTTTAATATAGTTTATATTAAAAACACAACTTTGGTTTCTCATGATTTTTAACACAATAAAAACTTTTTAACAAAAAAATAAAAACCGACTTCAAACAAAAGCACTAAAAAGTGAAAAATAACTGATTGGTAGTTTTCATTTACTATACATACCTAATCAAATATTTTCGAAGTCGGTGTGCTTTGGCTAAGTAATTAAAGCCTACCTATTAAATACATACCTAATCAAATATTTTTGAAATCGGTCCCAGCCCATACAAAGCAAAGCACACCGACTTCGAAAATATTTGATTAGGTATGTATAGTAAATGAAAACTACCAATCAGTTATTTTTCACTTTTTAGTGCTTTTGTTTGAAGTCGGTTTTTATTTTTTTGTTAAAAAGTTTTTATTTTTCCCTTTTTAGTGTAGACAGTAGTAGCAAAGTAAGGATTCTAACGTGTTAGGCTTGTCAAATCAAACAAAATAAACCCAAACTCAAAGTATCTACTATTAGCCGTTGAAGAGTTCCACCTATCCACCTTCTGGCCTTGCCATCAGATCAGGTCAACAATACCGAACCACTGTACTATCAACGGAAATAGAAATACTTGCAAAGTTTCAAGTCAATATGACAATTAAAAGTAGGTTAAATTCATCATTAGTTGTTTTTCCACCCTTAGGGGTGGTATTTTTTTTTTGAAATTTAAATGGGTGGTCCCATTTATCCCATTTATCTGGAAGTATACCCTTTCAAACAAAACAAAAATTGTCCAAATCGGTTAATAAATGACGGAGTTCTGAGGTAACAAACATAAAAAAAAAAAAATACAGTCGAATTGAGAACCTCCTCCTTTTTGAAGTCGGTTGAAAATACTCTTAAATTGGGATCATAAAACATTAATAAGACTACACAATGGCATTTTGCCCTTACACCGTGCCAATGTAAAACACTTGTAAGACTTATTTGCTTTTACAACAGCATTAGGCAGATCACTGTAAGTTTGAAAACACTCTTCATATGACCATAATACAATAACAGTAAGGGTAAACGCTCTTACTAAGTGCGCCCAATTCCACACTTAGCAACGTTTATAAGTATATTATAAGAGTAAGAAAAATGTACTCTTAGGATACCTGTAAGACTAAATTTTGCTAGTTGGGTACACATATAACTTTAAATACATACACAATAATTATAAACATAAACACCCGTTACTGGAGTATAAACATTCGTGCTCCATCACACAAATGAATGCCCCCACCGGGATTCGGACCCGCGACCGCTGGCACAGCAAGTAAGGTCACTACAAACTGAACCAATACATATATCCTATATTTTATATTTAAGCTGAAACAGTACGGAATATTCAAGGCGCGAGTTCATAAATTAAACAGGTATGATTTTCATATAATATATATATATTGGAATGTTGATATTTGTATTCAGCCCTTTTTATCGTCCCACTGCTGGGCACGGGCCTCCCTTCAGTACAAGGGGAATCAGGTCATAGTCCACCACGCTGGCCAAGTGCGGGTTGGCGGACTTCACATGTCTTTCGAAAACTTGCTAAGTTCTCTCAGACATGCAGGTTTCCTCACGATGCTTTCCTTCACCGTAAGGCAAATGGTGATCACGGTAGAAATGATTCGCACATGAAAATATCAGAGGTCCGAGACCCGGGATTTGAACCCGCTTCACTCGGTTTCCCAAGCGATCGCGTTACCACTGGGCTACCACTGCTTAATCAAGACCTGCATGTTGATATTTGCTTAAATATAATTAAAAAAAATAGTTATTTATACCATTTATACAAGTATTAGTAGAACTGTAAACATTTTTTATTGATATAAAAATGTCATTTTATCATGTCAAAGATTATTTCTTTATACTCGTACAATTATCCTACAGATGTCTAACTATCAAACCGGACCAACGTTATCAACTGCCGAGTAATAAATCTTTCATCCATTTATCCAACAGATACCCTTTTTAAATCATATAAGTAAATGATTTTTAAAATTAATCAAAGTTATTATATAAAAAAAAAATTATACCGTAAGTAGCTTGAAATAAATCTTTTCTATCATAAATAACTTTTGAATATAATTTGATATCGTCCATAATAGCAATTCATACTTTGATTTCCGAACTGTATCTTTTAGGGGTTCTTATATTAGCAATTTAATTGAGACGACTTGGTGATCGCGAAGCCAAATAATTTTCTCTTCGTTGTATCTGTGCTGGATCACTTCATTAATTATATTGAAATTGTCGGCTTCGGAATTTCTACTCTTTGTATGTATATATTTTGCTAACCACTAATAAATTTTGTTGATGTCAGTCGGAAAAGATCTCTATGGCTCAATTATTAATCAGACTGGGGAGAATGATATAATCAATATAAACATTAATTACCCAAAGTGGGAATCGAATCCCTGAATCTAATTTTTTTAGGGCTATAAAGCATTACCCTCCTCGAGTACCACGCAACTAGAGTCACGGGTACCTGATATTTTATCAAATCAAACCACAAATGTGTAATCTATTCCTTTAAGTCTTATACTTCGATAGAATGATAATTCGACAGGATTGGTAAAAGATAAAGTGCAGTACCGATAACTTAGCGTGCTCGCTGAAACGGCACGACGGATTTTAATGAAGTAACAAATATGATACTGTTAGATTTCTAATATATCTAAAAATTTCTAATATATCTTATGTATCTAAAGTATCTTATATGCTACTATTAGGTGTCCAGATATAAAATTACGATCATAATAATGTTGTGTTAAATGTACGTTTGGTCCCATTTTTAAAAATAAGTAATTTCGACGACACGTTTGGCTCAGTTTGTAGTGTACCTACTTTTTTCGGGTTAGAGTCCCTCCCGCTGGGGGCATTTAATTGTGTGATGACTGATGAGCACCAATGTTTGTACTCCAGTCATGGATGTTTATATTTATAATATTATATATGTGTTTAAAGTTATATATGTGTAGTGTTTCAACTATCTGGTATCCGTAATCCAAGCCGTAGCTTACCATGGAACTAGATGGTACACTTCTGGTAATCATTTTGATCGAACTTAAAATTACACACGTTTTGCATGTACTGTTCTCCTACTGCTTGAATGCCTCGTTGATTTAAAGGTTAGGATGATATCTATGTTTATATTTTACTAGCGACTCTACCCTGGCTTTGCTCAGGTGCGCCCCTGGGTATGTTTTACATAGATAAAAATAGTTATTAATAATAATAATAAGTTCTTTATTTCCAAAAAGTAGTACAACCAGATATTTGCTTAACATTTAATAAATCTAATTTGGTACGTACATATATTTGAAACATAGCATCTGCAGCCGAACTAGGAGATCTGTGCATCAGCTGTCAGCGCCATATCCTCACGGTCAGTCTACATAAATATTATTTTGCAAGCAAAAACTAATTAACAAATATCGTCTAAAGTGTTTGTACTTTATGCTAATATAGTATAATATAATAATAAGTAATTACTTATACTATTGAGATGCATCTTAGGAGATAGAAATATGCTATAGCAGACTTTTCTAGTAGTGTAGTAGCGGTAGACATGTAAATTTCAAAGGACGACTCGACAGAACCAGTTATTGTGATTTCCCGTGGGAATGAAAAAAATATATTAACATACGAGTATATCCTAAATATTGACTCGAGTAATAAGTACACTACACAAAATTTAGTTAAAATCGGTTCAGTACAATTTGTGTGAAAAGCAAACAGATATATATTAACAAACAAGCATACATATAGACAAACAGACAAAAATTTCAACAACTGTTTTTTGGGGTCTATATTCTGTACATAAAACGTAACAGTCATTGTTTTAAAAAAAAATATTATGTATAGATTTCACATTGTCTTACTGGTCAGGAGTACTGATATAAGTAAAAAATCAGAACATCATATTACCTCTCTTTTATGGAGACTCCGGGCGTTTGCCCTGGATTCTGGACTTTTTAACTGACTCAGTTTGCACATTTAGGTCATTAATCTGTCCAATAAAATTAATAACGAGTAATCTTAGAATGCAGCTATGAAGTGGATAAGCGTAGTTGTACATATTTTTCTAAATCTAGTAGATGTTATACTGAGACATTACGTTACCCAAAATATTTCTACAAAACTGTCATCGTCAGATAAAGTTTTTGTGAACATCTTTATCTCTTTACGGTCCCATAAAACGTTAGTAGGGGTAAAAGATTTTATGTATACTTACACATCAAAAGCTCGACTCGATAATTAAAGTCTATTTAAGTCGATTGATTATAAAGAGAACATATAGTAGTGAGTGAATTTTCTTAATTAATTAAAATAATTCCTTAATTATCTCCTTTGAACTTTTTCTTATGTTACGTTTTTAATTTCTTAGTCTATACTAATATTATAAAGAGATAAAGTTTGTGAGGTTGCGAGTTTGTGTCTTTGTAGGAGGTAATCCTGGATTTACTGAACGGATTTAGATGAAATTTGGTAAGAAGATAGTTTGATACCCTGGAAAGGACATAGCATACTTTTTATCATAATAAAGAAAATGGGGATGAAAGTTTTTATGGGGAAGCAAGCTAGGGACGAACCCGAGCGAAGCTTGGATGAGTCGCTGGTTATGGTATATTCCCGTTTCATTAATATTAAGTGACAAAAATTATTTACTAATTTTTCATGAATTTACTCACTAATTTAACATACACATATCATACTTAACCAAATATATACAATGATATTTATCTGTAATTGTTCACCTCGATTAAGCACTTAAGCTGCACAATAGAGTAGTGTCATTAAGAGGGAAGCCCAAACATCATTTATCATCAGTGCAAAACCGAGCTGAATTAAACGAAATAGAATGTATTGTTTGGGATTTCTCGCACGTCTAATACGATCATGAAATAATCTATGCATACAGCAATACAATTTCAAACATTACAAGTTTTAGTATAAAGAAACGAAATTGAAATTATAAGTTGCGAAATTAAGGTGAACTATTAATTACAAAAAATATATATTTCGATGTGAGAAATAATTAATATTAAATAAAATTTAAAATTATAAATAAATACGTCCTAATATGCAAGTATAGCTTCTTAGAAATAATTCAATACTAAATTTAGTCTCATAAATAATACTACCTACCTATAATACTTCTATACATACATATCTTTATATATATAATTCTTCTGTGAGTGTGTATGTCACTGAACTTCTCTCAAATGACTGGACCGATTTTGATGAAATTTTTTGTGTGTTCAAGGGGATCTGGGAATGGTTTAGATTCACAATTTTGTCCAAAAAGTTTGAAATTTTCAAATTAAAGACGTGTAGACAGGACAACGTCTGTCGGGTCCGCTAGTGTATAATAAAATTCTAACTGAGCCGAATCCGTAGGTACATTATATATTTTATGTACAATCTTATTGAAATAGTCATTATTATCGATATAGAGGCCAAATCTATTGTTTTAGAATTTTTATCTGTCTGTCTGTCTGTCTGGAAACGTATCTCGAGAAAACCACTGGACAGATTTTGATGAAATTTGGTATGATAATAGCTGGTTATCCGGATCAACACATAGAATACTTTTTACTGTGGGAAAATATCTCATAAATCTATACTAAACGTTACGTTTAAAACGTAACTAGGAAAGAACCCGAACGCAGCGAGGGTGAGTCGCTAATTTAGAATATTTTAGCACATTGACGATATATTATTCGTTCGAATGATATTAGTTTCAAATTCTAATAATATTACTTAAAAGTTTTCTATAGGAACTTCAAATACTATGGAAAACAAATACGTAATAATTTTTATCCCCCTCAGTTAAATGTATGGGCTTTTTAGTTTTTATAGTTTGACTACAAATTTTTTGGTCTAAAGGGAAAGGAAGGTTTCGGCCGGCGGTTCACATGAATACTTATCTCGAGCAATATCGCTCCAATAATTGCCGAGCAAAATGTTTATGTACAAACAGACGTTCGTGACGAAATATTAGGAATTCCATTTTCACCTTTTGGCCACAGATTCCTAAAACACGTTAATATTAACTTTAATAAATAAATTGAAGGTGATTTTTCAAAACAAATCAATTGAGTCTCAAAGGTTTTATTGGTGAATATTAAAGTTTTCCAGTAGGTATTCGGCTCCTGGATCCTTTAATATTAAACTATTGTATTGTCTAAGTTTCAAACCGATACAACAGATAAATGTAGGCTAAAATGAGTTTTCGAGATTTTATCGTATTGTTACCTACTTTTAATGATTAACTAATAAAAGCGTGTTGAAACATACCTTAAATATTTCAAAATATTTAAGGTGTTTAAATTTCTTAATTTCTATGATATAACAAAAATTGAAAATAAATTTGTAAATTTATTTATATTTTTATTCACTAGCAAAGATCATAAAGTCGAAAAGTAAAATAAGTATTTTTTTATAAAATAATTATCAAACAGCTCTCTAGGATAAAGGCTCTTTTGAAAAGTTCTTACTAAATATTGACTGGACCAAAGTTAAAATAAAAATCTGCAGTCCGGAAGCACGTCTTGGCGCCAGCTTGTCATAGTGCACGGTTGAACTCCGTCTAAATACAAACAGGATTCCTCCTTCAACTCTAACTAGATTAAAGAATAAAAAGCATTGTAAGCATGTTATTGAACAAATTCAAAAGTGTGAGAAAACTTTGTTACTGCATAATTTTTTATTGAAAACTTGAAAGTCTATTCATTTATATACATATTAAACAAATTTTTTAATTAAACAAAACCAAAATAAGTAATAGTTAACTCTCACGGTCGTATATTTTTATTATAGTATTATCACAAATGCATTTTAGTTGACATTTCATTAGTTATTCAATTACATTATTGTATTTAAATATAAATACTATATTTTAACCGCTTGATAAGAAATAGTTATAAATAGTTTTAATCAAACAATTTCGTTACTTACAAACTTCATTCAAGAAATGCTATAACGAACAGAAGGATAAAGGGCTATGTAATAGAAATATGTTCTTGGAATGTTCATTTCGAACTGTTAGGAAAGTCCAACAAATTGATAGTTAGTAAATAGCTATTATATGGCTGACATCCTTACTTTATTAAATTAGGCGTATCTATACTAATATTATAAAGAGACACAGTTTGTTTATTTGTTTGTTTGTTTGAACGCACTAATGTTAAAAACTACTAATCCCATTTAAAAAATCATTTTTTTATTAGATAGCCCGTTTATTGAGGAAGGCTATATAGGCTATATATATCATGCTACTACCCTAGGGAGCCGAGCAGTAATCATAAATGTCAACAAATCGGGCAGACTTTCTTTTATTATTGTAAAACTGATGTTAAATTATGTTTAAGTGCTTTAAGCTCAGAAACTACTGAGCCTATTTCAAAAATGTGTCCAAAACACAATAAACAAAGTGATTCCGTGGAAAATCTAATATGGTGGGCTCCCAAAGATGGCGGACTGTATTTTATACACGCCCATGATATAGATATTAAACGAAAGGGCCTGATAAGCGAAACACAATAAGTAAAGTGACGTCATTGTAAATCCAATATGGTGGACTTCCAAAGTTGGTGGACTGTTTTTTATGCACTCCCATGATATGGATATCAAAAGAATGGCTTGATGAGCGAAACACAACAAGCAAAGTACCGTCTGTATTTCTTATGCACCCCAATGATATGGATATGAAAGGGTTTGCTGAGAAGAATACGAAAAAAAAGAAAAAAGTATAAACATTTAAAAAAACGCTTTAAATATGTAAATACTCTAAAAAAATAAAGAAGCATAACTTCTTACGTGCGTACATAAGTACGTACACACGTTTTTGTAGTTTTAGCGTGAGCGAAGCCGCGGATTTTGTTTATATTATATATGCGGAAATAACCTTCTTTTCCGCTTTGTTTATTAATTTACTTTTTTTTTTACTTCTTGGCATGTCAACTCCCTTAACTAATCTTCAGTCTGCACACAATCAATATGAAAAATGATGATAGTTATTGACTGGTCTTTAATCTTCCTTCGGTGGTGTCTCATGAGATATTGATTTATATTAATGGTCATATAACTCACGACACCAAGCAAAAATAATTTTATGATATTTTTCTTTCAGCTATTCAATACGAAATAGTCCTTCTGACAATATACTTACTAAAATTTCTACAGCAAAAAAAAAAACGAAGTAAAACATAAATTGTTGCTGCATAGTATAAGAAATAACAAAAATAATAGGTATATTTAAAATACTAGATACATTAATTACAACTATAGATTAATAAGTGCATTTTAGTATATAAGTGTATCTTTTGCCGGAGCCGACTTTATACCGGAAAGGCTGGACTCGAACCCGTGAACTTAAGTAATGCCTCGGTGGTGTGGTGGTCGTATGTATATGGTTGAATATGAGATTGAAAGGACCAATTCAGTTCCTGATTGTGGCTTGATGTTCTTGCTTTTCTCTTTTAATATTCCTTATCTCTTTGTAATTCGTTTACGAAATTCACTGTGTCTTAAAGTCGGATCTAAGTACCTGAGCAATAGGTACCTTATCAAGAGCTTTCTTTCCTTTTTACCCGACTGCGGCGAAGCCCAAAGTACATATTTATGTATGTACATATATTCGATCCTATGTTCCCTCGTAATTACTAAATGGCTCAACCGATTTTAATAATTCGTACGTCCTTAGATTCGCCTTGTTATCACTAGTAAAACACTCGTGCTATGAAGGCTATATGGATATTATTAAAAATAAAATGGCGGATTTTAGGCGCCAATTTATGTCTTGAAAATTGTTTTTCCCAGCTTCCCGAGTGGGATGTGAAAATATTTTTTTTAAGAGGACATTTCAAAAATATGTAATAGTTATATAATAATACATTTTGCATAATAATACATTCCTTCGTTTACTTGTTCTCTTCTTTTTAGTTCGTTTTTAACTTTTTACTATAAAAAATACAAACTTTACTAATTAAATAACTATACCTACTATATATCCATATACGAGTAGTAAGAAAATGACTATGTAAATTTAAAATCCCCTTTTCAACGTTCTAGCTGTTGAAATTAAAAAAAATGGAACAAGTGCGAGTCTGATTTGATGTATGTATCTCACTAGAAAACGGTGTTCGAATTTTTCCCCTATACTTGTGCTGTAAAACATTGTTTCTTGAAAAATTTTATGATTCTAAGTCAACGGGAAGTAGGTACCTTATAGGTTTTAATTCCCTTGTGAGTGTCAAAATATGCGGCATAAACGGCCAAACCATTTGATTGGGTTGACTGTAATTAAATTTTCTGATACCTCCACGAGTTCCTGAGTAAGAAGGTCTTGACAGACAGACAACGAAGTGATCCTATCAGGGTTCCTTTTTTTCTTTTGAGATATCCGTATCTCAAAAGAAAAAAATAATATTTTTTATCTGGGGTATTTTAAGGGTTCCGACCCTTAAAATGCCCCAGAACGAGTATTTTATTAAAATATATTTTCTAGGTTGAATAAACCTACTATGAATACCATTTTACCATTCTCATTCACATTTAAAAGGAAATAGATAATAATTATTAAAGATCTTTGTATTATTAAAGAGTTTTTAGTTTACCGCTTCTCTGTATACTTACCTATACTCGTATGTGGGTAACGAAACTATATAAAACATATAAGTATATCACTTCCGCTATATTTCGATCATATATCAATTTATGTACTAAATATTTATCAATTTAATTTTACAATGACTAAATTTAATCTAAATTAAAAAGGTAACAACATCAATATATATTTTGGATTAGAGTATAATGCTGGACTCATTTTATGCATCACGAAGCCATTGCAAATAACTGTTGCGCTAATGCAACCACATGAGTTAATTGAAAACACAGTTTGTCATATTTTATTTAACTAATAGGATAACACACCTAAATTCACCACATAATCTAATTTAGAATGTTCTAAATAACAATATTAACGTTGGTATTTGTAATATTATGTGTAAATTAATTTAGTTATTGATGAGTATAAAACAATCTTTAAAAATACATATCATTACCTGGTAGCGTGTGGTATTAATTTTGTTCCTTTGTCGCTAGTTCTGTTGTACTATTTCTCTTAAGGTGAGAGAATCTTAGACTGCCAACTCTCTGCAGTACGGCAGTTAATTCGTTGATATGTCGGTGCAATCTGGCTAGATAATTATTATTATTGCTGTCCACTCAATTTCTTCCTTCTTCGCAGATTGAAATCTAGGTACTAGTAGTAATTACATATTTATTTCTTATATGTGGTGGAATATTGAACATGGCTCTCATTATTTGAAATAATTTTTACACGATCTAATTATATATTTCATAGAAATTACGGTTCATAGTTACAGTAGAATCAGATAGCTGATGGATTGGAGGTCTTATCAAATTAATTTATCGGGCCAAAATAACTTCAGTTTTGTCTTCTTGTGTTTTTCACTCTAAAAATAGCAAAATATCATACATTTTACTTATAAAAAGGGCAAAGCGTAGATAGTGAATTTTGCATAGGAATAGTACATTGGCTGGAGAGAGACAGGCTATTTTTAACCCGGTACATCAAATGGTTTCTGTGGTGAGATGGCAAAAATCGACTTTAAAGTTTATGTACGATTTTAGCCTCTTCGGCTTGTGGAAATCGGCAGAAGGATGTAATTAGCCCACCATACCTTAATCTGACGGTTTCAAGTATTTCTACCTTATCAAAATATTTTTAAAATATCTTTATCGGCTGCCCTAGACGCGCGCCCTTATATAGAGAACTTATATTATGGTGGAGGTACTCAAAAGAGTGCAAGGTATGCCCCCTTATGTTAATCTGCCGTGCTTGAGTAACTCCAAAAATCCCCTCTTGGGCTCCCTTACTATTGGTTATTGTATGTGGACTTCTTGTGTATGTACTGCCAACCTTTTGTATTACTGTGTATCTGTCTAAACTTTCTCTTCTGTACTATCTTTCGTACGTGTTGACTTTTTGATAATAATTTATTAAGTGACGTAACAAAGACTTTTATTTATATTCACTAACTACACTAAATAAATTATTTAAAATTCATTACGACAATACACAATAGTTACTGATATTAAAATATGTATTAAGTTTTGAGTAAAAATTTATTTCAAAAGTATAATTCAATTAACGCGATTGGAATTACTCCGGTTGAATGAGAAAGTAAAGCACAACATGATCACAGTCATCAATACGGCTTAACGCATATTGCGAATAAATTTCAGATTTACAGGAAATTTGTGAATATTTCACTGTGCTTGCTTCTCTTAGTGTATAAATATAATATTTTAGTAATAAATAGTATATTTTGGTCATGCACTTTTTATTATTTCATGAAATTTTGGAGTAACATCTTACATTGAATTAAAATTATTCACTATAAAAAAACAAAGTTATTCCACCCTTAAGTGATTTTTTTAATAAAAAAATTATTAAAAATAATTGAAAATAGATATATGGCAAAACATTGATGTTCAGAACAAAGTGAAACATCTTTATAAAAAAAGAAAAAAAGAGTTAGGTACTTGATATACGAGTTGTTCATATTCATAATCTAATTTTCAATTTTTTCCGAACGTTGTAAATGTAAGGTGGACTCAATTTTCCGCACTTAGACTTTCATTTGGTCCGTTGTGCGTCCTGAATCCTGGCTAACGTGGGTGACTGATTCTTCGGTACTGAAACATCCTCTGCGCAGAAGACTATCAGCCCCGACAGTTATGAATTGGTTTTTGTTTAAGTGGCAATGTTTTTAGTGACTATCATTGTTTTTAGGTTGGTTCAGTTGAGACTTAGTAGTCGTTTGTCAGTCGCGGGTTTATTGCAGGCAATGCTAGTTTAGACTGCCTGTATTCGTTGGGTTACGATACGTTTTATAGTTCCAACTTGGGATTAGGGGTATTTTTTTAGGTAAAGACATTGGTTTCCTGTGCGTCTACAACCAAGGGCACAGCAGCACTTTATTCACTTAAAGATGTCTCTTGATTCCTCTGACAAAATATCACTAACGGTTACCAATTAAAGGACCTCATTTTTCCCCTTTCTCATAAAAGTCGTCGAACATAAAATCTTATACACAACAATAAACAAACATTAGCGAAAAATAAGAAATCAATTTTTATAAAGCTATTGAAAGATATTAGGGATCCATGAACTCTTACCTTAATAATAACTAACACACACATAACACGTAATTTATTATTATTATTATTACCCATAAATTAATACACAATGAGTAATCGTTATATTGAAAGTTATAATAAAATAAATAGCCATTCCGGAAAAGGTCTGCCAACAAGCCACAATACATGTACGAATTAGTAAAATTAGAATAAAAGTTTTTCTTTACAAATATATCTATTCGAGTGTTGTTACAACTTTGTTTCGTGTTTGCAACTCATATATTTTCTTCTGGTAAATTGAACTTGCTTAGTGATATAGTTACCTATGTCTTTTGATCCCTCCACGACCGCGGATACGCCGCCGGCGTGTCAGTTAACAATAGATTTCTTAGAATTTTAATTAATTTCTTAGAAATTTACCTGGAGGTGTTATAAGTAATTAGCAACATAAATTGTATTTAAAAAAACTAATCCTTCTCATTTCCACTTCTTCTGAGGAAACAATTACTATTCTCGACAGTAACTTTAAAATCTGTGAAATAATGTTTTTTTTATTACGAATTAATTCCCTGAGCGTAATAATTATCATGATGCTGATGATGAGAATAATTATTATCTATATATTAAAGCTTTACGTACTATTTCATATAACTTTTTATCTACTTAAGAATGAGTTTTAAGAATTTTATTTAAAGAGGAAACGACTGACTTCAGCAAAACGAGCTAAGAAATTAAGTATAATTAGATAGTGTCTTCCATTCTTTAAAAGATTTTCCGCTCAAATTTATCGTTTCCACTGTACAGAATGGTTACAAGAAAAAAAAAACGATGAAGCACCCGTCTGTTTCGCATGTTCTACATTTTCTTTGACTGTTTGATTTTCGTAAATTTTGGAAGTTGTAGGCTTAGTACTTTAGAGGATACATAATGTTAAAATGTATTAATACCTACATTCAAACCCTATAAAATTAATATTACAAATTATAATTCGAATCTTGTTTTAGTGCCTCTTGATATTTAATGGCAATGTCTATTTCTTATAACTTTCTACACACAGTACACACAGTTGGACAGATTTACAAAATATAAATTACTAATTAATATTATTTTTTAGAAATAATTGTAATAATTATAATAATAACAGATAAAATTAAATAAATAATATTCCATATTCAATTATAAATCTAATTCAAATCATAAAAACGTTTAAAATTAAAAAATATTGTAAGGTACTTTGGTGCCATTTTCCAATTTCCTGAATTTTTGAAAACATTTTGTTATTTGTGGGTAGGCTGTCTGAGACAATTTAATGATTTTTTTTTTGAAAAAAAAATTCATTAAAATGGCTCTCCTGTAAAGTTAAGAAAATGTCGCTTAGACCAAATAGCCTTTCACCCGTCGATATAATTAATACCTTTGAAAACCATGGTCCAATGGTCCTACCGTGGTCTCTCCCGTGACTATGATTGCTGTAAAGCATTTAAAACGTCGGGAACCAAAAATCAAAATAAATCCGCGAAAAAATCCGAAAGGATTGTTTTATTTAAAATGTCAAATATTCGCGTAAATCTTATAAAGTATTACGTAGGCTACTGTTAGGTACCCGGGCACGCACCAAAGCGACGAGAGGATAAGAGTAAATCAATCAGTCTAGTTATATTTGCAAAACGTTATTTATAGACGTAATTATTTGTGCGTAGTTTCTTCAATTCAAATTAAATTAAAATTTGTTAAGTTATAATCTAAAGAATTTTCTTGTATAGGTACATTATGTTGCAGTATCGAGCTGTCAAACTAAAATTGCTTAACCTGCTGTCGTAAAGTATTGCGAGCTGCACTGCAGTTATATTGTTTTAACTATAGTTTGGTGCATGTGTTTCCATTTGGCAGCCGCAAAAATAAAAGATGTTTATTTTCTACAGTTATATCATCAATCGTCAACTTGACTTTTAATGGAAACATGAAATGGCAAAGTTAAAAATAATATTTTCTTATTTTATATGTAAAATGAACATAGTTTTATATTATTATTATCATATTATTTTTTTTAATATTTACGCATCAAAAGGCTTACAAGAAATTCCACAGCTATGATTGTTACAATTTATATTTACGCTTTTTAAGTAACTTAACTATTTTACTATACCTAAATGTTTACTACTTCCAGTGACTCCTTATATTTTTATGTATAGGTACTGTAATGATATATGTATAATAATGTTATAACTGTTCCATTCTAATGATAATAATTTATAATATATATAATATATATTATATATATATATATATATATATATATATATATATATATATATATATATATATATATATATATATATATATATATATATATATATATATATATATATATATATATTCTATACAGTTGGGCCCAATCCTAAAGTTTTTCTTAATCCAAAGACAACAAGCATTTGTATATTCAAAAAAACGCAACCTCTCTACAAGAATCAAACCCGTAAGCTCACAGCAGCAGACTTTTCTGGCATTTTACATGATGCGCTATGAAATTTATCTCATTAGATACACATTTGTCAAGAGATTTATTCTTTATTTATTTTTATTTTTTAATACGAAAGTATATTTTTGAGTTTATCTCTCTTTCACACAAAGACGGACCAAAAAATCATATTGAAAGGACACAGTTTATGGGCCGGAAAGTAATATAGGCTACAATTTTTTCTATCTTTGAAATATTAATCTGTACGAAAACAATGAAGACTTAAAAATGTGAGTAAAACGAAAGTGTGTTTAGTCTTCTATTAATATTAGAAGTTAGAGATTGCTTTTTTTTGTTTTAGAAGATTTGAACTGTACTCAAGCACGTTTTTCTTTGGTTTAATATGGTTGAACGCTGAAAAAGTTGATGTGTTGCATCTAGAGGTATGTAACATCAAAAGGAAAGACTTTTTTACCTAAAATCATATATGTCCAAAGTCAAAGTTTCAATTGAATTCAAAAAAATGGCGAAGAACCTTCAAATTGACATACGAAAATTTAAATCCTAAGTCATATACGTCGACTATGTATAAAAATGTGTTGAGCCAAAAAAATATATGATAAAACAGAAGGACAAAATCTTTCTAAGATAAACATACCGATCTTTTATTATTTTTAACTATGTCATTACACAAATCGAAGCCTTAAATTTATAAGGGTCTCTAAAAGGGGGTGACGGTAACAAATGAAACCAATAAATCTTGAAGCAGTTAATACGCACAGATTGTTTTAGATAAACTTCTAAATCTGACCCGATTCTCTAAGTGAAGAAGAATGTTTTCCGTTTTGTAAAATTGTACAAAATATAACTTTTTTTGTCTAAATAATTTTCATTAAAATGGATTTGTTTTATTTTAAATTATAACCTGTTAATTTGTTATTTAATTTTTCTATTACAAAAATATAAGTTGAAATATCTAAGCTAGAATGTAGACTCCAGACAGATAAACTAAATCTGACCCTTATATAAAACTAGTAAGTACTATGCTTCCATAAAAAATGTGTTATTCGATTATTTTCGTGTTATTAATTTTAAACTTGGCAATAAAAACTTTTTTAAATGTAAATCAACTTCTAGACAATTAAAAGTGAAAAATAGCTGAACGGGGATTTTCCTTTTCAATAAATACCTAATCAGGTACTTTTGAAGACTTTAATAGGAAGTTAATAATAATAATATCATTTATCATACTTATTTCTAAGATATTTTCTAATTTACGAGTATATATCATCAAAATAAGCATAATATATGGCATTGTCTTTCTATACTGATAATATGTAGTGTTGTAACTCGAAGAACATTAATTGCTTAAAATAGTCATTGTGAGTAATATACACATAGCGAAAAAAGCAGGTACTTCATCATAATAAATAAAATCTTGTTTTTTGTGCATCAGATCTGGTATAAAAAGAATGATGTAAACAAATTGCACAAAGACTCATTGCCATTTCAGAAGCAAGTATACCATGTCAATTGTCAAATTCATCCCACTATTGAAGATCTAATAATAATTTGATTAAGTGCCGCCTGTTGCTGACAGCTCATGACACGTTCTAAGGCCTTAGATCGTTTGCATAGATGTCGGTTCGCATACTAACTTATTGCTACCAAACTAACATAAATCAATACGTACTGGTATTATTGTTTGAGGACCACATCTGTTCAATCGTTCTAATTCCCCTTTCAACAAAGTTTTGCAAATTGTTTTGCTATTATACATTTTATCCAAATTGGTGACTTAGACCAGATTCGATCATTTTATAAGCGTTGAAGAACAGAGATTTTATGAATTCTATTGAAATGACATCTTTACAAATAATAAAATTGTTTTAATAAAATAAGACCTAATGTGTATATCAAATATTTTCTGAAAAATCTTATTAAAAAAGATGACTATTAGATTTAATCGACTATTGATTTGATTGACTATTATCAAGACAAGAGGCTAAATCTCTAGTTTTTAGAATTTTTGTCTGTATATCTGAACGGATTATGACAAAATCACTTGGCGGATTATGATGAAATTTGATATAGTGATAGCTGGTTGTCCGGGTCAACATATAGGATACATTTTACTGCGAGAAAATATATCATCTCTGAAAAAAAATACAATAACTGGTTAGAATAAAACCACGCTGAAACTATAATAATGATATTCTCCTGACCGATCCCGGCCACGGCGGCAAATCTCATTGAGACTAGCCAACTGCGCAGGAGATATTATAATGCACAAGTGTATGCGCAGACACAAATGCACTCTCTATTCCTGTCACTCTCATACTCCAGTGGGACGACTGCTCGACACGACCAGTGAGAGTTAAGACGCAGGACCGATAGCTCTACGTGCTCTCCGAGGCTCGGTGGTGAAACACCGCCAACTTCCCAACTTCGGGCTGTTACTGAGGCTTACTAAACAGAAAGACTCAATAACTAAATTTGGCCCGACCTGGGACTCCACTTTTTAATTTTTTTGACTTGAAGTCTATGACCGCATGACGGGTAAACCACTGGACGGATTTTGGCCACTAGATGTCACCATATGTTTTTAAAATATGTAATTTTAATCCTATATTATATTAGAATTATTAGGTTATATTAGAATTATTAGCTGTATTTGCGGCTCCACCCGTGTTTAAATTACCAAAAAATAAAAATAACAACTTGTCTTTACAAAATTAGTAATAATATATCAGTAACATTTTGTTGGCCGAAACAATTTTCAAATGAAAAGATTCGTAAATATTTCGGTTTCATTTGGCCAAATACTGCTTTATTTTTACTTAGTTACGTATTGTTAAGAAGTTAACACTAAAACAAAATACGATTTTTTATGTTTTCCCATCATCGACATTTTATCAACCAAAAAACTACATGACATGTATTCTGAAAATCAATTTTCGTTAAAAGTATTTTGGAAATTCTTTTTTCCTCAATTATTTAGATTTTTTAACACCATTTCTTGAAAGGTTAAGGAGGAAAGTTTATTTTTAAGCGCCACGATGTTTACGACTTAAGAGTAACGTTGACGTTAAAACGTTACGTGAAACGGTTAGTATAAATTTCTCAGAGATGAGATATTTTCCCGCAGTAAAAAGTATCCTATACATATGTTGACCCGGATAACCAACTATTATCATGTCAAATTTCATCAAAATATGCCCAGTGGTTTTCTCGTGATGCGGTCACAGACAGACAAACGGACAGATAAAAAATCTAAAAACCATAAATTCGGCCTCTGTATCGATAATAATGACTTTTTCAATAAAAATTTCCAAAAAATATTTAATGTATAGATTCGAATCAGTTAGAATTTTATTACATATTCAGATTAGCTATAGTAAAATGGACTATATTAGCCGAGTTATATGACAAGATAAAAAATTTGCATAGAAACACTTACCTTGTGTACATACTCCTGTAACTAACAATTGCTTAATTTTTATGTTTTAAGAACAATTTACAAACATTTTTAATCTTAGTTGTTTTACCTTTGCTCATTGTATTTAGTATGCCAATGTATACGAACGTTAGAACTACGTTACAAACTCTGAAATTAAACCAATTCGTTCAACAGTGCTGCAAAAATGAGATCGTGAAGTTTTGCACTGACCGCAGTTTAGCGGTCAGAGCAACTGTTAATTTCAGTCCGCGTATAATTTGTACGATCATGAAACTGACTACTTGACACATACTAAAAGAGATTTTGTTAAATAATATAAAGCTTAAAATTATCTCGTTATTAAAAGCCTTCTCAATAAAATATCAAACTTGTTGTCATCTATGTGTGGTTTTGCAATTTGTTACTATTTTTATATCTTTAAATTTTTGTATCTAACTATAAGTTTCTCTCGCAGATGCAGATGCGAAACATCAATAAAATATACCATCTTAGTCAGGCGTAATGCAACTTTCTATTAGTAAAAGAATTTTTAAATAGGTTAACTTTAGCGAGTTGATATGTGCACGTCCGTAAAGATCTGTAGTATAACTTTGTACCAACAACTCAAATATGTAGTGCAATGGTATCGCATAATGTAAGGTTATATAATCTGGTAAAATACTCTTTTTGCGATAAGTGTTATTCACTAACTCCTGATGGTCTTTCACGCAAGAATACAAACAAGATAATAGTTTTAAATAGTCCCATCATCCTAAATATCTCATAAACAATTATATTCGAAAACAAAAAAATAACTTTGACCACCTTTTAATCGTGTTTTGTTCAAAAACAATTCAGTTAAAGCTTTATATCCTGAAAATGATTGAATACATTTACACAAAGTAAATGAATTATCTCCGTGGTATCTATTAAATCAATCCATTGTTATAATTTTATTTGGATTTCAAGTTAAAATACGCTGCAATTTTTCAATGTTATTATCTAAAGTCTTTGAAGCGGAAACTTTCATTCCCGTTTACTGATCAAAGTCTTTTATAATTCGTTATTCATTTGAAATACTTTCCACGAACTTGATTTGAAGAAAGAGTCTAAGAATAACGAAACTAATAATGTAAGGAGTTTAAATTCGATAGTAGCCTAGCTTCAAGTCGAAATTCCATTAGAATTCAAAAAAACTGTCGCACGTCCATTCTTTAAATCTAATAAGTCTTAGTTAAGTGAAGTTTATTCTAAGTTAACTTTAAATATATTAATTTACTTTTCTTAAAGGTACTTTGAATCAAAATTAACGGTTCGTGAATAAAACACATTTTGAAGTTGAGTTATTGCTAAATATGATTCATCACATTTATCAGGTCCATCTAATTGATTGATTGAATCTCAAACTCGTTTAAATTAATAATTATTTTGTGAAACATAATATGAGAGTCTTTATTCTAAGTTAACCAAATTTTGAAGTTGAGTTATTGCTAAATATGATTCATCACATTTATCAGGTCCATCTAATTGAATGATTGAATCTCAAACTCGTTTAAATTAATAATTATTTTGTGAAACATAATATGAGAGTCTTTATTCTGTAAAAGATTGATTTTATACTTCTTTTGGTGCGTTAGGGAAAAAATAATGAGAGTGAATTCTTAAGATGCGACAGAATAATACTTACAAAACGTTACGTAACGAAAAAGGTTACGTAACGAAATAGGGTTATTTTATTAGTTATTTAGAGCATGCTATGTGACATTATCACAAGTCCCTAAATGTTAAGGTCGTATGCACTCTTTGGCGGAATCCTACATATGTAATGAACACTCCTTGAGGTTCATGATCCCTAGTATCCGTAACAAAAGTATCAGGCGATCATTCGTGTGCACTCTGTGCAGGCTGTTCTTCGATCAACATGTACAATTTGCGTTGTTCTGTTGTATGAGCCAAGAGTACACAGCGAAGGGAACTTCCCACCTGGTGTCCCAAGATAGTGACCGATTTTTATTTGTATCATTGTGGTTAACTGAGGTATGTATTATTTTTTTATATTATGTATAAAGTTATACCTTATTATTTTATAAATTAATAATTCATTTTGATTATTTTTTATATACTCATATTCATTTTCTATATATTCTTGTAAGTAGTAAAAGTTATTTTTGCTTGACGATAGCCAGTCTCATTTATTAAAAATGTAATTATATTTTTTAATTAAACCTTTATCAATTGTATGTAATAATATCTTTATTTTATTAATTTATCATCGTTTCTACAAATATTTAGTATTGGCACGGAGGATAAAATTTTTGAAGTTATTTTTATTTAGTTGTGCCAAAGAAGTATAACTTCTTACGTACGCACATAAATTCACACACACTTTTTTTGACGTGAAACGTCTTTAAAGAGGCGGCCCACCTCGGTCCTGGTACTTCTCTGATTGAACACAAACATTCTATTATATGTAAGTATGTCATTAACAAACCTAGCCGTTGGTGCTATTAAATCAAAAATATTTTTGTCGTTCCGTTCCTTGTCGATTTTTTCTCTTAATATACCTATCTGATTTAAGATTTCTTATCATTAAAAACTGGCTAGTTTTTATTTATTTTATACTTTTTCTAACATGCTTTTTTCCACATGTAAAATATTTGTTTTGGTCTATTATACATCACAATATGATATCATCTCAAACACTGCCTAACCACTCAATTATTTAAATATTTCTCAATATCCTTTAACTCAGAAAATAAAATTTAAAGGAATTAAATACTTACATTCTTATGTTAGGTAGGTTTTTACCCATCAATTTTAAATAATTAAATAAACAACTAATATTTGTATCCCTCATACCCGCATTTTATTTCATATAATGTCCTCCTGACCGATTTCGACCACGGCAGCCAATTTCACCGAAACTAGCCAACTGCGCAGGAGACACAAGTGCACAGCAAAAATAAAAGGAATAGATCCTTTTATTTTCAAAGTCCAATGGGACGAGTCGTGTCGAAGACGACTCGTAAAAGTTAAAGCGCAGGACCGACGGCTTTACGTGTTATCCGAGGCACAGGGGTGAAACACCGCAAACTTCCCATCTCCGGGCTGTTACTGAGAATATCTTAACAGAAAACTCAGTAATTAATCTTGGCCCGACTTGAATCTTAGTCCTGGGACTAGAACCTACGATTTCCGGATCTGTAGCCCTACATGCTAGTTACTAGATCATCGAGGCAGTTTGTTTCATATATCTCATACCGCACATGATTCCTAAAATCAAAATTCATTTATACACGCCCTTCACCTTCGTTTTAGATTACCTCTGTTTATACAGGTAACAAAAGTGAAATTTTACCGATTATGACAGGCGAACAAACAGGCAGATAGAGTAATCCTATAAAGGTAGTCAATATGTACCTACCTTGTTAAATATTGGCCCGTGGTATATGAATAAGTTATCTTTTAATTGTATTTCCGAAGCCGAAACACGCGTAAGCGCTACTGTATGAAGTGTCTGGTTAATAAAATTGAAAGTATTGAATGAGCACTTATTCTTATTATGAATATCTAAAACACGACGTAGAAGCCTCAAAGAAAATATTATTATGAAGCTATAAATGAAAATAGTATGTCGTATCGTAAAATATTCATCTGCTGTGAAACTATATTAATAAATCCCAAGTGGCGTGGACTGCTATAAAAGTTTTTACGAGAGATTTCCCTTGTTTCTGCTAAAGCAATTTGTAGGTCGAATTATGTGGACTTCCTCTTAATTGAATTGAATAAATGCAGTGACTTGACTTAAAGGATATTCCTAATTGCTGGAAAATGATTTAAGAATAAAGTCCGAAAATGCGAACTTTTTTATGCACTAATAATATATTAACAAACCTACGAGACTATAAAGAGTTTTTAAGTGCAAGAGTTTCTAAACACAAAAAAAAAAAGTAACGCTAGCCTGTGAGGGAAAAATTAAAGTTTTTTTTTTACTTTTACAAACAAACCAACCTGAATTAGAAAGATGTTTGGCGCACTCTGTTATAAATGTAGAATACATTAACTAAATATATACTTCTACTAGCACATTCTGAAACGAGATCATGAAATATATTCTAGTTTTCGTTCCATTGGTCGAAATATGTACCTATATAAGAAGAATTTCATCTAAATCGGTTCAATAGATCCAGAGATTACCCCCTCCAACGTCACAAACTCATAAACTTTACCTCTTTATAATATTAGTATAGATATGTATGTATTTAAAGTTATATATGTATATGTAGTGTATCAACTATCTGGTATCCATAACACAAGCCTCGTAGCTTACCATGGAAGTAGATGGTGCCGTGTGATAATGTCCCAATATATTTATATTTATTATCTTTACTTAATAAGCAAGCTAGGGACGAACCCGAGCGAAGCGAGGGTAAGTCGCTAATTTATTAATTATAGTGAAACTAGTAGTGGAAAATACTATTCATTGATTAAATTAACATGATTGTACACATGGTATGTACCGTTGGTGTAACTGATCTTTTTTAATTTTCTCGTGTATGCTATAGCAATTTTTTATTTCTAACAAGGGACAATTTTTAATTTCTAACCCCAGGACCCTAGCTCGTATCAAAATGTATAATCATCAGTCATATACTTTCATACAAAATAATAGCGTACAAAATTATTCAAAGATTATGCGCAGTTGAAATCAGATTAATGCTGTTCTCTTTGTAAATAAAATAAGTATGGCGCAATGATGGATTAAACCTTAATTGAGATGACAACACCAAATGTTCTTCAATCTCTACAGACGTTTTGCAGTGATAAATAATGAGACTTCTGTAACATTCCACGAAAATATTTTGCGCGTTATCCGAGTTTTACGTGTCTCTTTTTCGATGTTGATTTATTATTATTATTTATCCATTTAATTTTAATCCTTTTATTTATTTTTTATGTAGGTACATATTCAAAGATATAATTACTTGATAATATCAACTTCATTGTTATTCATTCACATTAGTATAAATAGTTCTGTAAGATTACGATATTTGATCTCTTTCTGTTAATTAATTTTACTTTCTCTGTGACTTTTGGTCTCAGAAGCTTTCAAGCCACGTAAGGGCACTCTTTTCGTTCAAAAATTTGCCTTGTTTCAATATATCAAAACTTTAGTTATTAATTGAAAACTGTTATTAATTTTCAAACGAAAAAAGCATAAAAATCATGTAGAGATATTCTATATAATACTAGCGACTCGCCCTCACTTCGTTTGGGTTCGCCCCTAGATACGTTTTAAAGGTTAGTATGAAATACAAATCTTTGACGTTCAGGGCTTTTCTGTACTATAATATGCATGTATTATACATATAAACTTTCCATTGAATCACCCTATTGATAAAAACTGTATTAAAATCCGTTGAGTAGTTTAAAAGATCTAAGCGAACAGACAGCGGAAGTGACTTCATTTTATACTATGTAAAGATAAGAGTGCCCATACAACAAGAGTTTTAATTTACCAAAGCAAATATATGAAAATACATAGACATATAAGACATAAATGCCGGTGACATGAAAGTCATTTGCCACATAACGAGTTTCAATTAATAAAACTACCAAAACTGAATGACCGCCTGCCTGTCTGTGCATTCACGCCCAACTTCGATAAATTACGTGGATTAAAACTGTAGCCAACCGCAATGTCGGTATTCATTGGTGTTAAAGTGGAAAGAAATTAAATTGTGTCTAATTGGTTTTCGACATTCAAGTTAAATAATATAATTATCATGACATTTTTTTAAATATGAAGTTAATTATATTTTATAAAAGATGTTATTAGTCCTAAACAATTATTTGTCATTATGTAACAATATTCCATTACATTTTCAGCCGACATAAAATATTAGGGTTATTACAAAAGCTTAAAGAGATCTGTATCTTCATTTTCATATAATCGTAATAGAATGGAGGCACAGCAAACAAGTAATTAATAATAACAGCATTCGTAAAACGAAATGTTCTCAACGAGTCCAGTTAGTATTTGTTACTTAAGTCATAACAATTTCAAGGAATGACTCTCTCAAATTAGAATTTCTCTGTTTCAATTTAATTATAATGCCTCGCGGAGAGTTCGAGCTTAATGTTAGAATTGGTTAATATTTACTATAATTGTTTCCACTAGGTTAATTAATTCTATCATTAGTGACAAACACAATGCTATTACAGAAATAATATTATATAAGCAAATTAAAGTGGACAGTATTTATGACTTGTGTATGAAGTTCATTATGTAGAATTTTTATTATACGTTTTTTTCGATATGGGCATAGTATTAAATGAAATAACGTGATATAAATATAATTTCAATCAAATCAATCATAACAATGCCAGCAAAGTAAGATTTTCCCATTACTTCTACTAAGTATGTTGATGTTTTTTTTTCTGTAACATTTTTAACGTCTGAGTTAAACAGGAAAAAATAGAGAAAGACAAAAAGTTTTTTCTCCTCTGTTTTCAACTGATTTTCTTTTCTATTTTGTTTAGTTTACGAGTTTAGCTATTTCAGAGTTTTAGTGTTATTTACAAAAAAAAATGGAGTTTTTTATATAGATATGAAAACTATATTCATGTTTTCCTCTTTTATTTTTTGAAACATTGAAATAAATACATATGTATTTTGTTTATACAATATGTAATTAATTACAGGCACAAAATCAGAATCTGCAATAACTTTTTAATTTTTATTTATTTTAATTAACCAGTAGTACTAACATGTGAATAGTAAAAGGTTTTTTTTCTGTATTTCAATAAAAATAAATCAATATAAATATGATAAAGAAGTTTAATATGAGCTGTGACGGTTTATTAATTATTTTTCTTAAAAAGACAGTAGACATTAGCACTAATTATTCAAAGTTTAAATGGCATAATCTGCTAGCAAGAGTTTTATAAAAACTACATGGCAAAAACTTGCTTGAATTATATTTTGCGAATTACTCTTCACAGTTATTTCTATCATAACCGTAGATATTTAATAGAAGCAAATGGTAAATTTCAACCTTATATTTATTTTAAAATTCCTGCAGTCCTACCTTACATGAGAGGCGTCACAGACAAGATTGGCTACATTCTAAAGCGAGCTTCTATTAAAACTTACTTCAAGCCGCCAAAGAAAATTAGTTAGTTCTTACCACCTGTCAAGTGCCACATCCCTCTACAAGATGCAGGAGTTTACAAGCTTGATTGTGATTGTGGGCTCTCTCATATCGGACAAACAAAGCGATCCATTAGAACCCGGGTCAAAGAACACATAGCTGATGTGAAGCACCGTCGCAATACAACATCTGCTGTCTGCAAACATAGCCAGGACCGCCCAAGCCATTATATTCGCTTCGATAGACCTCAAATCCTGGCGAAAGAAAACCGATATCGCCCTAGAATGATTCGAGAAGCCATAGAAATTAAAAAACATCCAAATTTCAATAGGGAAGATGGCTGGGTACTACCATCGTCATGGGATCCTGTTATTAATATAATAAAATCAAATAATAAATATAAACATAACAGACAGGTAGATGTAGTAAGTTCTTACTGTGTAGATCAAAATGACAGCTTATCAGATTAATAATTTCCATTTTTTTATTTGTAAAAGTATATAGTAATAGTGTTGCTTAGTAAGTTGTTTTTAAATAATAGCAAACTAAATTAAAATGATTATCCTTAATTAACTTTATCTTTTTAAATTACACATAGAACAATTATATGGCTTAAATAATTAATACTATATTTTATATTTTTCTTTATGATTATAAATATAATAATGGCAACACTAAATATAGATTACTAATTAATATTTTAAAATTGTAATAATTATAAAAATAATAGCAAAAATTAAATAAATAATATTTCATATTCAATTATAATTAAAATTATAAAAATGTTTAAAGTTAAAAAATATTGTAATGTAATTGGTGCAATTTTCATTTTGTTAATTGTGGGTAGGCTGTCTGTAACAACTATACCTTTGAGACGTGTAACACCTCAGTCTCTCCCGTGACCATGGATGCTGTAAAGCATTCGAAACGTCGGGAAACAAAAATGCGAATAAATCCGCGACAAAATCCGAAAAGATAGTTTTATTTAAAATGTCAAATATTCGCGTAAATCTAAGAAAGTATTATATTTATTATTAAATTTGCTATTTTCCACTTGAAAAACATAAATATTAAATACACATATCTGCTGCAACCCACTCTATACATGTTAATGAGATTCGCCAAATAGAATCAAAATGCTCACTAAAACACACGATAACCTAAATGCTTTAATAGCGTCATACATTACATTCGTAAACTACCATCAACTTTGCCATTACCTGATTCCATTACTAACTCCATTATTCAAGTATCTCTATATAAATATGCAAAGACCAAACAGTTCAGTACCATTTTCTCTTCTGTTTTTGTTTTAGTAGCTATTGACTAGTTTTAGTACTACTCTCAATTTTTTTTTTTTGGAAACGGTAACTTGTTTTTTATATAGATAGAAAAATTCTATTTATATATGCTTACCTCAAATTTTCAATAATTATTATGGTCAAATATCAACTATTAGGCGAACGCTAGCATAAATAAAATCAATTGAAGATTATATGGACAGAACATATTTGAATGCAAATTAATGACCTCGTTTTTTAAATTCGGATATTTTTTTACAATGAAATAGTTTTTTTTTTTGTTGAATCCTGTATATACAAAGGTAGGGTTTAAGTAATAAACGTGTGCAAATTCTTTATCTCTTTGTAACATATTGCTCTGAATTTGATTCCACGTAGTATACAAATACGTGACAATAATAGAGCAACAACAAACACCAATAGAATAGAATATTTAACAGTATTTACTCATCATTAGCTATATTTTGTTTACATTACGATATAAATTATTTATATACTTGTATTGTCTAATTGAATAAAATTCTAATTAAATATAATAAATAAAAACTACAGAATACGTACATATTGATATGTAGTAGTGACAATTAATATTAGTTCCGTGTCTCCAAGACTACTTTTATGACACTATGTTTATTTTTTTATGTGTGCTTAGATATTGTAAGATAGAATTGAAAAAGTTATTTATCTATATATATATATATATATATATATATATATATATATATATATATATATATATATATATATATATATATATATATATATATATATATATATATATTTATTTATATATATATATATGTGTATGTATAAAATATGTATAAAAATATAATCTTTCTACTGTCTCTTTATTTGTTATTCGCGCCCCTTCTATCTTAGTACTATTTCCTACACCTAAAGGTTGCCTGCAAGAGATCGCTCTTTTAGCGATAAGGCCGCCTCTTGTACCTTCTTCTATATTATACTGTATATTTTTCTTTTTCTCTTTTTGGGTGTACAATAAAGAGTAATTCATTCATTCATTCATTCATTCATAAAATCTAAGAAACCTATCAGAACTTATTTCTAACAAGGATTAAAAGTTAATAAGAGAGAGGTCAAATTTCGTAGGAAAAAATATTATTTTTGACCGACATTTCAAATATATTTGCATGTCTTAACTACTTTAAAAACACACTAACACGCTGATGATGCTGCTATAGTGTAAAATATAATTGGATATCTATAATTAATATTCAGTGATCCATGAACAAAGTGGATGATTTCCGAAGACGGAAAACATTATTATTCTATTACGCCAGTGTTACTTACTAATGCTAACTTTGTTATTAGTTGCCTTATCATTCAGCTGTCGACCAGAATGTCGAAATATATGTATCTATGTGCAATTATATATATATATATATATATATATATATATATATATATATATATATATATATATATATATATATTTGCTTAATAGGTAATTTTAATATTATTAAATGATGAATTTCATAATTTAAAGAAAAAAACAATTTAACAAACCACACATTTTTAATTCTTCTTTTTTCTTTTCGCCATCTACTAGTGAACACACGTTATATTTTGATCAAGAGATTTTATTTAAAACAAAATAAAACACCAAAACTAAAAAGTGATTTATTTATTGCAAGTAATATAATATAGCAACATCATATTTCTATAGGTACTTGATATCTATTACAAAAAATCCAGTTGTTCGCTCGTTAAGTACATATTTGCAGAGCCACTAATATCGCCTAACTAAATGGTAATGTACAAATCTGTAACAGGAAACCGAGTGAAACGAGTTCATATCCCGGATCTCGCACTTCTGATATTTTCAAGTGCAAATCATTTCCAACATGATTACCATTTGTCTTACGTTGAATGAAAACATCGTGAGGCAACCTACATATCTAAAAGGACTTCAAAAAGGCTTTCAAAAAGGTATAATAAACCACCAATATATTATGTGTATCGCATAACTAACTTCTTATTTTTCTCCACATTTTAACATAAAACAAAGTTATAAAACTTGATTGTTTAATTATACTCAAATTACTTAATGATGAAATGATGAAATAATTTAAATGCCATTTGAATAATTAATGATATTGATCATAAATATCAGAACTGACATTTAAACATAAATAGGTATATTCTTGCTTTAACATTATTATATCATATTGCGAATATTGAGGTACATCACAATTTTTAGTAATTCCCTGAAACAAAAATAGTATGTAGCAACAAAATATCATACAATACTGATAACGTATATAGATTTGACTTATCAGCAATTAACAGTCCAAATATAACTTATAAAGTTTAAACCAAGCAGGGTTTAACGTGACTTCTGTTAAAATTTATAGACTATAAAACATTTCAACAAGCTGTGAGGGTCTCGGTGACATTTATTGGCAGTTACCGAAACGGGTCAACCGATTGTGACAAATATACAGTTCCATTGCGAATATTAGTACTAAACGGGAGTTTATTCAATTAAATATTAGATTTAATAATGTAGTTATTGATAATATTGGTATCACATTTATTCCAAGAAAAGTATTACAAAGACTGTTCAAAATAATGAATATTAAATTAAACAACCCGCAACCGCTCTTTTATTAATTGTCACGGTGACTTTCTGTCTCTGTTATTTTTTACTGTCGCTAAGTGACAGACTGTGCTCGCTTAAAAATGAAATTCTAAGAGATTACTGTGACTTCTGCTCTTAAAATGTGCAAAACAAAATTGAACCAAAAAACCATCGCATATGAAAGTTCATATTGTATATACATAATTACGTATATTATATATACAAGTGTATATTGTATATACATAATTACGTATATTATATATACAAGTGTATATTGTATATACATAATTACGTATATTATTATATTTACGTTGGTAAATATTTAATATTTCTGGCATAGTTTGGATGGTATCGTTATAGCTTTTATGCAGTCGGGTTTTTTTTTTATTTTTATAATACATTTATTCATTTACTGCTTTTTAATTATTTTTAAGTAGAAAAATTAGTGAGAACGGTTGTTAACCAATTTTAAACCATTATATTATATATTAAACTATTATTTAAAATGAAAAATGAAGAAAGAAAGCTAAAATTGATTTTTAAATACCTATTCAACGATACCCCACTTGACATAATTTATCGATTTTCATTTTTATCTTTTTCACATTATGAAATCTAGCAGCCCCCATATTTATTTATTTTTCATGTCACCTATTTAAGAACACTTGGACTAATGAGACGAATCTACAGATACTTTAATTAAACAAATCCATCGAGTGGTTTAGAAGATATGAGGGAATAAAGAATATTACAAATAAAAATACAAAGATAGGCGCGAAAAACATAACCCTTTCCTTGCAGTCGGGTAATGAAGGGTAGTAAATTAAGAAAATATGAACTATTATCGCATGAACAAATATGTAATAAATATTGCTTAGTTATGTCTAAGGGGATACATTTCGTGATGCTCTTATCCTTCCTGTATTTATATTATTATACTATTTCAGTAATGTTGTGCAAGAGTCAGTACTTTACGTTGCGTTTTTTATGCCAACGAGCGTATGTCCTACCTTGTAGTTAACGATTTCGTATGATGAAACAACATTCCTACGTCGGGCGGGTAAATATAGAGTACTCTACAATTTACACATTCGCCTCTATCTATCAAACACGTGAATAGCATTTCAATAAAAGACGTTAAGTATAACTAGCGAAATTTTTGATTTTATCCAAATTAAATTAAAGAAATATAAATTGAATTTAAAATAAAACTATATTTTGGGATATTTTCGCGTATTTATTTAAACTTAGCAAAATCTGACCAGGCGCGGATCTAGTTTTCTATTGATGGGGGGGGGGTTAAAACTTTAGCAGGTATATAAGGAACAAAAAACGTTGAAAAATAGTTTTTTTTTTATTTCTGGCTTGTTGTGACATCTTATCGAAAAATATTCTTTATATAAATTTCATCAAAATCTGTCCAGTGGTTTTCTCGTGGCGCGGTAACAGACAGACAGAAAGACAAAAATTCTAAAAACTATATATTCGGTCTCTGTATCGATAATAATGTCTATTTCAATTAGATTTTCCAAAAAATGTTTAATGTACAGATTCGACTTAGTTACAATTTTATTATATGTACATATATAGATTTCTGCAAAAACTTTTTCATATTCATGAAACTAGGGAAATATAATCTTCAAAATACATATAATAACAATTTTTTTTTAAATCGAAATGTTTATCCGTTTATTCCTTCCTTTCTTAGACTTCAAACTTCTCTAAAAAGTATATTTGGCTTTGGGGGGGGGGGGGGTCATGACCCCCCCTGCACCCGCGCTTGTACGTTTCCTAATCTCTCTTACTTTAATTGATTTGTTATTTCTAGTGGCTAACGTATACGATACGACTCTATATCGTAAGGTTCTTCGGTACAAGTTTGGATTCGAGCCAAAATAATGACTAGGTTTTTCTGCTGCAAAATACACAATAGCAGTCCATAGTTGGAAAGTTAGAGGTGCCTATATACACCACTGTGTTATAATGAATGCGTAAAGGTCTCGAGCATGTTATCGCGATCGTTCATGTCGAATTGTTGTCTCATAGGAATGTAAAAGTTATAATAATTGAGAGTATAATACATTACTTGTTTTTTTGCACAAGTCCTCTAGGTAAATTTCTAATAAATTAATTGTTAACTGTAACACCAGTGTGCCCGCGGTCTTTGAGGTCTAATGTACACAATAGTACAATAAGTCGCTAGTCTCGGTGGGATTGGCTACCATAACCTAAATCGATCAGGACCACATAATCTTACTTGTTGAGTAAATATTTGTAAAGAATTTACTCAGCTAAAATACATTTTATATTAATTGGATTTTACAGCCTATATTAGTTTAGTGGTCAATTACTATATTGAAGAGTTCAAATAAAACCCTAGTTTTCCCTAAAATTTAAGTCGTTAATCCTATAATATCAATGCTAAGGCACGTTTTACCCTATTAAAAATGCTAATAGCAATGGGTATTATATTAAAAATTTCACTTTGTTGTTTCTTATTCAATATTAACTGAGCTTAATTCATGTTTATCATCTAATTTTTATATGCTAGTTTATTCCAACGATTATGGAGGCTCAAAAAGTTATGTACTTTCTAATATTCCGTAGGTCATGGGTTCTATGCAGCAGACAACGCATATAGTGATAAGTTAAGTCGTTATAATATTAATGTTTGCTCGACTCGCCCTCAGTTCATTAAGACCTCATTTAATTATGTTAATTCGTTATTTCTCATCTCCCAGACATTAAAATCTAACATTCTCCATACGCTTTATTGATTATTCTAACATAAACACGCATAACAAGGGCTCTCATACTTATATAATTTCTATAATAAAAGAATTATTAAAATCTAAATTTTCATTACTTAAAGAATTTACAATTTTATACATCTGTGTTTAGCTCCGTATTTTTATAACTTTTTTTATCCCAACAGATACTTTAGGAACAATGGTTACGATTACAAGTTCAACGATAAAAGTGGAAAACATTATGAAGTTAGAACCTCACACAACAACTTGCCAAGCTGTGAGTGAGCAAAAGCAGTAAAAACGTTAGAATCGGGTAAGTTTTTATATATTTGCCGATACATCGCTAATACTATTTGCTTATACCTAACCGATATTGCACTTAAATCCCTTTTTGTGAGCTTTTTATCATTCATATAAAATTTTATGAACAAAAATCATATTATATTATTTTTAACATCAAAATACAAACGCAACAATGTTACATTTCATATATTGTGATATATTGAAGAATTCTTTAATTATCGTAATTAACTTATCTTTAGGTACGTTTATTGTAGTACTTTCTATTATGCCAAATGAATGTATTTCTGAACAATCAGACACATTTGATAATTGCTTGTACATATATAGAGATTTTTGACAGGTTGATCGAATCTGTAAAAAGTAAAAATGAAAGCCCGTCAAACTTAAAAATAATATAAGTACAATTTAAACAAAATACTTCGATTATTCAGCTTTTACTAAAATGACATAATGTATATATTTACTTCATTTCACAAAAAAATTAAATTCCAAAGAGTATGGTGTATTATAATTATTATTTAATAAAAGAGATGTTAAGGCTAAATACAGTGCCAAAAAATAAAGAACATTATCTTATTGCATCTTATGTATGTTGCAGCTACTATTTGCATTAAATGAAATAAAAATAAATCTAATGCTATGCTCTCAATATCTAACCCAAATCCGCTTGATTAAAAAACAAATTTCGATAACTGCTTATTTTTTATTACTGATATAACCAGCTTTATTAAATATACTAGCGATTTATCCCCATTTTCACCCCCTTAAGAGATGATTTCCGAGATAAAAAGTATCCTAGATCCTTTCCAGGGCCTCAAACTATCTTCTCACTAAATTTTATCTAAATCGGTTCAGTAGATCCAGAGATTATCCCCTACAACTCTTTATAATATAGTACGTCTATAGATAAAAGATTTTATTTAATTACTTTCAATTTATGAGTTATATATTTTTATAATCATATTGTTTACAGTCATAGTAAGTTCTTACGTCAAATGAAATATAAATTTCATTTTATATTTGTATAAACAGGATAGTATAGATACCAGTATCATGCTTATTTTATATACAGTATTACTATGTAAATAACAATAAATATTAATGTATCATGTCATATAGTATAATTAATCTTTTAAGTATTATCTTTTATATAAATAAACATATGGAACTGCATCTTTGAGACATAACAGATTTTACTCATTTACTTATTACCCAACGATCAAAAGAGATGTAAAATGTATGATGAGTTGTGTTCAGAGTTGTCCTTTTGAACGTCCCACTACTGGGCACGAGCTCCCTTAAATACGAAGGGGATCAGGCCTTAGTCCACCATGCTGGCCAAGTGCGGGTTGGCGAACTGCACATTAAAAAACCTGCTAGGTTATCTCAGACATGCAGGTATCCTCACGATGTTTTCCGTAATCATGTTGAAAATGATTCGCACATGAAAGTATCAAAGGTGCGAGACCCGGTATTTGAACCCGCTTCAATCAGTTTTCTAAGTGAGCGCGCTACCACTAGGCTACCACTGCCTCGAGTAATGAGTAAAGCGATCAAAAGAGATAACAAGGCTGTCAATCCGACACGTGTTTTTAAAGAACAAAGGATTTCCGAAATAGGCTTGATTAAAATAGATTCTATTAATCTATATACATTGATAATATTTAAAAAGTATTATAAAATCCTGAAGATCGAAAGTTAAGCAAAAAGTTTGCTAGCAGCGAACTCACCTTCAGCCGTAACAATTTTATTTCTCCGTTAAATTGAACACGTTTCAAATGTTCGTAACACGTTTACTGCCATATATAAGGCTTACACGCCCAAAACGCTATTGTTGGCACGTGAATGAGTTGTCAAGTGGCTACAAAACTCAAAACCATTTAGATGAGATACATAATTTTAAGCTTAAAACATCCTCAATCCTCGATGTTATTACTTAATCGGACTACTACTGTAAATATGAAAATTTGTATGTGTGTGTATATTTGTTACTCCGTCCCGCTGAAACGGTAAGATGATTTGGATAAAACTTCAGGTATAGTGTAAGTCTCTAGAAATTGAAATGGTATGGATATTTAAAAATGTTGTCAATTCTGATGTACGTTTTGCTAAAAAATAGCCATATACGAATAAGCTGTAAATGAACTAACAGAACCCGCGGTTACGCCCGCGTTCAATCTAAAAAAAACTCTGGCCTTATATTTTGCAGCGACTCACCCGTATATACACAGAATATACAAGAAAAAAATCATTAAAACCGGTCAAGCCGTTCCGGAGGAGTGCGACCACAAACACCGTGACACGAGATATTTATATATTAGATAGAGAGTGAGCTCGTTAGAACTAATATTTAAATTAAATCAGCTATACTAATATTATAAAGAGGCAGAGTTTGTTTGTTTGAGAGCGCTAATCTCAGGAACTACTAACCCGATTTAAAAAAATCTTTTTGTATTAGATAGCCCATTTATTGAGCCTGTTTAAAGCTATAGCTTATATAGCTTATAATATATAGTCTATCTATTCCATAATATAAAATAAATAAAAAATAAATAAATTAATTAAATAAGTATAAGTTTGTTCCTATGTACGTACTTAGGAACAAACCCAAGAAAAGTGAGGGTGAGTCGCTAGTTTGAATTATATAAAAACAAACAAATCAATATTTGAATCAAATAAATCTGAGATCTTTTGGAAGACAAAGTACAGAATCGACCGTAATAACATAGCTAACAGTATTTTTGGTGTATGGCCAACGTCAAGTTGATCCAAGTCAAGTCGTGCTGAGAATGCTAGGCTTGGAATTGTAGAGCGCTGAGAGAAGTACACTATGATACTATACGAACAACAAATTACTCACGAACGTAGTATTCACGAGATTTATCATAGTGGCTTCTTTCTTTACTTACTGCTAGTGTATTTATCGAAATATTGTGTATTGTATATTGATACATTGTTTTTAGACGCATGAAAATTGAACCCACTACCAGAGCTCTTTCAAATACCTATTAATTTGCGCCATAATATTGGATAATATTCTAAAATTACAGAGTATTTAGTGAATACGTTAAAGTAATATATTTTTTAACATGAAACGCTTCTGTGACTAATAAATAACGCTCAGCCCAAGCCAATACAAAAAGCAGGGTTTCTCAAACAAAACACACAAGACTATGGAAAAAATTAAAATAAAACTAAGTTTTCTTGATCATTGCATTATGAAAAGGTTAATTATGTTTATTTTTATGATGTGAAAACTTATTATTTAACTTATGTTACTTTGGATATTGATTACAATCATTGTGAAAGAATTATTAAATTCGGTTAAGTAATTTCAGAGCTTATATATTACAAACAAAAACACATATCTTTTCTGTTTAAAATATTAGTAGAGACAAATTCGCGGATCCACTGGAAAATGCTTATTCAGTGTATGAGTTAGAAGAATTATCTGTATTACAATCAAAGTATAATCATTAATTATTATAAAATCCTATCTATTGCAAAATAGGGGATCGTGTGACTATAAGTTTGAATAATCCTGCCTTAAATTTAAAGTGAATATTCATTGACCAATGTAGAAGTGCATTAAGCCTGGATTTATTTCTACTCTTTAGATTCCAAAAAAGATAAAAGAAAAAGAAAAATAATGGTAAAAGCTTTATAAAAGTTTTGTTCATAATTTTTTAAGTTTACGAATGATTCGTAAGCTTAATGTGTCGCTAAATAAAATATTAAAAAATTATAAAACTACGTCAATTATTTGCATATAAAAGCACGCATACCATATACATCTGACAGATTTGTACAAATATCAAAGCACTGCTAGTAAAACTTACATTAATTAAATACCTATATAAATATTTGAAGGATATAATCTTAATAGGTACTCGTATATGAAACTCTCGTGTCACAGTGTTTGTAAAACAACTCCTCCGAAACGGCTTGATAGATTCTTATGAAATTTTGTGTATATATTCAGTTGGTCTGAGAATAGGACGTAAACTATTTTTCATAATACTAAGTGATAAGGATGGTCCATCCCAAAAATATTTTTTTTATTTTTGGTCAATTTATTTTATTTTATTTTTTTATGATTCCGCATTAAAAATAATACAAACCTAAATTTTCACTGGGGACGAACCCGAGCGGAGAGAAGGTGAGTTGCTAGTAAGTTTATATATACGTTTATATATAAGTTTATATATATACATTATTCCTTTTCCGTCAAATATAATCTACTAAAGCTCGCTGGTGTCTAATATTTGTTCGTCTCGTACAAATATTGCCAAATATTCAAGTACTATTGGAATCGTCAAAGGGACTTCAAAAACACACTAAAGCTAATGACTACATAAGGCGTAAAAGTGAACCACAAAGGTGTTTTCGAACTTTGTAAAGGAATTTTAAAATTCTCATACTAGGTTTGTCAATAAATTTCTAACTTTGACTTCGAATGTGCGAATTTCTATTATAATATTGTTGTACATTATATATTATATCCTAAATCTATACATATAATAAAATTGTGGCTGAGCCGAATCTGTACATTAAATATTTTCTGGAAAATCTTATTGAAATAGTCAGCTGTCTAGCTGTGACCGCGACAATGTATAGGATACTTTTTAATGCCGGAGAATATCTTATTTTACAGAAAAAATACAAAAACTGGATGAAATAAAACCACACTGAAACTATAAATAAGCAAGGTAACTAACAAAACAGTGCATAAACAATTATAAATAACTTCTGAAAAAAAACTGCATAAATAGACAAATTCTTATATGACGTTAAAATTACTCCAAAAAATATATATTCCGGGCATCCTATATCAAAAAGAAACTCGTAGGGTTGCATGGATAATGATTTGTGCAAAAAGTTATTTATATTCCAAAAAAAACTAATGTACAGATATGACCTTTATATGATAAAATCATATCATAGAATAACTACCATTACCCGCGACAAAAACAAATTATTCAACTTTGTATATAATATTATGTAGGCTGAAACAATTTTCACATGAAAATATTTGTAAATTTAAAAACATTTCATTTATTAATAAAGACATTATGTTCTGTACACCCGAAATTCTCACTTAGCAGATTTTTATATTTGAAGATCGTTTGATTTGTCAATTGAAAATCATTTCGGCCAGCAAAAGAAGAAGAAGACTCTTCTCAAGAAATTAATAATATTAAGAAAAACTAATTTTATATAGTTTAAATAATCTGCTAAATATTACTTACTATAGCTTAGGTTCAGTAGTTTCAGAGTTTATGCCATATTTAAATAAATAAACAATCCTTTCCTCTTCATAATAGTAGTTTACGATATACTAGCATTGCCCGCGGCTCCGCCCGCTTTCAGATGACCAAAAACCAAATTCATAGGTTTTACATATTAATATACTGTTACAATGCAGTATTTGTATTTTTTTCTCAGAAATGTGATATTTTCCCGCGGTAAAAAGTTTACTATATGTTGACCCGGATAACCAGATATCACCATACGAAATTTCATCAAAATCCCTCCAGTGGTTTTTCCGTGATGCGGTAACAGACAGACAAAAATTCTAAAAACTATAGATTCGGCATTCGCATCGATAATAATGTTTATTTCAATAAGATTTTCCAAAAAATATCTAATGGACAGATTCGGCTTAGTTACAATTTTATTATAATATGTGTAGATATATTTTTTTTTCTTATATAATAACGTAACCAATAAGCAGTAACAAATGTTCCCCGTGTACATTTTAAAAACATGTACTTAAAGCAATCTAAGCATTATAAAACATTGTTATATAACATAACATATAACAAGACCCAATTAAAATTTTTATATGTAATAACGCAGTCAAACGACATTTTACACATATTATTCATACAGTAAATTTATTAAACAGCTATTAGAAACTAAAAAATGCAGTCTAAATATAATACTTGTGTACGACACTATTTTAAGTATTTTATCGTACGTAATGCCAAAAGTTATCTCCATAACGGCCCCTGAGAGCACGCGAATTATTCAATTGTCTTAATGAACAAATTTTTTGACAACTTCCTTTTTTTACACTCACGTATTGATTACACAGACAATTCATTATACATAACGTATGGAGAATAAACATATTTTCTAAAGTATTTATATTTTTTATAGCTTTTTGTGTTCTTTATCCAACAAAATTGTACATACTTAGTATTGCTATTTGATATACCTATCCACACAGATAAATAAAATTGAAGTGTCTGTTTGTAATGTCAAAATAACAGCGTTTTACTTAATGCATATGAAATTATATACGGTACTTATAAGAAAAACACATTTTTATAAATTTTTGTCTGTCTGTTTGTTCCGGATAATATCTGAAACGGCTGGACTGATTTTAACGGGACTTTCACTGGAAGATAGCTGATGTTATAGGGAGTAATATAGGCTACTTTAGAAAAAAATAGGGTTCCGCTCAAAAAAATTAAAACGTACTTAGGAAGCGGGGGTGAGTCGCTAGTATTATGTATAACTTTGGTGTTTATATGATTTTGGATTTTTTCCTTGGCTATCTAGACTAAGATTAGTTATTGGATAGAACTAAGTTGTTGAATGAACGTAATTTAAACTTAATGTTAATTTGAATTTATAAAAAAAACATTATTCATTTTATTACTTGGTATTTAATATTTTTGGAATGATGTTTAAAATTAGCTGTCAAATTTTTTTACACTGTATAGATAATAGTATACCTTCTACATAAAAGATGTCTATCATCTATATATATTCTATACTTTATACTAATTTTATAAAGAGGCAGAGTTTGGTTATTTGAGCGCACTAATCTCATGAACTACTTACTTATCCGATTTGAAAAATTCTTTATGCATTAGATAGGCCGCTTATTGAGGAAATACTACCCAAGGGAGCGGAGCAGTAATCATAAATGTCAACTAATCGGGCATACTTCCATACATTATTGTAAAACTGATGTTTATAATCAAACCGCGGGTCACAGCTAGTTCAGAAATAAAATGTCAAATGACTAAAATGTACTTAAGATACCAATAAGTATTAAGACATCAAAAACTAATGTTTATATTCAAACGAATGTTCTTATATTACGATGATAATATCTGACCTATGTATACATATATCACAGCACAATCATTACATACATATATAAGTCAAGACATGTACTAACGGAAACGATTTTAGTTGTTTATCAGTTGCTTGTGAGATTCGACCGAACAATATGGTGTGTTTGAGTGCATTATTGCTACTTGTATTTACAACAAGTGTCCTTTCTGATGAAGGCGAGTAAATTTTTTTAGATGACATTTTCGATTCAATGAATTATGAAATTTATAGCATACAACAAACACTTGTTATTAGTAAAATCTCGTAAAAATCCTGTAAACGTTGCCAAATAATACCATGGTTTTAATCAAAAGTTTTATCTTATTTGCTAGAACTAATTTGATGACATTAAATTGCATGTGGTTTGATAAAAGTAAACAAAATTCATATGAATAATTAATAACTAATCGTAATATTGATGAACAATTTCCACTTAAAAAAACCTCTTAAATAAACGCGTGTGCAATCTCGATAAGTAAAAATAATAAGAGAAACAGCGGACGATGTAAAATTATTTAAAAATTAGTTGCCCGTATTATCAAAAGAATAATGTATGTATAATATTAATAGATTGAAAATTGCTATCATTGGTTTCAATTTGATGATTTTCTAATAATAAAATAATTGAATACAAATCTCACGGCATTGTTAAAATATTACTTTTTTTAATCAAGCAAGCGTGTCTGTTGGGATTTTCCGTCGGCAATACAAGCAGGCACTTAAATCAATCTCAATCAATCAATATCGATACCCATGTGTCTAACTTCAAAAACTAACTTCAATACAAACTTTAATCTTTAATACAAAATTCATCTCCTAAAGTGGACAACCCTTTAAGAGATGAAGTTTCAAAAGTTCTTCCTTGATTTATAAACAAGTTTCATTGCTTTATAAATAATAAATAATTTAATTAATTAAGGCTGTGAGTTGTGACTGTGACACAGTTAATGAATTTGAGATTTTGAGAATGAGTTGATGTCATATTTAGAAAACAAGCAATATATTATAGTGAAATGTAAATTTAATAAAATTAATTTATATTAATCTTAGAAAAATACTTTGAATATTAAATTATCTAAAACAGGAAAGGCAATGAATGTGAGTATATTTTGTGTATGTCATGTAAATCAGAAATAAAAAATTAAGAAAAGAATAAAATCATGTTTTTACAAAAGGATTTTAATCGAAGTTTGTTTCTAATTTGTAACCGACTTCAAAAATAAAAGTGCGTATTCGAGGCGAATATATTTAAGTACTTATATTATTCACCGCAAAATCTACGACGGTTTAACAGATCTGACTAATTCATATTGTTTTATATTAAAGTAGATCCCGTATAGTTTTTTTACATAGAGTTTACAAGAAAAATAGAAAAAGGCAATTATTATCTACTTCTAGTTATATTATTGACTTAGTATGTATGTATTTTCAATGTCAGTTCAATAATTTAGTATCATTAATCTGATTGGAGCCAGGATGTGGATAGTTGAACTCTACAATGGCTACAGTGGTTGAAATCTATTTGCCTCTTGGCATTAGGATTTATTTGGTTTTGACGTATCTAAATATGTTAAACTTGGATCTGAGAGTCCGATTTAGGTGAAAAAGTGGTTTTTATGTTACTTAGTAAAAATAAATTTTGTATAAAACTTATCAATAAATAACTTTTTGTTTTGATAAGTGTATAAAAATTTTATTGATATATAATTTTGTTCCACGTGCGCTAATAATACTATAATAAAAATATTTAAAGACCTGTTTAAGTGAAATAAAACCAAAGAATCTATTTAGATATGAACATAAGTCATAAAGTGTTTACTTTAATTATAAATAAAATATTATAAATACTTGTATTTATGATGCATTTGTATCTATCAGTGTAGATTTATCTACGATCCTACCTATTAAAAGTAAAAATCCCTTTCGGTTATTTTCTGCTTTTAGTATACAGTTAAAGTCTATATTTTTTCAAAGAAATTATATTAAATTTTGTCAATTATAAATATTTTTATATTTTTTTAACTTTATATCTTTATTATAAATCTGTATATAAACTTACAGTTACATCTTATGTTGCCTAAAGCTATAAGTTTTAATGATAAAATTTAAATGACATGCAAGCGCAGTTCAAACAAAAAATATTTAATGTAAAAAATGTTTAAGATACGAAGTAACCTTTGGTTCTAAACAACTTTCGTTAACTTTGCTTATCTCTAGTTCAAGTTCAAGGTATTATGAGGTGTCATATAATATAATTCAGAATAAATTTTATAGAATAAAAGATATATTCATTTAATGGTAATAATTAAATCTTACTAATATCTTTACCAATATTATAAATGTGAAAGTTTGTGAATTTGGATGTGTGGATGTTTGTTACTCTTTCACGCCAGAACGGATGAGCGGATCTGGATGAAATTTGGCATGGAATTAACACATAGGCTACTTTTTATCCCGCAAAAATGTACGGTTTCCGTGGGATAATTGTTTTTGTTTTTCTAGAGGCGAACCCAAACGAAGCGAGGGTGAGCCGCTAGTTTTAAATAAATTAACTAAAATATTGCGATTCCCTTTTAATCGACTCCTCTATTTTTATTTTCAGAATCCTTACTTATAGCCTGTTCAATAGATGATACAGAATGCCTCAGCAAAACGACACAGCAATTTTTGGAAAAAACATGCAAAGGCATACCAGCTTATGACATAAAGGCTATCGACCCTTTGTTCATACCAAATCTAGACATTAACCTCAGTGAAAAAGCGGACACGGTATTGCACTTTAAAAATCTTAATGTCACCGGACTGAAGGATCAACAATTTTCGGAATTAAAGTAGGTTTCTAATATATGTGTATATTTTTATTTGAAAACAGTTGAACTAGTCTCCTTCAAATAAGTGGGATAATATGCGTGTTTATATTTATAATGCTAACATTATCTGCGGTTCCGCTCACATAGTTTATACATGTGTAATTGCCTATACTCTTAAAGATCATAACGTAAAATAAAGTCTATAGACTTCCCTCTTTTTAAAAAAAATGGGTGTGTGTAACCTTTATGCGCGGTTGAAGTAAAACTTCTTTAGCAAATATGGCAATTAAAATTTAAAATCCATAATAATTAATGAAATTGGGCATATTATGCATATTATGATCATATATTTTTAGAATACATATCATATACGGAAAGAATATAATATTATATATTTCTAAGACAATAACAACGGTTACCATGGCAACATGGTAATGTGTTCTATCTCATTCTCTCGCCGGCTTAATCCTATATATTTATTTGTTTGTCTCTTTTTAGTGTCGCATTTTCGTTTTATCGAGTTTCAAGTCCCAATGATTCTAAAGAAGTTTCACTTCAAAAAGGCTATATTAAGCAAAAAGAATAGTTCGACTGACTGTTACTTTTAGAGAAAAGCACGTTCAGACAAACTCTTCAGCTTATTATAATAATATAGATTTATGTACATACCTTTCTGTATAATTACTAACGTAACATAACTATTTACAAAATGTTGTCAGTATATTTGAACCCGCTAACCTTGAAAAGGAACGGAACGGATTTTCCCTGACGGAGAGAGAGAATTTGGGCTAGCTCAAATTCTTTCTCCAACAAGACTGACAAAAACTGATTTAAAATGTCAAATATTCGCGTAAATCTAATAAAGTATTATTATTATTACTAAGACTGACATAAGCTTTTACACAAAAGTTAAACTCTTATTTATCAAAAAATATACGATTAGTTTTCACAATTTATATCAGTGTCAAAATAAAACAATAATTATAACAAATCTAAACAACAGTGTTGCATTTAACAGGATGGACACTAAACAAAAATCTGTTGTACTGCAAACTCGAATGAACTTAAATATAGTTGGAGATGTCACCATAGAGCTTAGTAAAGGCTCTAAATCATTTTCTGGTGCTTATACAATTAAAGGAAGTAAGTATTTTATAGCTTTTTAATTTAATAAAGCACAATTCATTCTAATTTAAAGTAAAATATCTTTCAACGAAGTTGTTAACTTTTACAAATTGCTGAAATGATCTATATGTTTACTAAATTAAATCCAATTCTATCCAGCCATTTTACCTTATAGGAGGTAACGAACATACACACACACACATACAAGCATTTACATTTATAATAGTAGGAACTTTTTTCTCTTTGTTTTATAATTTTAAACGTTGATATTTGGATATTTGAGTTGATATTTGAGTTGAGATTTGATTTTGAAACGAATATTGATTAAGCAATATTCGTCGTTTAATTTTACCCTGATTTTTTTGCAAAATTAACTAACTGTGTCATTGGCTGAATCCACTACGAATAAGGATTTTTTTATCTTAAATACTAGATCTTATGTACAGAGAAATAGCTTCTAGTTTACATACAAACTGCAGTTTGAGATTTTTAAATCTCAATAGATTTATGTATCATCGGGATATATGGATTCTCTTAAACGAGAGTTTGTGGTCTATTAAATCGAATGGAATGGTTGAGCATATCAATAGCAGGCTAACATACCGCAAGTTTAAAAATATATTTCCAGCTTAATGGGATTGAATAATTACTCACTCATACTTTAATGAATAGCTGCTTTTACGAGTGCATATAATTGCATTTGTGAGTGATTTAGTGTAAAACATTAAATGCTAGTCGGATTCACGCACTGAGAATTCCTTATCACCAAACAATTTTGTAAATGTTTTAGATATTGTCCGATACATAAAATAATATAAGTTATATAGTAGTGTAAGTTATTTTGAATAGCAGTTGATACCCCGAGTTGTAATCACAGACGGTTAGTTATTGTTGTATAGTATTTTACTTAGAGCTTGCAAGGTAACCCCAGGCATGGGGGTGAAACATCGCCAACTTCCCAACTCCGGTTCTAATTTAATTATTGAGAATTTCTTGACAGAAATAATCAATAACTGATTTTTTTTCGATTCCCGGTTTAGGCCAGGACCTCCGGATCAGCGGTTATTTAAATACAATGCGATACGATACCACTATTTATGCCTATATTATATATAACAATAAAACAAAACAACATAATATATTTAGTGAAAATCTGATTCGGCTAATTATAAAAATGAAAACAGCCTTTTATAGTAGACAGATTGATATATGGATTGGCGGACAGTGTAGAATATTTATATGCCGTCTTCTAAAGTTCATTCGTGAGCATTAGTTTCACACTAGAAATGGTACACATCGAATTCATGTTGTCCTCTTTGTTCTCTAGAAATAAGCGAAATATTAACTCAAAGATGAAATAATCGTGCCAATTTACAATCAATGTCACATCAATCGAACCAATCAATGAACTGTAAATCATTTGTCTGTTTCCAGAAAGCAAGTTGTATGTATGCTATACTAATAAACAGAGTTGTAGTTCCTTGCTCTGATTTAAATAATATAAGGAGCAAATCACGGTCTCGCATCTCTTCTAAAATTCTTATGTGCAAATTGTTTTGAACATAATTACAACTTATCTTAAGGTGAAGGAACACATCGCGAGGAAAACTGCATATCTGAGAGAACTAAGCAAGTTTTCGGAAGACATTTGAAGTCTGCCAACCAACATTTGGCCAGCGAGGTGGACTATGGCCTGATCCCCTTTATATAATCATAGACCCGTGCGCAGCAGTGAGGCGTTAAATGGGGGGTTCTTTATTTGCACAAAACTCAAACAACCTTTAAAAATTTGCCTGACAAGATGTTTATAGCCACTCATCTTCGAAATAGATTTTAGGAGACTTTTACTGAATTAAAGAGAATAAATAATACTTTTTATCCCGGGAAATAAACATGACTCCCGAAATCGAAATCTTCGAAATAGATGTTAGGAGACTTTTACTGAATTAAAGAGAATAAATAATACTTTTTATCCCGGGAAATAAACATGACTCCCGCTGAATATACCGCTTTCTGGATTCTACCGGAACTTTTACCGACGTGTTAAAGAGTTTGATAGGAATGATGGACTATCTTTTGTTATCATAACACATGAGCCATAGTACAGTAAATTAGCAAAAAAAGATGTTACCATTTTATGCTTTAATTAATCAGAACAAATTTTTTATATCTTATTTCGTGGTTTTGTCTTGTAAGGTTTTTATTATATTCATAACTATAGGTATTATTTTACCTCCTATGTATCATTTTAAATGAATAAGTTAATAATAAATATGTTGGCACATTAACACACAGAACCATCTAGTTCCATGGTAAGCTACGAGGCTTGTGTTATGGATACCAGATAGTTGACACACTAAATATGTATAACTTTAAATACATACATATTATAAATATAAACACCCATGACTGGAGTACAAACAATCGTACTCTTCACACAAATGAATGCCCCAAGCGGGACTCAAACCTGCGACCGCTGGTACAGCAAGTAGGCTCATTACAATCTGAGCCAAACGTGTCATCCGTATATGTTATTTATTTTATCTAACTTTTTATTATTATTATCTAAATTTTTATGTACTTATTTACAATGCTATATTCAGATATTTAAAAGCCGTTAAAGCGTTTAAAACCAACTGAATTTGGTTTACGATTAATCTCCTGTCCGTAGCGAGGACTCGACATTTCTCTAAATCCGAGCTTTCTAGTTAAGCTAATTTTAAGTCTCTAAAGTAACATTACTGTTTAAACATCCTTTAGTTAAATCTGTTTCAATATTTTAACGCTTTACATTTCCTATGATTATTATTATTCTTTATGTCTATATAATTTTTAGTGTAATAACGCATTTTTTATTTAGTTAAAAATAAAATACAGACCTATACTCTTAAAAATGCTTAGAATAGACGTAGCTTTTATCCCAGAGTAAGTATATTGCTCTTGTAACAGTCAATTCAACTGAAATTGTTACAATTTCCTTACTGTTTCGCTGGAAGAATAATACGAAACTATATCAAACAATTTCTGGGTTTGGTATGAAGAAAAATTCTGAAAAGTATAAAAAACACTAACAAACAAATCACACTCCAGGGAAGCAGCTGTTGAATATTGTATTTATTTAATATTAGAGGATTCCCGCAGTTTTATCCTTACGTGAAGGAATTGTTTGCGCCATTAACTTCGAAATTTCATTTTATTTCTTTTATCTTTAGTAACCAGGCATGTTTTCAATTACTTATGTTATTACACCATGTTACTGAATTAGTTTACTTTTCTGTATAAAGATGCCTTTATAATTTCTAATGCGATTTTTTTATATATCAACTTGCGACTCACGCTCGCTTCGCTCGGGTTCACCCCTAGGTTGATTCCCCATACAAACTTTCATACCCATTTTTACCATCTTAAGGAATGATTCCGAGATAAAAACTATCCTATGTCGTTCCCAGGGTCTCGAACTATCTTCTTATCAAATTGCATCTAAATCGGTTCAGTAGTTTCGGAGCCGATTCGGTATAAGCAAACAAATAAAAATGCGCGTCTACGGTTCCTACGGACGCCACGATTTGAAGGCTGATTGATTGATATCGATATTGATACTTGATTCGCATAGATCTTTATGAAATATGCCGAAAAGTATAATTTTTATCGATATCTTTCTTAGTTTCCGAGATATCGATAATCAAAAATCGAAAAATGAAATATTTTGTTTGACTTTTTTGACGGTATTTGATTTATGTTGCAATCTTTATTACCGACGTAAGATAATTATAAGTTCAACAAATACACTCTAGCGGCCAAAATTCAAACTTTTATGTTCATAAATTCAAAATACCTATATTTCAAATTTATATAAATTATATTTTTACGAACAAATACACTCTGGCAGTCAAATGTTTTTTTAATTAGATTTCCATCCTTGCAGATCTTCGAGTATCGTTATCTCGAAAGTTAATCAAGATATCGAAAAATGTTACTCTTAATTTTCGTTTTATTTTTCAAAAATGAAACCGTCAAAAAATGTCAATAAAACATGTTTCGATTTTTCAGTATCGATATCTCGGAAACTAAACGAGATATCGAAAAAATTTATTCTTACTTTTCGGCGTATCTCGTTGAGATCTATGTATAAGAATCGGCCTTCAAATCGTGACGCCGTAGGAACCGTAGAATCCCCACCAAAAAAATCAAATCTTTCCTCTTTATAATATTAATATAGTATATCAAAAGTTGCTACAAAACATCATATCGGTCAAAATTAAATTTAATGATATTATTAACATATAACAATACATTACAATATCAATAGGATGTACATAATATTAATATTACTAGGCACATCCTTCAATTCTACTTATTCCACATATTTATATTCCGGTCATTTCTATTAAAGCCATTTTTTCAAGTTTTGCATTATTAAAAATAGCCTTTATTAATAAGTTATTTTTCTATTAGTGATAGGATTTTTAAAATATTCCTATTTTAAAAAAAACAGAGATTATCCTCAATGTATACACAAGCAAAAGAGCAAACAGGTTGTATAATAGACATTTTTTTAAGTTCTTTTATCTCACTCAACAGCTGCATTAGGAACAACAAGATACGGATACGACTACAAGTTCGATGATAAAGGTGTGGAACATTATGAAGTTGGACCGGAAACAACAAGTTGTCAAGCTGTGAGTGACCCAGAAGTAATCGTAAGTCCCGAATTAAGCGAAGCGTTAGAATCAGGTTAGTTACCATATTTACTTATACGACATTTACGTGTACCGACTGACAACAAATAACGGATAAACGTCATCCTGACCCATATGTATTAGAAATTCATAAATCGCACTTACACTTTAAAGAAATATCTCATAGTTTTGTCAAACTCTTACTTTATATTACGGTGAAGGAATCATCGTAAGGAAACCTGCATGTCTGAGATAACCTAACCTTAGCTAGAGAAAACCGTACCTTGCCTAGTAAAGACAGAGCAGTCATTATTAGTTACTTTGGATAGAAACTAAACTTTGAATCGATAACCCAATAAGTTACATACTAACATACATCAATATCAAATTATGGCAGAAAAAATCTTTTAAATCAGATTATTAAGCTTAGAAATATGTCCTACAGACTGTCAAGTTTGATAAATCAAAATTATTGAAAGTAAACTTCGAAACGTAAAGTTCATTTTGCGACATAGACTTTGACTTAAAATAAAATTAGGATTATAAATCTCACCGCTAGTATTAGTTTCTATGTAGGTACTGTATGCTGTAAGAACTTTTATTTAACTCGACAGCTAAATCCGCGAGCATACTTCATATTAGTTGTATGGAGTGTAATCGCGTGTAAATTAAGCTGTAAAGTTACATAAAAATTCTTACAGAATAACACTACTGTAGTGTAGCACATTCACCGTGCTAGTGCCGAAGCATTTAATTTTTGAAAACACACACACACACAAATCAAATCAAAACTAGTAGATAATCCAAATACATGGGAGCACTCACATTGAAACAGTCAAGAAGTACGAAGCCTCTTGTAATACAATACTATATGTATATTGTATAATGTTATATATTATACTATATTTACTAAAACTAAATAATAATATAAATCAGATATTTATAAATCTAATATATCATAAATATATGCATTGTTTCAAATATTATAACATTATTATTTTACATTTTTGCAGATAAAGAACTTAAGGAAAGAAAACAGAAATATAGCGCCAAAAAGAAGGAAATTCAGAGAAATGTATTGTGTAAAATAGTAGAAAAAGCATATATTACTGTCGTGCACAACATCCGAGCTGCTGCAAAAGTTTTGCCAAGAACTGCATTTATAAAAGATGATTAGATGAAAATCTATAATACAATAAAAATATACCATAATCTAAATTTCATTTAGAAACAAATACATTGTACAATTAAAACGTTTTGTCTCGCATATTATTTCATTCGAGAACTTAAAAAAATTATAACAAAAACCCAAGTTAGTAAAGAAAAATTCAACAAGTAATCTATGTCTATACTAATATTATAAAGAGGTAAAGTTTGTGAATTGTGAGTTTGTGACGTTGTAGGGGTGTGATCTCTGAATCTACTGAACCGATTTAAATGAAATTTGGTAAGAAGATAATTGAGACCCTGGGAAGGACATAGGATACTTTTTATCCCGGAAATCACCCCTCAAGGGGATCAAAATGGGGATGAAAGTTTGTTTGGGGAATCGAGCTGGGGACGAACCCGAGCGAAGCGAGGGTGAGTCGCTAGTAAGAAAATATTTTT